>CM057005.1:72594512-73119512 GCA_029891345.1 Dryococelus australis | reverse complement strand
GTGTGAAAAACATTCGTTTATTACAATATAGGCTGTTCACGGTAATGTGAGCACTTTTTAAGGCCCTCCCAACAGGTATTAACCACTAATAAATATATCTTATTGCAGCGTCAGGCATTAAATCTTGAGGGTGGTGAAATGTATACACAATGTTTATTGGTCACATTGCAATGTTTATATTAAAAAGCAGCAGGAAGATGGAAGTTGGATGAAAGGAAAATTTTAGAAGGACCTTAAAGTGCTCACTTTACCGTGAACTGCCTATAACCTACTTTTTATGCGTGTTTTAACATTTGAAGTCTGCAAAAGTAACGTGGCGGTGATTTTATAGCCGTGCTTCGACGTTGACAAAAGGCAAATTGCAAAAATACGTCGTCGATTTCGCAGGCACAATAGGCCAGGTCACTGTTTTTGTTGACAAAGACTGCAAATCGGAACACGGCCTGAATCTGATTGAATTATCATGCGAAGAAATTGGGGACAGCCTTACCCAGCTAATTCGAACCTAAACATAACGTTTAGCGACATTTTCTGTTTTGCTCCCCTGTTAGCAACAACTCGAGACTTGTACAGAGGATGTCCCGACGCGCAATAGCACACACGCGTATGTGCGCGCGCTGTAAACGTGCAGAGGAGCACGGGAAGTACTGATCATAGCAGATGCTAGTAATAATCGCCTTTAAGATTATATCTCCCACTGCGCACGGCTGGGACACGATTGACCTTTGCAGAAACGCGCATATTTCCGGCGGACGTGTCACATTGCGGTGAACTGTTATGGCTGACACCTGTATCCCCCCCCCCCCCAAACTCGTCATAAAACAGCGGGTATTACTGTTAATTTGCACAGGCTCAAACAGCACGAAGCAAAAAACTTGATCGAGCCGGGTTTTTTTTTTTTTTTTTACATCTCGTCCACCCAAAACGAGACTGACGTGACTAGAAATAATTTATTCATGCCGCAGCTTAGCTTTTTAGCAGGTAAGACATTAAGAAGAATTTATTGTTACTGCCAAATGTAACAGTATTAGCATAAAATACATATGCGTGTTGCTGTTGCTGGCAATTGCAAAATATATGTTGCCTGTAACATTCGTTTTGTTACGTGGACACCTGCGGGGTGGGGTTTCCGAGTTTGTGAAGGATGGAGGTTTTAATAAAAATAAAAGAACTAAAGTTGATTTCCAATTTATTCACACATTTATTATTTACTGCATTTAATTATCTATCTCCACTCTTACTCTTTTTATTTCGTAGTGAGCGCAATTTAAGGTCTATTTCAAATGTAATTAACGCCGTTCTCAATGTTGCTGTTTCGTTATAGTCAGTTAACTCATCATTAACACACGTTCAGTCTGTGTGTGGCCATCATTTGTATTGTCTTTCACTCGCTCATCTAGTCCAGTAGTCCAGCCTGCCAGTCGAACTCTTCACTGCTTGATACTCGCAGTCGCAGATTCCCTTTCCGCTGGTCACTTCTCTCGCCGCTCATCTTCTATCGCTCGGAACTCGGCCACTCATCCGTGCAACTACTCCCGGCCCGGAGGTCCGTCGCACAGTTGATACTCTGCAGGCCGTGATCTGGAAGGTTCGACGCGCCCAGAGTCATGCGGACAGAATCTAGGGCAGCAAAACAACTAGAAAATTCCTCAGACGCAGAAACTTAATACAACCTAGGTCAGCAGCGCGCCCACAAAAGGATTATCGTGTCGGCTCGCTTTTTGATGATAGATACGTAGTTCTTGGTTTAGCGCGCGCCTGTAATTCAAGACATTCCACTGACTTGCTGCCGCCGCTGCTGTTCTTCACTTCCACTCGCTCGCGTGGGATGCGAAGCACCGAGCGCGTAACAGTATTCTCACTAATTTGTTTAAAGCCCCAATATTCTTGATGTATGGGCGCTATTAGTGGTGGTATAAGTTTGCAACATTCAGATGCTTACAATTTAAATACTTTTATAGTAGAGCAAGGAGTATAACGACTCAAATGTTATTCTGCATTATCGCCCTAGTTTAGAGTTTCTTTTTACGATAGGTTATTAATCGTAGTAAATGTAAAAGTTGTAACATCGACTCGTCAAAAACGCAACGGGTCTTAACGCTGTAGGGCTGTTGAAAATAAATACCGGTCGTTAAACGATTCGACACGTGCCGATATAGTAAATTATCTAGTAGTCGGTTCAAAGTTTTCTCTTTATTTCGTGCGTGTTTATTGAAAATCCCTTTGTCTTTGGCACGGAAACGAGTACATGTTATGTAGTTTTGACCTCGACTAACGCAAGGAAGTTCGGGCTGCTTCTTTAGTACTTCTTTATTTGTTCCGATAAAAAAAAAAGAAACACTAGAATTTGCGTTACTGTGGGTAGATTTATTTCACTATCAAAGTGTCTGTTTTCAAGTCGTGGTTTAAAGCGAGTTAACTACTCAAGAGACGGAATGGCCACCATCTAAAACAAAAAAAACGTCAGTACGGGAGAGGAGCAAAAGGGGAGGGAAGAATAATAGCTACGAGAATTTATTGACGTTGTGCTTGTATCTACATGCAATCACTTAGTAGGTTTGGTTTGCATGTTGAAGAGTTACGGGCCGTAAACCTTGAGAATTTTCTGTCCGCGTCCGTAAAATATAACGCTATTAATACTTCGCGAAGACTTTCATCATTAATGCGTTGACTATACGTGTATTTGTACATTGGTAACCGAAGTACAAAATGTCCGGATTTGGTGGGCTGGTTTCATGACGCGCGCGCGTGTGTGTGTGTGGTGACGTTTAGAAAGCAGTAAAGGTTATCACCTGTAAAGATATGAGGAATATGACAGGCTTTCCTTGGCTGGAGGGTTAGATGTTAGAGAAGGTGACTACGCACGTGCAGTCGGATCTCGGACGATCTGATAAGCGAGTTTCTTCTTGAAGGCAGGAGGAAAAGCAGGCTGAAACGGGCAGCGGACACTTTCCAACGTCGGGGCCATCTATCCTCACGTGCATGCCAAATGTCGTGTTGTCGTTTGTCACGACCGCGCGACTTCTGGAAACGGGAGGCGACCCGCTCGCTGGCTGCGTGTCGCATGGGAACTAGGCAACGATGAAGTTGAACGTTGACCCAATTCATTGCGCCTACTTGCCTCGAACGGTGTCCGGAAACTGATGTCGCTATTACTGAATATCATGTTTTGTTTGCGTGCTGCCTGTGGTCCATTTACGGTTACTTCCTACTTTTCTGAAGTCCTGCTGAAGTCCTACTTCCAGGATATTCTGCCGTCTCATGCAAACAAAGCTTGGAGAATTACTCCATTTGTGCGCACTCACTGTAATAATATTTTACATAAGAACTATTTTTTACTAGACAATAGTAACACACCTATTATATATTTGTATTTATTCATATTAGTTATAGATGAAATATTGTAATTTATAGATAAAGTACAAGTTCAATTGGACTAAAAATTAGGCATTTTATGTCAACACACGTATAAAACTCTTGTGATACAAGGTTTATTTAGCAAGCAACCAAACAGGTCATACATGGATGTTTTTTCAAAGGCTTGATTCGAAAAATATGAAGAAACTGCGAATAGACTATAAACTGTGCTGCTTGTTTGGCTTTTCAAGGCTTCATAAGTACATGATCAGGTGTTGCACAGATCGGGAACGGAAACTCTGTGTGAGCAGTAAAGGCCAGCAACGTCATTATTCCTACGCCATTACATTCCACAAATGCGCTCATATTACTGGGGATGGGGCCTTGTGTATTGCTTAACACTCGTGTGTTCATGTTGTAGTACGTGTACGATATCACACGTCGTTGCGTGTTGGCCGGTGACCTCTTTACATAACGCTGCAGGTGCAGTGAGTGACTGCTGGTCTGATACTATATTCTTCCTAGTGTACCTGGAGTTCATCGGAATTCCTAATCTGATTTGGACCCTCTGCTGGCCTCTACCGCTCACACGAAACTTTTTTTGCCCCCGAGTATCTTAAGCAACTGTAACTACAGGACCACGAAATCCTCTACCCAATCCATATCATAGTGTACAGTTCGATTTTTTTGCTTCACACATACTATGTTTTTCTTCCGTCGTATACAGGCTATTCTCGGCAAAGCGAGCACTTTTGAAAGCCCTGCTTAAGATCTACTTTTTACAAGTTGTGTGTGTTCTTCCGCCTTATGTAAAATTAACATTGCATGGGCCTCATCGCTTTGTTCATGCGTCGGTTAAGTAACACCGAGGAATTATTAGAAAAGTAAATATTTTACAAATCTGCTCATTTTTACTTATCGATGCATCCATTCCGTGCTACCAACTTTACTGGCCCCATGTCACTCAGTACATCCGTTAAAATATATGCAGGCAGGGACAGTGACTTTTTTATATGGTTCATTTCAAAAGTGCTCATTTTATCGTGAACAGCCTTGATTAGAACTATTGTATTTGGTATAAAAAAATCATCAAAGTTGATGACAAAAACCTGCAATGGCAGTTCATAGAGCCGTATCATGTACATTTTTGTGGTAGTGGCAGTTTAACATTGGTGCCATTTGTAATGAACCATTCTTGTTCATGTATAAAGGTGTAAGGGGGTCGGCCAAGGTTTTTTAAATGTGGGAATCGTGCCGGATGATGCCGCTGGCCGGCGAGTTTTCTCGCGGGGTCTCCCGTTTCCGCCGCTCCTGCATTCTGGCGCTGCTCCACACTCACCTCGCGTCACCCTCATCGGTCCCTCAAGGACCTCTGTGTGTGTTAAGAGCTGCCCTAATCTCTAATCACTCACTTCACTGTAACGCTATAAAAATACGTTTCGTGCTTTCAAGGAGAAAAGAAAGTGAGATTTGGATGGCGCTTTAGAGCTGATGTATTCAGCGTCCGTCATGTCTACCACGTAGGAAAATCCGGGTTTGACTCTGCCTCGGATCTAACCCGGTCCACCGAGGCGGGAGGTGAATGTTGTGATTGCCACGCCACCAAAGACTCTACTTTCAAGGAACTACCACATTTATCTTGCGAAGTGGGTACTGGATTACTAATGGTCTTACTAAGCCGGCAGCCGCGAACTTCAAATGAGGAATCAGTGTTAAGGTTGAAGTAAAGCAACTGCCTATGGAGCACTGCACCTGACTGCGAATGTCAATAACTCATTAAAAATTAGTACAGACGCCATCAAAATTGTCAGAAAAGTGTGATCTCTGTTCTATATGAAAGAAGAATGTATATATTTTGCAAAATTATAAAATATTGTACTAAAATATACTTTTTTAATTCCAAAAAATGAATCGATCGATAGAGTACGCATTTTAAACAAAATTTAAACCCATTTCCGTTTTGGATGCTTTGGAAAGCAGAATTTGCAAGAAAATTTTCGAAAAAGATCCTCATAATATTTATTGTGATTATGTGTAATAAAATCATACATTATTAGGATCATATCAATGCTATAATTAATTTCATTTACGTCAGTTTCTGCCATAAATGTTTGTGGCAAATGGGCGAACATTAAATCTATAATAATAATAATTTTCTACATTACTATTACAATTTTCTTACACGCAATCATAGTAAACATTATGACGATATTTCATGACAGTGTTTTTCTTGCAAATTCTGCTTTCTGAAGCATCCAAAATGGAAAAATGCATATTGGAAAAATAATAGACTATTTTAATAGAGTTTTTTTTTACATTTAAACAGTATATTTGAGTTAAATATTTTATAATGTTGCAAAATATATACATTCTTCTTTCATATACAGCATAAATCGCACTTTTCTGACAATTTTGATGGTGTTTGTACAATTTTTTTATGAGTTCTTCACATTGTATAGTCGGGTGCAGTGCTCTACAGGCAGTTGCTTTACTTCAACCTTAAACGAAATTCCTTCGCATTGAGTCAATTTTAAAAATATCTATTTCAAACAAAAACATTTTGACGTGACCTCATAGAATATTGCGAAATAAAAGTATAAAAAAAACAAGTTTTTTTTCCTGAAATGTAAATTTCAATAGTGCATTTTAGAAAAAATATATTAAACAAAACAATCTGCAATATGTCTTAACATAGAAACATCCCTTAAGAAATAGTTATCTTTAAAATTGCGTTTAACATTGATTCCCCATTTGCAGTTCACGGCTGCCGGCTCGGTAGGCAGGGCCGTTCAGGCACAGTCCCAAGGTCAAGTTTTCGGGACATTGTATAACCGATTAATTTACCTTATTAGGGCGTTTGCACACGCACCGATACTATCGGAGCCCGATCCAACACCGATATCGGACGACATGAAAATCAATGTATTGCAATGGGAGACTTGCACACAGCGCCCGACAGTGTCGGATCCGATATAATTATCGGTCCGACATCTGCCTGTTGGAGAGCACAGTACAATGGATCTTGACAGATTGGGTGTAGGCCCGATGCCCGACTGTCGAGAACAGTTTCGTAATGGGAGCTTGCACACGTCACCCGACATGCCGGAGCCGGCCACGACTTAGCAGTCTGGCGGCCTGCGTGAGGCAGAGTGGCAGCATCAGAGCGCTGTTGGTTGGTGCAACAAGTAATCCACGCAAAAATGCTACGGATAGTCAATTACGACGTATTTGTCATTAATCGAGTTGGTTGAATGCAGGCCATGTTTGTGGGGCAAAACTGCAGATGAATACAAAGACAAGCTCTGGCGTAAAAAAAAAAAAAAAAAAAAAAACAAAATAGCCCTCCGCATATCTAACTTCAAGAATAGAATGCACCCAATGTCGTCTTTCATTGTTCTTCCTATATTTCCGCCTGAGGTGTAATAGATATATTAAAGGTAACGTCTTCTATTGAACATAGCACACATGTTGCTCGTCACGCTGCCGAACTCAAACTAACCTCCGGCTCCGATAATATGTCGGTGCGTGTGAAAACGCCCTTAGGGTCCGCGATAGAGGGCTGGAGAATGTGAAGTATGCTGTACATAGCCAAGGTTGCGCGAACAACTTTCATCGTCGCCGGCGTGTTCAAGGTCGAGTGGGCCTTCATCGGCCAACCACTGGGCCGGTGTGCAGACAGTGACCCGACGTTTATTGCAGCCAACGGCCTTGCAGGCGGCTTCTTGACGCCGATCTTCATGTATAGTCTCTTCGCGGTTCCTTCACACTTTTTGAATCAAACCTTAACCCCCCCCCCCCCCACATATATGACGACGCGTTTCGTTGCTTCCTAAATATGCTGTTTTACACTTGTTAATTAAAAGTACCTTATTTTTGGTTAAAGTAAAACTTCACTTATATTTAATCTATAAATTACAATATTTCGTTCATAACTAATATGAATAAAGACGGAGAGAAAGTTTGTATGTTGGTAATGCCTAGTAAAGGCAGTTCACGATAAAGTGAGCACTTTTGAAAAAGCCTTAGAAAAAAGTCATTATCAGTACCTTAATATATTTTAACGGGTGAACTGAGTGACATACGCCCAGAAAAGTTGGTAACGACGAATGGGAAGTAGTTTAATATCTTAACGTTGAATAAAAAGGTGCAGGCAACCATATGTGATATCTTAAATTATTTCTTTAACTTTCTGTTTATTTTTAATGCTTCGAAGTAGCAGATTTGTAAAACATTTTCTTTTGCAATAATTTCACAGTTGCACTTAACCGACGCCTGAATAAAGTAACCAGGTCCATGAAAATGTTAATTTTACCTAAGGCGGATGAATACACAATGTGCATAGAAGTAGATCTTAAGCAGGGCTTTCAAGATTTCTTATTTTACAGTGAACAGCCTATAAGAAATAGTTCTCGTGTAAAAGATTATTGCACTTGGGTACGCACGAATGCGGTGCGTTGGCCCCCTGGCGTAATTTTGTAACCTTTGTTTGCTTGGGACGGAGGAATATCGTGGAAGTAGAACTTTAGCAGGGCTTCAGAAAAGTTGGAAATAACCGTGAATGGCCTACATGTCCCAAGGCCGGGAATATACTACGGCAAGTGATAATGTAACACTAAGAGTCTGGTAGCCTGATCCTATGTTGTCTGGACATGCAAACTTTGGACAGGTTTGACGAGGCAAGACCAACTACCTTCTTGTTAAAAACCACGAAGGTAGTTAGTTTTAAGCTCCAACCACTTGTGTAGACGTTGAAAAAGGAAACGCTTGCGCCGTGCTCACAGTCAACTTGAATTCGTACGTAATGTTCGTATCGTGTTTATGGACGCACGTAAATCAACACGAGATGTCTGCATCAAGCCGATGTTTCATGGAAGCTGTACATACATGTTGGTTTACTACCTCCCATGAGTACTTTCCTTTAGCGTGACCGCTTCTTTGAATTACATTTTTCTGCTGCATCTGTAAGCTACTTAACGTTCTCCGTAGTTTTACAGATTGACTGCAGTTCAGGTTCGGTATCGCTCACTTGGCAAATTTTTTTGTCAAATGATAATTTTAAAATGTTAGGATATGTGTTAAGCTATTGACACACAGCAAAACTAAGTACAAAGCAAATAATAAACAAATTAACTCGTAAAATGTACATTTTCTATAGTAAGAAATTTTCAATAATTACTCTACAATTATGACAATTTCTGCATTAGAGATGTCTGGCCATAATGGAATACACATGAAAAACCTGCCAGGTTTCTTCTTTCATCCTATTGGTGTATCCTTCAGCTACATTTAAACATAGTGTTACCGAGAATCTATTGACGATTATCCGTGTGTAGTTCAGATGACTCTTTGAAATTGCTAGAAACACGAATGTATAATTATTACATCGCTGATTTGAAAATCGCGCTTTTAATAATGGCAAGTCAACCAGACTACTCGACAGCAATTTTTCGAAAAATAGTTCCAAGTTAGACTAAAAGCATTTACGGGTAGGGGATATTTTCTTTTCAAAGGTTGATTTAACGAGTGTTAATCTGCTCACGTAGGTGGTGTATTAAAAATGCCGCGAGCTGGGCGTGGCAGTCATTGGTGCAGGAGAAGCACTGCGCTGTTTAGTCCTGTGATAAAACTGCAACCGCATTATCCTCAGTTTGTTAGCCAAGAAGCCTGTACTTTCGGAAGGCGAGAACATGTCAATTTTTGCACGGTTACAAAAAAATACGGCAGTTTAAAATGAACTCTCAATTATTTAAAGCACTCTCAGATAACTTGCAAATTATATGCCAACATCAAAATGTAATATTTTTGAAATTTGGAATAGTTTTACAGCCGACAAGAAATTTCAATGTAGTTAAATCGAAGCTTAATCAAGCACCCGAATTTGTCTCCACCGTATCTAGCTAGCGTTCTAAACCAAATTTGTACTTGCGTAAACAGGACATGCTTCCATGACGTGATTGAGATTAAAACTTGGATCCTAGCTGTGGCTGCGACTGTTAGTTTTATACACGTAGAAAACGTGTACACAATGGAGCTAAATAAAACTTACAAAAGAAGGTGCTCAATTGACCCGAACCGACTCTGCCTGGCTAGCTGCAGTGGCGTGACTTAAAGCAGTCTTGCACTTAACCAGACGGGACCCTCGGTGCATTCTAATACGCGCTTTAGTGCATGCGGTGGTGGGTTAACTGTTTCTATTCTGTCGTTATTGCTGAAGGTCGTGGTGATCTAGTCACTTCCAAATGTGTATTGCATCGAAAACTATAATTTCCCGGGCTATTTTGTTTCTTAGATCGTAGAAACCTGTGGGTGCAAAATTTCTGTACAAAAATTATGCTAAGTTTTTTTATTTTACTTCTGTTATTCCATAGGCTTTAAAAGTTATAGCCAATACAAGTGGGTTTTAGGGTCCCAGGAGCACGTGTGTGTTAGCGTACATATGGGTAAGATTTAGGATGGACCCAGTTTGAAGCAGGTTTCACCATTTCCTACACGTAACATAACTCGTAAAAATACAATATTTTACCTTGGTATCGGAATACGTGGCGAGTTAAAAAATTCAAATTGCAGAAATTTTTATTGTGGCATCTGTACCACTTATGAAAGCCTTAGTTTCTACTATTTTCCTCAACTGGGTTTCCTTTAGCTACACATACTGAACGCTAGCAAATTGCCTTGTGAATACGGGTGATGAGACATTTGATACGCATGCCAGTGTCGCCCTTAGCTCTTCAGGTTATTGGAGAAACACGTTCTCGAAGCACCCGCCAGCCGCCTCAAAGAGCGAGTTTTTGAAAAGGAATGACGGATGTGTTGTTGTCGCCGTGTTAGGTCCGGCGGTTTCTGTTTTTGTCGGGGGGGACACTTTGAGAAAGTGGTTGGTCTGGGGAAGGGAGGAGGGCGTTGATCGCCCGAGATCGTGGCGATGCCCGCAGTTGTCCCCGATGTTAGTGTGCCATGTCTGCGTGCGAGGGCGCCTGTCTCCCAGGTACGTCGTGTGAATGCGCAGTTTCCTCACGCCGTGTTTGAAAACGGCAGATTTCGTTGACAAAATGATGATCCGTGATCCGATTTTGTTTACAAAAATAGTGACTATTTGGTAAGTTGGTATTTCTTATTTTGTATCTAGCGTATGTTAGAAAAAATACAAAATGGCAAAATGAGCGCCGTGTTTTTGACGTTCAACACACACAATGCGTACTCAAAACATTTTTTAAAACAAATAATTGTTCAATAAATACGCAAGGCATGTTTTAAAAAACAAGTACGTGTTGTCCTTTGTTTATGTATTTCGCAACAAAAACATTTCTTTACGTCGTTATTACACAATTTATTTTCTTATTTATTAACATATTCGCAGAATTCCAGTAATGATTGTAGAAATATTACGCCTATTCTAAGCATTACATTTTGACAAAGAACATTTTCACTGTTAATGTAAAATTATGTTGCCGCGAGTGTTAAACAAGTGACGTCCGAATTGAAACTTACGAAATTACGAATTACAAAATAACGAATTTGTCATTTAGAACTCTGCCTCAGATCGGTCGTGGAGTTTAATGGAGAGATGTTAGCGGCTCTTAACATCGAGGGTTTTGAGAGCCGATGAAGGTGAAACGAGAAGAGTACGGAGCAGCGCCGGAATGCAAGGGCAGGGTGAAACGGGAGATCCGCGAGAAAACTCGCCGACCAGCGGCATCGTCCGACACGATTCCCACTTGCGAAAATCTCGGAGCGACCCCGCGGTGAGTGAAACCCGGTTCGCCTTGGTGGGAGGCGAGAAGTCTGCCCACTACACCGCTGGCCCCCCAATCTTTTGCAAGTCAGTTTTCAAACCAGTCTTTTATGTCGTAACTCTTGTGATCTTTGCGCTTTACTGTGCGCTCTCCTTGGGGGTTTTCACGTTATCTCAGTGTCTTTAGTCAGTCGTCGATGCGCCTCTTTCGGAATTGCACCAGTAACGGCATATCCATGAAGTTACCGGAATGACGTGTAGAATGGGGTGATGAATTTGGCGGTGCTGATCGAGGCGTTGTTGTAAACTAAGAAGTCCCGGGTTTGAATACCCCGTATGCATGAATGTGTGTGCCGTTTTAGATTAAGTGTAGTTTGTTAGCATGTAACTTAAGCGTCCTCCACCACATCTCCGATGGGCGTACGGACATAAAATCATTGGAGTTTATAAGACCACTAAAAGAAACCTCAGAATATAACACGCAAAGTTCAAGACGTGAATAAAAAAAAAAAAGTAAAATTCGTACTTGGTTTTCTCATGGAATGCCTTAGTTAACAAAAATCAAACTCTTAAAAATAATAATCTCGTTGTGGACTGTAATCGCTTTTGTTACACAAGATTTGCGTGAAATGTTTACGACTTATTTTTTTCGTTCTATATGGCCATACTTAAAAAATGCGGCAATCAAATAAATAAATAATTAAATAAAAATATATATTATAGGCCCATGCTTGTATGGGTTTTTTGTCTACATAGTTGCTTGCATTAGAGTTAACTTAGCTAACCATCGGAAGAGCGCAATCGTTTTTTAGTGGTTTTAATTACTCCGAAGTTGTCCGTAGTGTGCGAGTATATATGTGTGTGTTTAACGCTTGTATTTTACGCTTGATGTAGGTAATTTTGCTAGCGGGAAGGGAGGGGAAACACTTAGGCTTACTTAGTTAACGTAAGCTTGCGTGTACAGGATGGCATGAACACCCATGCCTTTCCGTGGACTCTAACCCGACACATTTTGGTTTGAAGGTTGCGTTTTAGCGAACTCGACCGCCCCGTATGTCGCCTTTGTGATGTTCACGGCTGAGTTTTACGCCTGGGGTAGTCGTGTTGGAGAAAGTAGATTCTTCACGTAGTCCTGACCGAGGGACGGGAGTCGGTTTCACGAGATTCATCTCTGGCCGTGTCGTCTTGTCACCTAGGACGTGTCGAGCTGCGACCTCCTCGCCGTGGCTTGGTGCTGCTCGCTTTCCAGCGGAACCCGCAATTTCTCTCGGCTCGCTCGACATTTCCCATCCGGCGTCTTGGAACACTGTCAAATGGAGTCCAGTTTCTCTGACCTCGAAGCTTCAGCTGGAACATGCGCTGCAGTTGTCTCGTTCGGAAACGCTCGGATGCTGGGCCGAGGGGAACCGATCCCAGCAGACCTTGTTCTTCAGTGCGTGCATTATGCAGACCGAGTTCTGTAATAGGCCATTCACTGTTACTTCTTTCCTACGAAACCCGTCTGGAGTTGCGCTTCATGCAAACAAAGCTTAAGTGTGGGATGTAGCTCCGTATTTTTTGTGAAATAGTTCTCTTCCGCGAATACGCGTTTTTAGGTAAATAAATGTTCTGAAAGTAAGACTTTTTGTCAGAAAATATAAAACCCAATTATCTACGCCCCTATTTTTTTTTTACTTTTGTCATATTAAGTGTATTCTTGGAGAAAAAAATTCGTGAAAATGGTCAAATACCGCTTTTTTTTTTAAAAAACTTGCCTATGCAATTTCATTAAAGGACAAGAGGAAATTACAAAAATAGGGACGTAGTTTCATCTGTGGTCTTCCATCGCGTGTAATTGCGCGTAGGAGCGACGAGGCACTAGACCCTGCGTGCTAGTGTCGCCCGTATCGCTCCCTCGCTTCTTGACCTTGGACTTGGGGTTCCCACAGGGGTTAAGAAAAGTGACACCAAAGGGACAATGTGCCGGATTCGTGCTCCCACAACGTAATAATATTTTGCATAAGAACAATTTCTCACTAGGAGTCTCCAACACACCCGTTTCCCCCCTTTTTTTGTTCATATTAATTTTAAGTGAGATATTACAAGTTTCATATAGAATATAAGAAAAATTTCAAATTAAGTAAAAATAAGGTATTGTCATGTTAGCACATATATAAAGCACTTGTAATAATTGACATATTGAAACAACCAAGCACGTCATAATTTTTTTTTTTTTTTTCAAATGTCGGATTCAAAAATTGTGAAGAAACCCCGAATTGACTGTAACATGAAATCTAAGTACATAATTTAGCAGGGTAACCATACAGAAATTAAAAGTTACCGGGTAATTTCCATAAGAGGATCACTACGTTTTCGTAAAATACGTTCAGCTTATTTTTTAACCGTTCGTTACGGAATGTACCCAAACGTTTGTGTTTTGTAACGGTGTGTGAATAAAACTAAAGGCCATTCACGGTAAAGTGAGCACTTTTGAAAGCCCTCTCATTTGGAATAATATTCAATATGCGTGCTAACTTCCGAGGGCGGTGGAATATACACACTGTGTTTATTACTTACATGGCAATATTTATTTTAAAATATGTTTAAAGGATAAAAACATGGCTGAAAGGAAAAAAGTAACCAGGCCGTCAAATGTGCTCACTTTACCGTGAACAGCCTATATCTATATTTGCACTGGGTTTTCAATATTTATGTAGTCGTACAAGTTACATGAGAGGTAGGGAATAACACCGAGTATGTATATATCCTCAGTCCAAATATTCCACAGTAGGCTGCAGAGATTATTTAGTGTAATGTAACGTAACATTTAACTTTTTTAAGCTTGAAAAATATTTCTTTTTGTGGTTGCAGGGGAGGGCGGTGACTTGCTGCATAGGCTAAGGTGAGGTAGACCGAGGGAACGTGTGTCCAGCATTGACTTATCCATCGCCAGTGCAATTTTCCAAATCACATAGTAGTTAACAGATGAACGTGATTGCGTTGGAAAAAAAAACTGGCCAACGATGAAACACGCGGTGTAGTTTACTGTGTAGCCCCTATACAGCTGCGTTTCTAGTCGCAGAAGTCGGTAGATAATTTTGGACTCTTACTTTCAAGCGTAGTTGTTTCATACTGACGGGTACACGTAAAGTGATGATGGAAGTTTTAATAATGAGCCCTTCACTAAACACTTAATACTTCTAATTAAGCCGCGTGTACGAACAACGCAAGAGAAAGCCTCATGTGGGTTGGGTAACACGAGACGCAGTCTTGGATTTCCCCGTCAGTATTCGACGTATGTTGTTCGTGCTTCACTGGGCAGTCGGTCTTATTTTCCGTCCTCCTTTTTATTATTCGTTCTTAGTAAATTTATATATATATTTTTTTGACGGCTGTGAAAGTCAATTAATTGCGCCTTGCGTGTACGTGCATTCGGAGACTTGACACTAATTTTGCCTAATCTTGCGTTGTATTTCACAGCCTTTTCTCCATCCTGTTAACTATGCAGTGCTTTCAGTATCCACGAGAGATGTAACTTACTGTGGACAGACAGTACTTTCTAATGTGTTTTGGATCAGTTCCAAGCTGAAACCTGAAGTGCCCTAGTTGTGTGCGGCAGTGTGTGTCAGTGTACGGTTTCCTAGCCAGGGTTCCGTAATAATGTGCTTGTGTCTGTGCGGTTGCAGTCGTCGCACTTCCTTTGTTTACACGAGGCGGATACTCTGAGGCAAATTATCATTGGCTTGGTTTACGGAATGCGGTAACGGTAAAGACGAATCTTGCCAATATTGTACAGTATCTTTCCTTGTACTTAACTTGGGTGATGGATGGCAGTATTTGTATAGGCTGAACACGGTTAAATGAACACTTTTGAAAGCCCTGCTTAAGATCTACTTGTACGGCCTTTTCGTGTATTTCAGTTTTTCCAACATTGCCTAAAAGATTTCTAAATTCTGGGGTCAGTTATTTGCGTCAATTCTCTTCGCGTGTTCAAATCAGCCAACTTTTTAGTCTTGATGTCTCAATCGCATTTTAAAATTTGTTAGTCATCTGTTTCCATGCATCTCCATTCTTAGATACTGATGAATAAAATATTACATACAAAACTCAGTTTACCACATTAGTATAAGAGTTTTTGTATGTAATATTTTATTCTTGGTAATTTACAATTTCAGTTGAATTAAATTTTTGCTGTTCCAATGAATGCTAGTGATTTTTTGAGCTGATTACAATTAAGGCCAAAGTGTTTTTGTCTTATAAAACACGACTTTCAAAAGAGTATGTTTCTTGAGCAAGGGTTTTTTTTAATGACTGTAAACTGTCATCACTACTGCAGATACAAATACGCTTATCGTACATATAATGTCCTGTTGTGCACTTAAGCTACTTCAGAGACCATGTATGAAACTGTTGTAAATTCTTCACTCGCAGAAAAAAATTGTATAATAAAAATAAACCTCGCGATAAAAGGTACTTTATTTTTAAGTGTATTTTTGTGCCCTTTTTTAACCAGGCTAGTTTATTCTTATGGGTCGCGTATGACAACAAATGCCGAGAATACCGAATTTATTGCAACTTGATAATATTGCATTTGCGTTCGAGCGTTGAAGAAAGTAGTGTACTAGCATGTCAAAGTATCTATGTATGTTCCAACGTTAGTCGAAGCCATTTTGTTTTTCCTGATGTGTAGGAAGAAAAACAGTTCAATGTTGGGTCACGGAGATGGTTAATTCGCAGCTAGCATGCGTACTCTTACCCAGTATTATCCGATCGTTGCGACACAGGTCGCCACTGCATAGCTGGTTTGTGTACTCTCCATTATATTCCCTGCGCGATTACAACATTATACTGCTTTTCTGCGATTAACACTTTGAAATGTTTTAACCCTTAGTTGGAACATTTTTTTATATTTTCGTGCTTTGAAATATTAGTACGTATTGTTTCTATTCAACTGGAATATATTATATGATGTCAATTATATATATATATATATATATATATATATATAGAGAGAGAGAGAGAGAGAGAGGCCGCGGTGGTTTAGTGGTTAGACTATTTGCATCGTTCCTAGGTGAACCGGGTTCGATTCCCGGTGGGTTCGCTCCCGGAGTTTTGCATGTGGAAATCGTGCCGGACGATGCCGCTGGCCGGCGGGTTTTCTCGAGGATCTCCCGTCTTTCCCGCCATTTCGTTCCGGTGCTGTTCCATTCTCACCTTGTTTCGCCCTTACCGGCTCTAAAGACCTCGATTTTAAGAGCTGTCCAAATCTCTTCACTCACTCACGGGTATTGTGAACTAAATGTAAACCTAGTCCACGTCTCAGTTGACAGTTCTGATGGCGATGGGCCAGCCAGAGCACAAGAGGAAAGTCTTGTCTACCTCATCTGCAGTCCGTGGACGTGGTGGCTGTCGGCGTCTGTCGAACGGCCGAGGGACGACGCGAATAGCAGCTCGCTGGCCGTCACGGCCCGTCGAGCCCGGTCTACAATTGAGCTGCTGATGCACGCTAAACGGTTAACTTTACAGCAAGCAAGCTGGCGTTGCAGAAACAGTTGACATCAACAGTGTGAGAGAAGAGGAAAATACTTCGAGCACACGGGGAGTAGTGGCCTTTGGCTCCTGTTTTCTATGTGGTACCAAGATCTTTATCTGCTTGCAGAGACTCAAAGGTATTCATACAAACAACTACACTGATTTAAATTTTCGCGCAACTTAAATTCACCACTTCAATATACATATAATTAATTTAATTGTATAAACCCTTGCCACTCCAGTCATGGGAAAGCTACTTATATCGAAAATTTAACTTCATTTGACTATTAACCTCCGCTTTTTAAACCAAACTGTCGCTAGCTCTCTCACAGGGAGCTCGTGACAGTACTTCACAAGTCCTGAACTTTAAAATTCCTCGCTGACAAATTCAATTAACTTCACCACTCTCTTTTATCCCGTACAGGCAGGGAAAAATAGAGTAAAATTCAGCTATGGGAACAGCTCCAAGGCGCTACCCTGGGAATCCTGTACAAGAATGCTAGCTTTGCAGCATAAATTATGTTTGAAGGGATGCGGAGGGGGGAGGGGGTTTGCTTCTCCTCGCCTCCGCAAGCTGACAACCAACTGGGTGGCCAAGGTCCCTCACAAGGGACCAATCTACCCCCGCGCTGAGGGAGTAGCGTCCCAGTGATGTAAAATGGTGGAGGTATTCATACAGCCATAGTTGGTGCTCCAGGTTCCATATAATGGACAACTAAGGTACAAGATTACATTAATTTACTAATAAAATTACAGAACAGTGTTTGTCCGTGCACACGTATAACACAATAACAAAACAATACCGAAGTCACAAACGGAACATATTCATGTACACTGCAGCACTAAATCAGTTTTTTAATACTTCGTGAGCATACCCTTAACACGGATGATTGCTTCGAGACGCCGTGGCATAGACCGTACCAACGCTGTGGTGTATGCTGGGGAGATTTTGGACCACTCTTCCAAAAGTAACCTTTGCAGAGCTTGTTTGAAGGACGGTGTTTCTGTACCTGTTTGTCTAGATACTCCCACAAATGCTCTATTGTATTGGCATCTGGACTCTGTGGTGGGGTTAGAAGACGCCGTGGTGCATTATACAATAACCATTCGTTAGTTTTCATGGCAGTGTGCTTGGGGCCTTTATCTTGCTGGGACAAAAAAAGACCTTGCCATGTCCAGCTTCTGCACGCGTTTTGATAGGTGATTGCGCAACACACTTATATACTTGATGGCATCCATAGCACCTTCAATTAAAGATGAATTCCCAATCCCGGAAGACGCTATGCATCTCCCCAAACAATAACACTTCCTCCTCTATGTTTGAATGTACGTATGATGTGTTGCGACTGCAGTTCCCTGTCTGGCGTTCGCCACACCTACCGTTTGCCGTCTGAGCCGAATATATTACGTTTGGACTCGTCGGAAAAAAAAAAAGAAAAATCACAGTATCCAAAAATCTGTTAGGCTTATCATGGTACTCGTTGGCAAATTGCAGGAGTTTTTGTTGGTTTACTGCAGAAGTGTTGTTTCTTCCTGGCGGCCCTACCGAGGAAATTTGCACTATGTAATAAATTTTCTACGGTTTGAGTACATGCAGAGCGTGCAAATGTTGATGCGATCGCTTCCGCCAAATATGCTGCACACTTCGGAATGGTTCTTTGCGTGCTAAAGCGACAAAGTGCCGTCGTTAGTGACAGGTAAGCACTTTTGGGCGTCCGGATCGTCGTTTATTTTCTGTTGTTCCTGTTTCTTGGTACTTCTCTAGTATAGAATTGACAGTTCCAAAACAAACGGAGAGGATTTTTCGCAATCTCACGGTAACTCCTGCCTTCTTCGCGTTGCATCACAAACAGTTCGCGTTTCTTGCACTCCATTCTGACCACTACCTCTCACTACCACAACAGTCTGGCAAAATAATGTGTAGGGATCTCGTCTTTGTACGCACAACTGCTGGAGGTGGATAACACGGGCTTTTAGATACCAAACATGGTTACACCTGCGCTGTATGAATACTTTCTTGACCATCGCAATCAATAACATCTTTCCCATCGAGTGCTCGTCCGTCTGATGTTGGTGTGCTAGTTAACTAGTATAACACGGCATGCTATTTCGCTCCTCTGTCTGCGTAAGGCTTACGGTTTTATATGTGCTCAAATGCACGTGTTAAGACTAAACGTGTGGGTAGATGAATAATTTTTTTGAGTCGCTGTATGTTTGGTTTGCTACTCGACTTCGCCCCCTTTTTGCAGGAATTCGTCGTTTTCGTGTCATATTTTCAGTTTCAGAGGTATTATCGAAAATGTTTGATTATAGAACATTTGCAATTTATTAGGTGTTTCATACGTTTGTGTCCAACTTGCGCTGCGTGTTATTTCCCACTTACAAAAAGCTAGGAACTTATTGATATAGGCTGTTCACGGTTAAATGACCACTTTTGAAAGCCCTGCTTTACATCTACTTGTACTCACGGTGTGTGTTCTTCCGCCTTATGTAAACTTAACATTGTCATGGGCCTCGTCACTTTATTCATGCATCGGTGAAGTGAAACTGTGAAATTATTAGAAAAGTAAATACTAATGTACTCATTTTTACACTTTCGATGCATAATAACACAAAGCGAGATAAATAATATAAGTAATCACAAATGGCTACCTAAGTTAATATATGGAACTACTTCCCTCTCCATCATTACCAACTTAACTGGGCACAAGTCACTCATTGCGCCCGTTAAAATGTATGCAGGTAGGGGCAGTGACTTTTTTTGTAAGGTTGATTTAAATAGTGCACACTTTATCGTGAACAGCCTTTAAAATATGTTCTCGACTAAATATTAAACAACTCGTAATATTTAAATATTTCTATAACCGTACATTGTCAGTAAATACTAAGAATCGGAAATAATGAGCGCGAAAACGACGAATTTCTTCAAGAGGGTTGAAGCCGAGCTGGATGAGTGCTGATGGGAAAAGTAACCGCGAAGGATGGAGCCAGAGAACCGTGCGGGTGTGCTGTGCGTGTGGGTCGGTGTGCGTGCCCGCCGCAGGGGGTCGGTGAACGCCCTCCAGGCAGGTGCAGGCGTCGCCGTCGCTGGCAATCGATACCGCGACGTCCGACTGCCGGGGCAGTCGAGAGGTGGAAGTCGTAGCCTCGGCGAGGCTCTTCCCACGGATTGTATTGCCTAACATCACGCGAGAAAAACAAGATTGTTAATTATTTTGGCACTTGAACAGTTCGGTCAGGTTAAAACTTAATTGAAGGCTGTTCACGATAAAGCGAGCACTTACGAACTCAACCTTAGAAAAATGTCAGTGCTCCTACTTGCGTATATTTTAACGGGCGCACTGAGTGATATGCGCCCGGTAAAGTTGGTAACCAAGGGAGGGAAAGTAGTTCGATATCTTAACATGAATAAAAAGTGTTGGGTAACCGTTTGTGACAGTTTAAATTATTTCTTTTCTTTTCCGTTTTTTTAATGCATCGAAATATAAATATTAGCTTATTTATAAAATATTTACTTTAATAATTTCACAGTCTCACTTGTCCGATGCATAAATAAAGTGATGAGGGCCCCTCCCCCCCCCATGGAAATGTTAATCTTACATAAGGTGGAAGAATACACGACTTGCATGCAAGTAGATCTTACCCAGCGCTTTCAAAAGTGCTCACTTTATCGTGAACAGCGTATACGGTATATTAAGGGGAGTCCATAGTAAAGAGAATAAAAACAACTCGAGGTCACATTTGGCCATAAGGAAGCATTGCGACGTTGGGAAATAGCATTTACAAGCTTCGGGTTTTTTTTCCCTCCGAAATTTAAGCGCCGACAGTAAAGTTTTAATTCAGCATTCTGTTCAGAAAAGATACAAAATTGTCGCTGTGGTCTTTTCGCGGTATATTCACACTTTTTGAATCAAACCTTTCAAAAATCACCCCATGTATGACGTGTTTAGTTATTTCCTAACTATGCCATGTATCACAATCGTTTTATATCTCTGCCAACATGAAAGTATCGTATTTTTCGTTGAATTAAAGTTCTACCGGTATTTTAAATCTAAATTATAATAATTCATTTAAATTAAATATTAATAAAAACGGTAAGAAAACACGCGTGTTGGTAGCGCCTAGTGAGAAATAGTTCTCTTGCAAAATATTACAACTGAGTGCCCACGAGTGCGTTGTCCTGTGGTGTAATTTTCTACACTTCGTTAAGCTTAGTTTGCACGAGGCGGAGGAATATCCTGGAATTAGAACTTTAGCAGGGCTTCAGAAAAGTGTGAAGTAACCGTAAATGGATTATATAGTTTAAAAAATTGTTTTACAGGGGAATAAATGTAGTAAGCATAGGGCTACTTACATAGATTTTTTGCTGACTTAAAAAACTTTGAACGACCTTGATTGGAGTTTGTTTCTCATGGCAGTAATTATCCTCACAGAGCTTCTCTCTGCCTGAATGTTCCAGGCGGGCGTGACACCTAACGGCGCATTCATCGACTAAATTCTGTTTTCAGTCGGATGGTTTTCATAATGCGTGCACGTTACGTAATCCCGAAGCTACACGAATCGACTATCGTTTTGTCCTCTGCGACTTCAGTTTAATTCAGTGAAAGAGCGTCACTCGCAGCGGTCAGTGCCCGGCGCAGCGCGTGGCCAATCTCTCCGTGCGGAAGCTACCCATGGCTAAGGGAAAGGAGATACAATTAGGTAAATCTTTGCTGCGTGCACGAACTTAAGAGTCGTTGCTGGCATGTATGCTAAACAACTCGTTGGTCTTGCAGTAGAAAAAGGCATGGTTAGAGGGGAGGGGGAAGGTGTACGGAATTATCCTAAAAAGAAACATTCGCGTTAGATTTAGACGTGTAAATTTACAATTAATCTGTACAATCGCGTTTTTAATTTTCTCCGCTATCTTTTTTTTTTCAACAGTATTTATTCAATTGTAATCAAGCCTACTGTTTTTTTTAATTGTCGGTTTTTCTTAAACGTTCATGCTTTTAAGCGTAATGCTATTCGGCTTTAATGCAGTTGCTAGAAAATTCGTTCTGTTACTAAATACGCACTTGATTGCACAAGGGAACGGAACAACCACCGCCATGTCTGTCGAAAATAAAGATGGAAGCTGTTTAGCTTGTAAAAAAACCTGGAACATAACCTCACTTTGCGTACTTTTAATATTAATGTACGTTGTGCACATAAAGTGTCTTAACCATACAGAAAACTATACAAATATATACGTCTTCTAGATCCACGCGTGCACTAATTAAGGACGCGGCTGAAGATCTTTCAGGTTCTGACCCTTATTTACGGAACTTGTCCGCCAGAAATTCACGCCAACAACGTGACGTCACCGCACGAAGCATTTGCGCCACAGCAGACCACATGCAGTCGATGCACGATATTGAATGATGTAGGAGGTACACTTACGCGCCTGTAGCGAGGTATCGGAACAACGTCCTTGCGCGTATTGCGCATTTGCAAAGGTGAAAACGGAATTCGCTTTTAGATGCAAACTAGACTTATATATCTAAAAACTGCACACCGATTCTCAATTATAGGCTGTTCACGATAAAATGAGCTCTTTTGAAAGTTCTGATTAAGATCTACTTGTATGGACGTTGTGCATTCTTCCCTCCTTATGTAAAATTAACATTGCTATGGGCCTCCTCACTTTATTCATGCCTCGGCCAAGTGAAATTGTGAAATAATTAGAAAAGTTATTATTTTACAAATCTGCTTATTTTTTACACTTCGATGCATTAAAAATAAAACAGAAAGCGGTAGAAATAATTTAAGTTATCATGAATGGCTACCTATCACTTTTTATTCGACCTTAAGATATGGACTACGTTCCCTCTACCGTCACCAACTTTACTGGGCGCATGTCACTCACTGCACCCGTTAAAATATATGCAGATAGGAGCGGTGACATTTTTCAAAGGTTGATTTCAAAAGTGCTCACTTTATCGTAAAGAGCCTTTACCTGGGATTATAACCCAGAATCTTGTTTCCATAAGGTGCTATAGACCTGGATTTACAGTCACTTGATTATTATTTGCAGCGTTTTATTAAAGTGCCAGGAGAGTGCTTATGGGATGTAACAGACATTGAAAAGGACATACTTATTGCTAGGCAAATTTTTATAATGACTAGTGTTTTGTTATGGTTTTATGTCAGTGCAGCTCGATAGAAGTGTTAGTTTTTCATCCATTAAAGTGTGCAAAAAGTGAAATACTGTAGTTAAAACAAATAAACGTTGTGCGTTATTCTTTTGAAAGCTACAAAAGTCATTGTCTTGAGTCGGGAATATTTTTTTTTGTGTAGAAAACTACATAAGTCATCGTCTTGAGCAAAGGAGCTCGGTTTCTTCGTCAATTTTTTTACTCTACAAAAGTACATTATTCATCAGTCGCACGGACGGGATAGGTATTGAGTCAAAACGTCTTGTCTGAAGATACGGGACAGCTCTTCAATATATATATATATATATATATATATATATATATATATATATATGTATACGTATTATATATATGTATATATATATATATATATATAATCAAAATTGTTTTTTACGCGTCTGCACCTACTGTAGGACCTTTTGAAAATTTTTACATTATAATCTTGGACATTGATGCGAACTTCAAGTATTCTTGTGTACCACTTTAACTTCTTATTGACCTTCAGATCAAGATGCGTGTCAGCTGCGACTTCAAAAGTGCCCACTTGAATAAATCTTTCCGCAAATAAATATATACGCTTGCTGGTCGTATGCCAACTATTCTCTCGCTTCCTTGCAAACGCGTAAACATTACAGTCTGCATACAGAAGAAAAAAATTCCACCATTCACCGCTCCTGGGAATACGGCGAGCTCATAGTTTATTAAAAAGGAACTGTTTATTTGAAAGTATGTTATACACTCACCGGTTGACTTGTGAACTTGCACCCGTGCGCAGTTTCGGAGTTTCCGTAAGGGTAACATAATTCAAGATAACTTCGTAAGTAGTAATCAATGAGAGTAAGGTATAAATGTGGTTGGCGTAATAGACCAATATTAAGAGTAAAGCTACCACACGTTGTTTTGTATCACGTTCATGTCTCAATTCGTGAATTCAGTTCAGTTTGCCGCTACACCTTTTATGGAATGGAATTAATTATCATGTAAGATATAGTTGCGCGTGCAAGATCGGTACTTCATCCGCGTAAATATTATTTTTCCGATTATATGTATATATGGCCGGGGGGAGGGGGGTTGCCCTACATTTTTCGAAACATAACCTATAATTATTTTCTTTTAGTTTTATTTACCTAGTCTCATTTTGCTGATGTATATATGTGTGTGTATTTATTTATATATTTATATTATAATGTCCTTCATATTAGTGCCGGACCGGGGGGGGGGGGGAGGTTGGAGGCGGGGTAACCCAGAACCTCCCCTCGTCGTTCCACGCTCACGCCTCTGGAAAGCCACCCTTCTGTGTTAATATCTTTTTGAGAAGAAACCGTCGACCAAAATACTGTGGCAGTTCTCGACGTTGTCGGACCAACCGTTTGCAAGAGTTGTTCGCAGTTGGGATTTATCCATGCCATTAAAAATTTGTGTCCTTAATTTCGTCGACAAATTTCAGTTCTCTCCCAACAAACATTTTTCAGAGCGGCCACTTGCGTGTCTAAACGTGCCCGTTTCGTTCCAGTTTGACTGCGATTGGATAAATAAGAGCAAATCCACGCAAAATCATAAAGTTCTTCTTTTATAGCGTTAAAGACTTTTGAAAAAGACTTGGTAGATAATGGATATTTGGCCTCGGTGAGGAACGTATATGCTCAGCACATCGCCAGTTCGCAAGACAAACCACGTGGGGCAGTTGCCCGTCTTCGATGTTCTTCCAATTCTTACTTGAGGTACTTCGCTCTCGTAAACGCCCGTGGTCCGGAAGTAGCGCAGCCCTCACGAATTACTGTTTAGAACAGTGTAAGTGTGTCGCCGCTTCTAGTGGGAAGGAAGAGGCGGATCTCGCACAACTGGTGTAAAGACCGACTGAAAACATCAGTCCGCGCCGGGTCGCGTGACCAACACCTGTCGCCGAGTATTGCTGGCATTTACATGGGGTGAAGTGCCGAAGACTCGCCAGGTTTTGCAAGTCGATGAAAACGTAACGGCTCCACATGTTGGCAGAAAACTCTCTCCTACCTTGGCCACGCTGTATATCCCTGTAGGATGAGGTGTGTTTTTTTTCTTCTTTTTTTTACTCTGCATGAGAAGTTGTAACTAACATTTTATTCGACGGCGAAAAGGGGGGGGGGGGGGCAGAGAAAATTGATTAAAGTGCTCAGATCTGTTTATCCCCCCCCCCCCCCTCATGTACAGCGCATGTGTCTCGCCTATCATCCCGATTGCCATGTCACTTCCACCACTTCCTACGAGACTAGTGACTATCTATAGTGTAAGAGTTTCCTTACAGGTAGTCTCCACATGATACATTATTATTCCTAAATTTCAACGCACACCATTTATGGTTATTTAAATTTTGTAAACATATTTTATTAACTTAATTTGAATGATTTAATCTAAATTCTTTTATATTTCACAATTATTAATATGTATTTTCACATATTGTAATTTACTTTAATCAGCCAATGTTAATTATATAAAAAATATTACTGCAACTTTTATCCACACGCTACTAGATTGATAGTTTAGATGCATATTTTTAATGAAGGAAATTCATATTTAAATTGCGTGTTATCTGTTTATCATTGGTAAGAAGAATATGAAAGTGTGCCCAGCAGAAAACAAATTCAATGTTTTGGAAGTCGTGACAATGCAGACGTGTTGTTGTTTGTTTGGAATGATTGGACTAAAAATTCCATGTTGGGGAAAAAGATTCTAGAGTAGAAACAAATGGCATCCATGCAGAAGTTGCATGCATGACTGATGTCTCATGTTAATTGTATTTTAAGAAGAGAGTCAGGTATTGAGGCTGAGCAGTGTTATGTACCGCTGCTAGACACACCGGAGTTGTTCTTCATTCAGGAGAATTATCCAAAAACAGTGGATTTTGAACCAGAAGTCTGCATTTCTCGGTTGGTTTCCTGATTTAGTCTTGTATACCAACTATTGTGCCTTACGATCTACAACATTCTTAAAGTAAGGTTTTCTATACTCCTTAATTAGTCAATGCATTATGAGCCTTGGAATTGTATACTATTTTAATAATATGGCAGGTCCAGTGGTCAGATGAAGTGTTATAAGCATCACCAATAAAATTTTGAAATGATTCTTCATCTCTACTTTAGAACTAAGCCTGTTTGCCATCATGAAAACTATTCAGATCATTCTTCGGTTTAAGTTTGGTAGTTAAATGGTATGCTTATCTTTTAACAGAGCTGTTACGTGATTATTTGAGAGGAAACAACTTTTTCTTTTATCACAGATTAATTTTGAAATACCTAATTTTCTCCGGGATTTGATAGCAGAATCCTTAAATATTTGATGTATATTGAAAAGGGTTTTAATATGTAGCAAGTGTGTAATGAATGATATTTGCAATTAATTCTTTAATTATATTTTGATACGTTTTCTTCGAAGTGTTTTCTTGTGTTGTGTTGGTTGTAAGATTTTCTTTTTTGCAATCTAAGCAGAATTTTAGTGAGTGCTTTTTGATACAGTTAATTGCATGTGTATATCGATTAATAGTCATGATTATCACATGAGAATGAAATAGTCCATATTGTTATTTGTGCTGATTTTCACACACACACACACACACACACACACACACACACACACACAATTTTAATTTGATTACACACATATATATGTAGTGAGTTATAACGGCTCAAAATATATAATTTTCTGAAAATTTAATCTGTTTGAACTACACTGCAGAACATAAATTATTGGCTACACAATCTATACAGAGAAATATTGGCGAACCAAGCGTGGGGCATGCAAAATCTTTGTGTGCGCCTGCCTATAAGTCATTATTAGAATAGTGCATTACGCGCGTTGTTTCCAGATGACTAGAGTTATCAACAGCCAAGAGGTTATGCTGTGTTGGCAGAATAAGTTCATACGTACAGAATTACATAACAAATATGGTCAAATTGTGTAGTTGTGTATAAATATAAAATTACAATCTAAGAGTGAAACGCGCTGTAGTACCGACGTGTCTATGTGGCATTGTGAAATCCATAAAATACTTTAATAAACGAATATAATTCCAATTACAAATTTTTGTATATGGAAAAAGCGGTTACAGTTGCCACCAATTTCAACGTTGCTTTTTACAAAAGATGTTACGCCTTTGAACTCCTTTTCCCACGCCTTTGAACTCGAACTGGGAAATGATCGGCATGTTCAAGCTGCACGCGGCCGGATCGGCGACAGTGCAGGCCACTAGGTCGTGTCCCGTGGCGAGGTCGGAGTTGCTCGGGAACCGAATGCCGTGGCTCCCAGCATCCCTGCCGCTGGACCGGCCCCGACCTCCGCTCACGCCCCACCGGTCTCCTCGCCGAGCTTGTGTTGCTGCGCGTACAGTTAGCCGGCCTACTGTTGCCGCGCGTTGTGCTTCGCTCTGCACGCCTATAAATCTGCAAGTTCAGTTACAGAATGGCGCGCACACCAACGAAGTAGCAGTTCGTGTGAAGTCATAAGATACACAGTTTAATGTCACGCTGTATATATAAGCGAGAACAAGTGAATGAAATTAAGTGCAGTGTGAATGTGAGATTACGTTCCAAACGTTGCCGCTTTATGTCGGTAACATAAATCTGCGTGTTAAAATATGACACGTCCATGTCATGTCTGGGATTCAAACCCAGAAATCTATGTACCAAAAGCTGTCGTTAGCAAAAGCCAGTTTAGGCACGGAAGTAGGCGTGTGCAGCCTATTAGGCATTATTAATAAGCGTACTGGTTCGATGCAGCTACGATACGATACAGCTACGATTCTGTTGCTCCAGCAATACAACAGTACACTTCTGCTGGACGACTTTCAATTGGAGTCGTGTTTGGTGCTTCCTGTAATTCATACTACAAATAACTAAAATGTGCATCTGAATGAAGACTAATTATTTATATTTTTCAGTGTTTTTTTTCCCCCCGAAGAGGAGAGAAACTTATAACAGGACATTTCTGTATGTGTGTGCACACACAAAAAATTTAAAAAACTTGGTATGTTTATAGTGCCAGGTATTATATAATTCAACCAAGCTGGGTAAATATTTTCAAGATGGTGGCCATTTTAACATTTGGGACACTCGCCATTTATCGGGAATCGTCCAACTAATTTGAAACAATATGTCAATAGTTAACATTTAATTCGGAAACACATTCTTATTATTAAACTATTTTGGAGGATTAGGGTCTATAGATAAAATTAAGATCTTACTTCATGCTCAGGAACTAATTAACAGATTCTTCCCAAACTAAATCTTACAGTGTAAGGCCACCCAAAAAAATTAATACGGTGCTAGCAGAAGTAGCTCACATATTTTTCAAAGTGGCTGTGTTATAAACGCTGTAGGTTATATTGCCAAATACACGTAACAGTTTACGACTTTTCAACTAATCTTGACACTCTCGGCAGTATATGTTACGAGCATTAAACACCCTGATTAACAGACCGCTTTGCCAGCAATAGCTTTATATATAATATAAAGTGCTTTTATTTTACATTATACTTCACAAACCACTAAAATTAATTCAAACAAATGAACATGCCAGTATTACTATTACAGATGCAAAAGTTCGATAATTTTAATTGATAAATTCCAAATGGTTGCATTTTTAACAGTCCGTGTTAAATGAGTCTCTGGAACATGTCGATCTGAGCCCTTTGGCTTGTTGGCAGTTCTTATCGTGTCCACTAAATGCATGTCAAGAGTGCGTTGTTGAAATGTCACCAATCATTTAAACTTAAATGTCAAATCTTGGTGATTTCTCAACCAATGCCCCACCACATTATGCATGCACACCGTACTTTCGAAGGCCGGCTATACACTTTATGAAATAGTATCTTACTTTCAAAGCTGCGGGACGAATTTTGTAGCATTGTATGGCCTAACTCTGGTACTATCAAAACGATTCAACGCAAACCTGGAAAACCGAAATACCTGCTGCGTTCAGTGATTTCAGAAAGTAATATGCGTCGACCATTTTGTAAGGCACTGCCATAAAAAAAATGTTGCAGGGAACTACCAGACTGATTACAATAAAATCTTATGTATTGTGTTGGGCTTATTAATGTCCCTTGATGTTAGGCCTGAAGGTTTTTCAAGGGATGGCTTACGAACTAACTTATAAATGAAAATTAACACCCATGCCTTATCTGGGATTCGAACCCAGAACCTCCCGCACCCCATACCGGCGGCGCTCCAACCGACTGCGCCACGGGAGGTCGGTAAATCTGATGCAAAATGCATTCTGTTTAGACTTCAGATTTTTAATTTAACAACTATGTTCCTATAACCTAACCATTGTACCTCATCAAAATTACTTACATGTACGTGTAGAGAAAAATAGTAGTAATCAGTCTTTTTACCTTTTGTGCAGTCAAATGTGTCAGTGGGTTGAACTGCGGGCAGGAAACTTCTAGGAGACACTAGAACCGCACGCCTTCCTCGCATTTGTTAAGGTGAGGGGTAGATTCTGGCCAGCAGCGTATTGTAAAGATTGCTGTATCGTATCGATATTACACCGCAACTGATATGAACGTGGCTTTCAACTCGAAAGTATTCATGCTGTTACTTTCTCTTGCATGCTGTCAAGTGACTTCAAGGACGAGTAAGAGTATTTAATCCTTCCTACTTATGATATTTAATTTTGGTGGTAATTTGGAAAAACGATGGGAGTAACCATTTACATATGAGTAAGCAACGTAACGTTCGTAGTATACGAAGAACTTCAATCTCTGTGTTCGAACAATGCGAAAGTGCGCATTGTCAGTGAATATCGATTATCGATATCGCTATGATCGCGTGATATCGAAGCTCGCCGTCTCTGGGCGAAACCAGCTGAGGGTATTGCTGAAGGAAGTAAGTAAGTATTAGTAATGCAGTGCTAGTGACAGGCCGGTTTGCTAGGCGAAGAAAAGCTTTTCCTTCGCAGCCTGGGTGGCCATCTGTCGGCTTCTGTCGCGCGGTCTTCCCTGGTGGCATTTGTTTGTTTTGATGGATGGCTCCGGGACCGTCAGTAGCAGACATCTGTTCGTCAACCTTGGAGGCAAAAAACTCCGGATCATTTGTGGACGGCTTGCATTTCCTGATTAGATTTTTTTTTTTCATAACATTGCGCTGCGATATTATTAGCTAAATAATATCAGAATGGTGATGCGGAAGCTGTAAATACTAGATTATTCATGGATTCGTGATAAATAAAAACGAGGCAATTTTCCTTTCTATACATTCTTAATTGTCAGAGACTAGTATTCCCATTGACTAATGTAATGAGGCAGACAGATTTTCGTCTGTTGCGCACACCCTTAACATTGGCTCACATATTGCAGTAACGACTGTTAAAACATGTTCAAACAGTGGCAGGCTGTGTATTTAATTATTACGTGTGGTTTTACAACCACGCCACACTTACACGGAGATAAATAATACTACGCGAACTTGATGTCACAGTTGCATTACAGTTCAGCGAGATGAAGTTTAATTAACCAACATCTTGAAGTTCTTGTTTATTTGAACTTTGTGCCAGCCTTAGTTAAAACCTCTCTTCTAATGGAAGAACAGCTGGTTAATGCTGTGACACAAATGATCACCGTGGACTTGCCATGGACACACTACTCCCTTTTCCTGTATATTTTGTTATTACATCTGTGGTATATGGTAACAGTTATTTTATTTTATTTTTAGAATAGAAAATTATAAGTTCAAGTTTCCTTTCTTTCGTATGCCTGTGCATTATTCCGTACTTCGAACTCGTAGTGTATCGATGTCTCATATTTTGCAAGTATTCTCCTGACAGTTGCACGACCTTTGCGCAGTGAGTAGCTATAAATCCATGTTGCTGCTGTCGTTACAACTCGTAATTATCTTCTTCCTCTCCGCCTTCTTTTTTTGTAAAACAGCGTAGATATTTGCTTTCCTACAAAAGCTCACGAGTCCTTTCGAGAACTGAAAATCGACTTCCACGCGAAGTTCAGAAAGGAAAGTTCTGCAGATTGCTTACGGGGTTTCCATGTGAACTTAAGAAACCCGCCAAGTGCCCGGTTATTAACTGACGAGGTGTTTACAAGAGAGGAGAAATCAATTCGCACGTCATCCTCAGCAAAACGCGCGCGCGTGTTCAGTCAGTAGTTCAATGCGCCAATCACCGTAGCAGCTTTCGTTGCCGTGATTTGCGGCGCTTTGGAGCCATGGTACCTGCGATGCCGCACCGACGTAGAATTCCAACTCTCTTGCTAGTTGTCATGTCAGCTACAGTATCTCGGTTTCGTAAACTTCCCCCGCCTTAATGTTCTGGCAGATGTTAGAGTTTTCGCAGGTGAACTCGGTTTTCCACGCCGACTGCGGAACGATTCCAGAAGACTGCTTTGCAGCTGGAAGATCCGCCGGTTTAGTGTCTAAAGTTCTGTACGAGTTGCTGGAACAGTCGCTCTTATAGAACAACTGCGTCAGACAGTTAGCGTATTCCTACGAGAAAACACGGCGGTTATCACCTTTAACCTACTGGCAGTCGCATTTAGATTGGCAAACTCTCGTTTAATTGATTTGAACGTTATAGTGCCATCACGATGTATGTGAAGACGTGTCTTATTTTTTGTTCTGTAAGTTTTCTATATTTTATTAAAGAACAGTTCGTCGAAAGTATACTGACGAAAAAGAAATCATGAAACGTCAAAGATTTCAGAATATAAATTTAACACATTACAATTAAAAGACAATGTGTTAACTTTTCACTAGCGAGGAAGTGTCGATATGTAGAAAATTCGTTACCACTCATCTGAAGGGAATGAGTTCTGATAAGTCTGTTATATTATATATAATGGTATTTTATGGTATAATGTTTTTCTCTCGCGTACTCCTGCGTTCTCTATTTTTTTTTTTTTCCAGCTTTTCCTTATGTAACTCTAGGCTTGTCAGTACTGGCTATGAAGATGCCTCTCCTTTCATAATTGAAAGCAAGAATTTATCAACATACGTTTAATAGGTGATGTAGAAGTCGGACAACTTGCCTCCTTAGTCAAACCGGATTCGATTCCCAGCGGTGTCGCATCCGGATTTTCGCAGGTGGGAATCGTGCCGGACGATGCAGAGGGTTTCGTCAGGTATCTCCCTTTTCTTCGCGCTCCTGCGCTGCTCCATACTCAGCTCGCTCCGCCCTCATCGACTCGTAAGACCTCGATGGGTGTTAAGAACCGCCCGAATACCTCCACTCCATAGTCCCATAAACAGCTGCTGCCAATAATATAAAACCTTTATACATTTATCCAGGTCGCGATATATGACAGAGCATTATAATTATTGCAGTACAGTTCCCAACAAAAAAAATGTATATTGCAATGCGTAAAATTACACACACGTGCGTGAGAGATAGGCGGTATTGAACGTTGGACTCGTTATTTGTGCTATAAAGGTAAGCGTTTTAGTGACGTAAGGATGGAGGTGACGCACGTCAACTGCGAGTGGCAAGCTGGCCGGCGCCGTCAGTAGCTGGTGTGTAGGTGTTTGCGGGTTGCGACGCGGCGTGACCCCGGTGTTTTGTCGGGTCAGCTGCGCGGAAGACACTGCGCATCCTCCCATCTTCTTGTCCGCCGCTCGGCCTTGACTACTGTTGCTGTTGCTTCTGCTCTCGTCTACTTCCGCAAACATCAGCTGGGGCGCGGCCGAGCGCAAGAGGCTGCCGCCATTGCCCCTCCTATAGGCCGTGCAGGGTTAGTTTAGCATTTGTGAAATCAACCTTTGAAAGCCCTCCTCAAGATCTTCTTGTATACACGTCGCGTGTTCATGTAAAATTAACATTGCTATGGGCCTCGTCACTTTTTTCATGCGTTGGTTAAATGAAGCAGTGAAATTATTGAGAACGTAAATATTTCACAAATCTGCTCAATTTGACACTGCGATGCATTAAAAAAAGAAACTGAAATAAATAATTTTAAGTTATCACAAATAGTTACCTAACACTTTTATTCGACTTTAAGATATGGAACTACTTTCCATCATTACCAGTTTTACTGGGCTAATGTCACTCATTGTGCCCATTAAAATATATATGCATACATGGACAGTGACTTTTCTAAGGTATTTTATCAAGTGCTCACTCTGTCGTGAACAGCCTTTATTTACATGTGATTACTGAAATTATTTCTTTCGTTTTTTTTTTAATGCACATACGTGTAAACACTAGCAAACTTGGAAAACATTTACTTTTCTAACGACTGCGCAGTTTCATGTGACCGACGCATGAATAAAATGACCAAGCCCGCATGGCAATGTTAATTTGACGTAAGGCGGAAGAATACACAATGTACGTACAACTAGATCCTAAGCAGGACTTCCAGAAGTGCTCAGTTTACCGTGAACTGTCTATTTCAAATCGTTATTAAAACTGTTACTGTTTTTTTTTAAAGTCACACAGTATTGCTTAGTTACACAATTTTGAATTTGAAATGTAGGCCCAATAAAACGTTATTTCGAACGTCGAAATTCCAATTCACCGGGGAAAATTTCTCCCTCCTTTCGCATCATAGTCTCACCATAGTTTATAACAATCGTAACACGTTTTTACTCGCAGCGCTTTCGTTGCAGTTCGCCTACCCCTCCACAAAAAAAGAAATCCCTTTCTCTCGGAAAATTCCAGATCCTAGACACACGTAACTTATGGGATTCTATAGCTGGTGTAAACGAAAGTGACCTATACCCAAGTCATTTTGTGGGGTGCTTTGTTGCATTTATAAAAGCACTGTTTCATCCATAAAGATCCAGCAAGCAAGTAGATGCAGTGTAGTTACAATTGTGTTGTAATCTAATCACTATTTTGTTTCCACCAGATAAGCCTTTAATGTTGCGCGAGCTGTTTTTAAGAGGTAATTTCAATATATATTGCATTATAGATTGAGTAGCCTCGTTACCCAATTAAAGCTCTTGTAGATAGCGCATTGTAACAAACGAAACATCAGCCATAGCCTGTTAGAAAAATCTGTCTTTTTTTACATCAAGTACTGCTCCTATTGGTCCACTCACCATTACATCCAACTTTTCTGAAGCTCTCCAATAGATCTACTTCCAGGATATTCCTCCGCCTCGTGCAAACAAAGCCTAACCTAGTATCGAAAATTGCACGAGATGAACGATGCACTGCATTCGTGCGCACTCGGTTTAATAATATTTTGTATAAAAACTATTTCTTACTAGGCTTTACCAACCCATCTATTCCCCCCCCCCTGTTTTATTCGTATTAATTATAAATTAATTACAGTTGTAGATAAAACATAAGAAGTCCAATTCAACCACAAAGTAAATAACCACAATGCGTTGACACTGCAGTTATAAACTCACGTAATGAATGGGCACAGGGCAGTTTTAATATCACATATCTAAAGGACGTAGTACTGTAAAGATTACAATGTTGGCATGCAGCAACTTGTTTTGGAATCTGAAGTTGCTGGCTTCCTTTACAATAATCGAACTTTCACTCTTGATTTATTTTTATTTGATTTGCTGAACGCGGCACTATTACGTTTAGTTTAGTAAAAAGTACTGTACCCGTCACTTTTTTTTTAATAGCTATGCATGCTGCTGATGGCTAGGGTATTTATTCAAAGATTGATTTTCATAAGTCTGTTCCAGTCGTGAATGGGCTATATATAGTATTACCTGTTGGGAGAAGTTTTAAAAGTGCTCTTTTTTTTTATAACGGCGCGCCCTTGGGATACGATGTAAATTGTGTTTGTGCGAATACGCTTATCTCAGTAAGTGGTCTAGAAGCATGATTTTCCCCAGGAAACAAAGTATTATCGGCAGCCGCCACTTTCTACTTTTATCCTGTTAAATATAATCAGTGTCCACCCACAGGGAAAACCTGGAAAACTGGAAAAAGTCAGGGAATTTCATATGACAGGTAAAAGTCAGGAAATACATAAATAATTGCTAGCCTGCAAAAATTGTTCGTTAGTACAGGATAATGTAATTATGAGCATATATGTAATAAGATTTCAATTTTTAAGTTTGTGAACAGGAAACAAGTGGCATTGAGACTATACGTACATAATTAAGTATTTGTGTGTTTGTAAGGGCACTTAACGCAAAGTCAGTAGCGTGTATCGCAAGAAATATTGGTGGACTGAATAAAATATTAACCCCCAACTGGTTTGTATCCTGCAGTGTAGTTTTTATTAGGCTACACTGAGATACTGTTCCGCCAGGAGTGAAAAATATGGTATTGAACGGTTTAGTACTTCTAAAACTAGGCCAGGGGAAATTGTAATATTCCGCCTTGAAAACTGTAAAAAGTCAGGGAGTACCAAAATTGAATTTAATGGACACCCTGATTTACTCGGAAGGTAATAATAAATAGTGTAAAACGGCTGAAGATGTTATTTTAAGGCCTCTTTGCGCCGTTACCATAACTTAGAAAGGGGAATAAATACAAATGTGGCATCTAGTTGAATCCATTGGCTTTCATCGCGTGTAATGTCATCCTATAGGCTGTACACGGTAAAATGAGCACTTTTGGAAGCCCTGCTAAGTTCTCATTGTATACAAGTTGTGTATTTCTCCGCCTTATCTAAAATTAACATTGCTGTGTGCCTCGTCGCTTTATTCATGCGTCAGTCAAATGAAACTGTGAAATTATTAAGAAAATAAATACTTTACAAATCTACTCATTTACACTTAAATTTATAAAAATAAAAAAAAACGGAAAGTTAAATAATTAATTTTAAGTTATCACAAATGGTTACATAAAAATTTTTTTTCGACGCTAAGATATGCAACTGCTTTCCATCCATCGTTACCAACTTTACTGGGCGAATGTCATTCAGTGTGCCCATTGAAATATATGCATGAAGGGCCAGTGACTTTTTTCTAAGGTTCATTTCTAAAGTGCTCACTTTATAGTGAACAGCCTTTACCATTACAGATCTAACTAGCGAGAAATTCAGCTACTCGAGAATGCCTAGCGCTCGCTGCTTTGGGGGGGGGGGGGGGGACCGTCGCAGCCCTTCGTTGCAGCCGGACGTCACCTTGAGGCTTTTAAAACTTTCTACTAGGGACTACCCTTAAGTGGACTATGTAGCTGCGCGTCCACGATCAAGAAGCGAGGGAGCGATACGGGCGACATTAACACACGCACCTAGCGCCTCATCGCTCCTATGCGCAAGGCGTGCAGTGTTTCCATCCTAACGCTTTACTGTGTAAAGTAGATCTGTAACTGTGGGTTTTTATTACACGCGATGAAATTACACAGATCAAAATACCTGCGTATAATCGTACTTTTCTCTTACCGCTTGAAGAAAGTTCATAGGCAAGCTTTAAAAATGCGATATTTGACCACTTTGACGATTTTTTTTCTCCATTAATACGCTTAATATGATAAAAGCAAAAAGATAGCGACATATAAAGTAATTTCTTTTTATCCTTTCTGGTAAAACTTCGTAGTTACAGAACATTTATTTACCGAGACACGCGTTTAGGCGCAAACGACGACTTCACAGAAAACGTTTCAGTTCCTACAATGTTGTGAGACGAGTGAATATGTTGCCGAGTGATTGAAATTTCGCTACGTAAATGTAGCGTTATTAACGTTGAATCTGCCGAACTTCTCAGTTTTTCTTGTCACTTCGGAACTTAACTACAACTGTTCTCCGACAACCAGTAAATTCACGTCAGGACAAAAAAAAAGTCAGATCTTTAACATTCTCAAAGCTAAAACCTACATTTACTTCTTGGTGATTTATTTAAAAGTTGTAGCTGACTGATTTTTGTAGTGATCAATAGTTAAATATTTGCTTTCAGATACTGGAAAATATTGTAAATAGTACAACAAATCTTAGACGCATGTTTTTTTAGAATAAACTCATCTGTTAGCAAAGACTTAACCCTCAACTACAGATTCTAACGAAAAATAGTATTTGACGCAGTTAACAGATACACGTTAGTTCTGGTTTAGGTTGGTTTAAATGTTGGAACACTGCTACTGCAATGTAGCCATATGAACTAGTACATATTGCTACATAGTTGAAACGTCCACAGATAACACTCTTGGAACATGGTGCAGAATGTGTGTGTGGGTTGTTGATCGAGGTTGATCAGTGATATGCTATTTAAAGATCAAGAAATATTTGCTTGCTGTAGGAAGGTAACTTTACTAGAACCCATCCGCTTGTATCGATACCTACACACATTCCACGACTAAAATATCAATGCATTGCTCCATAAATTTTATATTTGTTCGGAACATTCCATTGAACTTACTGCTAATGTATTTTTATTTGCGAAGAATCCTAGGTAGAATGTGTTAGCTCTTTTAATGATTTTAACGGTAATCATTATTTAACAGTATTGAGCGGAAACTTGTGTGATGGGACTGTCTCACAGAGTCGCCTCTGCCTTACTAACGCCTGGGAAAGTAGTCTTATTACGCGGGTGCCACTATAAGTGTCCATTTTCTGTTTTACTTTCTAAATTACTTTCACCAGGTGTGTGTTACTCTGCTTGCTGAAGGAGACTGCGGCTTTCAGCTTGTTACTCCTTGTCATAACGTAACTGCCCATAAACAGATGAGCTCGATTAGCCGTTCGTGGTCGCAGCGGCGCTCGCGTCTGTAAACACACTGTCAGCGCCTTCATCATGTTGACACTGATGATGTGTAGCGACTGTATGTACACGGTGACTAACCTCTTCTGTTTCTCTCGTTCACCTTCGCTTCCTCTCTCTCTTTCCTTATCATTTTCTTTCTCTTTATCCTGTTGCTTACCTCTCTCTCTCTCTCTGCTTTAGTTTTCTCTCGTATTTTCTCTTGTCTTTCTGTTTTTAGCCTATTTCTTTCTATTTTTCCTCTTTTTCTTTCTCCCCTTTCTCTCTATCCCTGTCTGTGCCATATTCCTATCTCTCTCCCGTTTCTATATCTCTCATATATATATATATATAATCCAGTTCCTATCTCTCTCTCTATTAGGTAAGTTTTAATGTGAGATTTAGTACTACATTCTTTTCCCAAGCAGTCTTCTGATTTCGGTGACTTGGTTCGTTTAACACTGGATTTTTACTGGCTTCCTAGATCCACGGCCCGGAGAAGCATCTAGATGTACGTCAACCTATTCTTTACCGAAGAAGTACTGGAAATTATACTTCCAGATCTGCATTCGAATGTATCTCTGAAAGGGCACATGTATGTAATAGTTGAATTTCCTGCCGATTACTCTCCATCTTCTATTGTTTTCGGGAGATAAAATTTTGAAGTGTGCGTTTTTGAGGTGGCATTTAGGTATACAAATACTTGCAGACATTTTCGTTAAATTACAGATGCCGGGGATTATCTGCAGCTTTATCAGAATGACATAGAACTATAAGAACATCAATTCTGTCGTATAAATTATTGTTGCGAGACTGCACGCCTGTTCAGCTCCTTATGCGTGCGAATTTCACCTTATACAGACTTAAAAAGATGTACTTGACCAAACCTTTGGGGAATATTCCTCTTTTCCAAAGGATGTAAACAGGTTTTGAGAACAGGTCGTAAACGCTTCGTATACTTGGTAGAGCTCCCGTGCACAACACTATATGTGTGGCATCATGGGACACATCAAAGCAGATTCACGTTACAATTAATATGGGACCCATTATGTTAACTACTTTACTTTAATTCTACACTAATTTCTGCATAAAATTGTAGCTTAGTTCACATTTGAGTTAAGAATGGCTCGTCTTTGAAAAGTTGTAACATAATGCTAAAGGATATGCCGTGTCTGGGTTCTAGAAAAGGTTCGTGTGGGTGTGTGTATATATGTATGTATAATGTGTACATAGTGCATATGAACCGTCATATCCCAAACATTTGTAGGCATGTCCCAATAACCTCATCTCATTGAGGTTGGTAGGAATAAAAAATGATACAAAATAAATGGTTTGTCGAATCTGGACGACATTACGTTAACTGTGAATACACAGCTACGCGACCTATACGTGGACAGGACGAGTACGCAAAGAGCTCCACGTGGACTTTAGCGTGAAACAGTTTTTTTTTTTTTTTCGGGGCGCGATGACAAGTGTTGTGTTACTTGGTTCGCGGCAAGATAGCACCACGGGTAATCTGTAGCGGTTATAGCGCTACCTCACTAGGTAACATTCCAAAGTGGCGGCTTATGTTATTGATATAACTACTAAAGATAAGTTATGCCCAGTTGCATCATTGTGGTTCGAAACTCGATCCGAGGTTGGATCTAAGATCGACACAGAAAACTGTTGCACCATTCGAGTTGAGAGATGGACTGGAGATCGAGATGAAGTTCACTTCGAACCGCCGAAATTAACGGTTCGAAATCTCGATCCGACATCAGCAGCCATTGTCAACACATGTAGTTTGAAAATACGCCAACAGATAGAACTACTTTAGATTCTTTTCTTGGGAAATGAAAACATTATACGCACTTGAATATTATTCAATAAAATTCATACAATAATAATCCATCAAAAAAATATGTAAAACATAGCACATTTAGTTCTATCTATAGTGAAAAATACGCCTACTTCCATGACTTCATATATTACGAACCAATAGAAAAAATTGTCTCGTACTTAATGTCGATCTCCCACTTTCGAACCAAGATCGACGAATCGGAGATCCATAATTATGAACTTTCGTTGGTGCAACACTTTTACATTGGAACCAAGATCAAACTGGATCCTGTTACGGAACTATGATCATTCGATCTTGGATCGGGGTAAATGGTGCAACCGGACATCAGGTAGATTTTCATCTCCTACGCGTCTATCGGCAATATAACTCAATATCACATAGCTGGACATTATTTTCTTTCATTACATGCATCTCATTGCGTAAGTGGCTTGTCATTTCGATATATTTTCAACCTTTAGTGGATGCACGTGGTGCCCGGAGTATGGAAATGGCGCAGTTGACTTCTTCCGTACTCCAGGTATTCCAGGTTCCATGGGCAACCACTAAAGGCCCTTAAGGCTCATATACAATTGCCGTTAATTACATAGCGTTACTTACAGGCTATTATACTTCTACAATTGGTCGACGTAATTTGTGGTAGTTTTGTGTGACCACAATCACCTTAAAGTACGTAAACGGGAAATATTTTATGTTCTTACGATATAGTTTTCATCCATTCGTTGGCTATCGTGGTTATAAATTGTATACAAGGCGCCAAGGAAGGCTATACCCTGCAATTTGTTTTTATTATGAATTACATGAAATTAATAGATTTACTTACGTGTATTGCTACGTATCTCTACAGGAAGAATCAAAACAATAAAAAAAAAAAAAAAAAAACAGTTTACTGCACTGCGGGAATCCGAAGTCAAATACAATCCACTTTTGTTTCTTGCGAACGTGATTTGACTAGAACGGTTATTATGACGTTCTGCATTCTGATTCGCCGGCGTTAAACACGTGGTGCAAGATACTCGGAGATAGCCATCTTTCACACCGAGCCATAGTTGTGGACGTTCCCTTACACAGATGAAAACTTTAACATTTGACTTTACGTTTACTTTCCGACATGTTGTTTCTTATGGAGATTGACATAATGGAACTGTCAAAGGTAAAGTCAAACACTCTTGACTGTACGATTTAAAGTCAAAGTCAAGCAGCTATTTTGCTGACAATCTAACACGAGGTTATGTGGAAAGTGCCTTATTTTATTTTTGGGGTGATTTTAATATCGGTATATTAAACAAAGCTCGTCTTAAATTGAATAAATGGCACACGAATATAATGTGAAGAGGAAATATATGAATTGACATATTTTAATAAAGTAAACAAATTAGTTTTTTGTTTCGAAATAAACTTTTAAATATAAATGTTAAGCCTATTTTTAAATAACGTAAAATGCTTTCCTGGATAATATAATAAACAAGATATACTTTTTTATGAAACTCGCAGAACCGATGTTCAATTGTCTGAACTCTGACTTTACAATAGTATTGTGTATTGGTGGTTTCGTCAGAGGAAAGGAAATGTAAAGTCAAATGCCAAAGTTTTCTAATGTGTAAGAAGCTTAAAGGGTATCAATAATGCTCCAGTGTTCGTTGATTCCGCTAATTGTAGAAACGAGTGTAAACCGAGGGCAATTCGATTGGTGAAGGGGGCCGCTATGCGTCTTTCGCCTAGGGCGCCAAATTACCTTGCACCACCCCGGTTCTCCCTGGCGCCGACGCCAGGGATGTTGCGTGAATGGAAGCGGAAGCAGCCAGTTTGGGGGGGGGGGGAGGGGGGATGCCGGCGACTAGACGGCCCACCTCTAGACGGCGCTGCTGTAACGGTACGGCGGGGATACCGGTTCCCGTAGACGAGATTCAGCGCGTGCATCGTTATCCAGTTCACAGTCGGCGGTTAGCTCCGGCTCGATAATTACTGCCTCGCCGCTAAACCCGCCCCGCCCCTCCTGTCTTTCGCGTCTAGAGTGCCGCTGATTCTAGCAGTGACCCGGTGTACACAATTGTGGGTATAGTCCACTCACGCGGTTGGTTCCAACTTTTCCGAAACCCTGCTTAAGTTCTACTTCCAGGATATTCCTCCACCTCACGCAAACATAACCCGAGAGTTTTGTAAAATTGTTGTTTGCGCGAACTTAAAGCTTGCCTATGCAGTTTTCCTTAAGCGGCAAGAGAGAAGTACGACGTGACGGGCGTAGTTTAATCCGTGGGCTTTCATCGCGTGTAATTAAACCCCACTGTTACAGATCTAATTTGCACAGTACAGCGTCACGACAGAAACACTGCACGCCTTGCGCGTAGGAGCGATGAGGAGCTAGAAGTGCGTGCTAGTGTCGCCCGTATCGCTCCCTCGCTTCTTGACCTTGGTCGTGGGGGGGTCCATCCCCCTCTTAACGAAGTCTAGAAAATTACACTAAAGGGACGACACACAGAATTCGTGCGTACTTAGTGTAATATTTTGCATAAAAACTATTTCTTACTAGTATTACCAACACACCTGTTTTCGTGTTTATATTCATATTGATTATAAATGAAATATACTAAGTTATAGATAAAATGTGTGTAGAAATTGTTTTATAAAAAAATAAAGTAATTGGAAAAGCTTGTGATACATGACCTATTGAGGAAGTAACCAAACACGTCACACATGGGGAAGAGGTTTTAAAGGTTAGATTGGAAAAGTGTGAAGAAACCTCAATTAGACTGTAGCTGATTTGACAACCGTGTTACTATTCTATATCATGAATGGTTGTTATTTCTACAGGCGAGCCCAACTATATTGTAATGAACTGAACAAATGTGTCGTCTTCAAGTAAGGACGCATGACATTTCTTATCTCCGCAATCTGAAACCGTAAATTAAATGAGGTTTGCAGGGATAGTGTGATTGTTGCTTTGCATCGCCCTCGCATTACTTTGGCAAGCTGATCCCTGGGGACATGGGAGAGGCTTACGCATCTAAATTTACACATGCGTGCATTAATTAGGATTCCAACTGATTTGAGTACCACTTGCACTTTGCAAAGAAGTACCTCCCAACTGTGTTACGTAGGTTATAGGCTGTTCACAGCAAAGTGAGCACTTTTGAAAGACCTCTCATTTGGAATGATGGTCAATAAATATAATCTTATTTTAGCTTTAACTTCCGAGTGCGGTGGGATATACACACTGTGTTTATTACTTCCATGGCGATATTTATGTCAAAAGGCGGTTAAAAAGATGATAAATGGCTAAAAGGAAAATGTAACTAGGGCCTCAAAAGTGCTCACTTTACCGTGAACAGCCTATACTTACAATTCAGTTCTTATTTGACAAAAGATAGGTCTACTACTTTTTTTTTAAAGTGTGTTGTTACGTAAAATTATTTGTTTCAGTCAAGACTTAGTAATGCAGTGTAACCACTTTCCCATTTAAAAGCATAGAAACTAAGATTGAAGCACTGCAATGGTACAGTACGGATTGTTAATAATTATGTTTACTACAAGTTTGTACTAGCTTTCCAACAGCAAAAAAGAGGTCCAATATGTTGCTTTATGACGTGTATATGCCGCCTATCCTGCTTGTTTGTAATCAACTTGGCCGTCACGCCTTCCATCCGCAGTGTTTGAATTGGACTTTCGGATCGTGAAGTTGGCTTTCGACAACAAACATTAGTTCTCGAGTGCGCGCTTGTTGTGCGACGTAAGAGGCGTCGAGACTCGAACTATAATCCAGGATAACCAACTTTCAACTCGTTCCGAGGACCACGAGTTCACAATCAGGAACTTCCTATTTAGAAAATTGGCGGCGTGAACTAATTTCCTCTCGCTCTCGTCCACTAGTCAGTCCCACAGTGTTGTTAGGCCTAATTACGTAATGCCACTTCTTACCTGCGGTTGCAAACTTGGTGATGGTGGTGGCAGTAGTTCATTTGTTTTTCTATGCCGGAAAAAAAAACATGTCACTAATTCCTATTTACTTAATACAATTTTAATAAATCTACATTTAGAACATCTCAACCTAGATAAAACATATCTTATGAATTTCGTCACAAAGAACAGAAAAAAAAAACAATAATTAATATGTTAGCACTAACAGAGACAAAATGAATGAAACTGCAGTAATTAAGTTTCTTGGCTTAAAAGTAGACAATTTTCTTAACTGGAAATCTCACATTGCATATATTTTACCTAAACTAAGTTCAGCATGTTTCGTCCTGCGGAGTATTGCAGAGGTCTTGAACAAAAATACAGCAAAAATGGTATATTTCGCATATTTTCATTCCATCGTCTGTTATGGTATAACTTGTGGGGGTAATTAGAGAGCTGTAATAATAATCAATGGCAAAAGAAAGTCAGACTCATGTAGACCTCTTTTCAAGAGCTCAGAGATTTTAACATTTGCATGTGAGTACATGTTTTCAGTACTTATATTCATGTCCAGAAACAGTCATTTATTTCACAAAAATGAGTCATTTCATAAGCTTGACACTAGAATAAAAATAACACACGTGGCTTCAGTTAACTTAAAACTTGTCCAGAAAGGGCCATCCTACTTTGGTAGCCAACTTTTCAATAAGTTACCACAACACCTTCAAGAAATTTGCTTCTCTAACCAAAAACAGCTGAAAGAATTTTTTTCTAAACTAACATTTTATAGTGTAGATTAATATCTAAACTACAAAAATTAAGAAAGTATTGCATAACATGTCTCTGTACGCATTTCTTGTTCCGGTTTTCTCGTTTCCTTTTCCTTCTGTTCCAGCAAAACGACGCCCCACAGCATGTTGGAGGAGTATTCATCAAATTATGAGGAAAAGATGTGATGTGTGTACGTGTAGTCTGATGTGTGTGTGTACTATGTCCAGTGTATAAACTTTGTATACTGTAATTTGACTTGTCCAATATCTCTGTACAGCTATGTATTGAAAAAGGATCTTACGGATGCAATAAAAAAAAAAAAAAAACCTTGACATTTTATTGGAAGGCGTTGACAAAAAGGGGAAATTATACAACATTACACTAAACATTTGCTTGTTATACCTTATATGAACAAGTAGTATTAAAATTATGGATTAAGTGGATCTCTTCTAACAACGCTTTGGTCTTTTGCTTTATCACGTTTAAAGTAGGGAAGTCGTAATAATACTCTGTACGTAAAAAAAAGATTATTAGTTCTGATCTTTAAAAAAAAATATTTTTAATATTTGATTTTATGTACATTTATTTTGTTTAAGTTTAGTAGCTGAAATAATGTGCATCAAATCAAGTATTAAAAATTTTGTACCCATTGCCTATTTTTCTTACATACAACTAAAGTAATTATTTTCACTTTTTTTTTTGTTACAAAATGTGCTTTATGAAGCATTCAGAATGGAAATACCCGTAAGTTTTAATTTGAAAAATGTACACTCGCTAATATATATATATATATATATATATATATATATATATATATATATATATATATATATAAGTAAATCCTAGCATAATATTTTCTAGTGTTTCACAGAATACCTATGCATTCTTCTATCATATAAAACATAAATCATACTTTCCTGCCAATTCTGGCAGTGTGTACTAGCTTTTATAAGCTGTTCGCGGTAAAATTAGCACTTTTGAGGCCCTAGTTAATTTTTCCTTTCGGCCAATTTTTTTATCTTTTAACCTCCATTTTAAATGAATATTGCCATGTAAGTAATACACAATGTGTATATTTCACTACACTCGGAAATTAACGCCTAAGGATGAAATTAAACATATTCGTTGACTCTTATTCCAAATTAGAGGGCTTTCAAAAGTGCTCACTTTACCGTGAATAGGCTATAAGTGCTATTGTACAGTCGGGTGCAGTATGTAGTTCTCCATTGGAAGCCATTGTAATTCTAACTTAAACTCAAAGTATGAGAGATTAACACATTTACAGACTGTTCAAGGTAAGTGACCACTTTTGAAATCAACATTAGAAAAATCTAATTTCCCTTGTGTATTTTAATGGGCTCACTAACTGGGATGCACCCAGTAAAGTTGGTATCGGTGGAGGAAAAGTAGTTCAATGCTTTAACGTTGGATCATTAGGTTTTTTATTTTAATATATATATAAGAATGGAAAGAAAAAAAAAGTTCTTCCAGTAATTTTACAGTTTCACTTGACCGCCGTGCGAATGATGTGATCAGGCCCATGGCAATGTTCATTTGGATGGAAGAATACACGGCGTGTACAACTGACGTAGGGCTTTCTAAATTTCTCGGTTTATCTTGAACGGCGTCTACATGCAGATTACTTTCATTCTCGGAATGATGTCACTGCAAGTGTGAAACTCGTCGACGGTCGTTCCTAATTAGTGGGCGCTGCGCTTCGTGCGCCTGTGCAGTATAGGAAGTGGAACGCGATGTAGAATGTGCAGCGTCGCTCGCACGTTCTCGCCGACCCAGATGCACTTGCGCTTAATCTCCATAAATTCGCATTTCAGATGCGAGAACAACGAGCCTGTTTGAAGATTAACTTTGGCAGAATAATTGGCGCCGTTTCCAGGGAAGCCGGCTCACGCCTTACACTTAACGAAGAGTAAGTCTGCACGTCTTCTGTAATTGCCGAGAAACTGGAATCACGACTCTTTCTTTATGCTCATTGAACAGCTGCCAAGAGTGTACGGGGTTGTCTCCTCCGTGGAGTTGTGCCGTAACACTTTTCCGCAACTTTCCCCTCTTCAGTGTCGAGATTGGCATAGTCTAAACTTTTCTCTTAGAAGGAAGCGTATGTTCCAAAAAAAGTGCCTTGGCTCGCTCTTCTGGTAGGGGCTGTTTTACATAATGGCGGACCAAACAGAAAAGCAATGATGGCGACGTTCTCACGCGCATAACGATTCACATCGCTTCTGCGCAATGCAATACATTTAAGGGTGTCGGGCCTTAAAAAATTAATAATCTTGTATTTGTACCAAACATTGTTCAACTCGCATGCATTGTATGTGATGAGATTTTCCTCTAATATAACATCTTTACATTTCATATTTTTTGAATAATTTTATGTCGAAGCAGCCGTAATAACAAATACTAAGTTGTACAGATGGTAGAATTTACACAGTAAATTAATCCCTTGGGCTATCGCGTGACACACATGTGATCACGAAGTAAGAAGTCATATATATGAAAAAAAAAAAAAAAACTTGAAATATAAAGAAATTCTTGTATATTTGTAATATTTTAAAAAAATGTATAAATTATTTGGGGATTACATACATGTAAAGCAGTAGCCCACGACTTTAGTTTATGTAGTAAATGTCTTTATCTCTACAACTTGGTATGTGTTGTATGGGCTGCAACAAAACAGAAGAATTTTGTATTTGGCATCATATTAAAAAAAAAAAAATAGCGTACATTTTTTATTAGAGGAAAATGTTATCTCTTACAATGTCTAAGAGTTGAACAATTTTCAATACAATTATAAAATAATTAATTTTTTGCAGTCCGACACCCTTAAGAGTGGGATGCAACCCCGCATTTTTTGTGAAATAGTTTTTTTTGCGCGAATACGCGTATCTCGGTAAATAAATGTTCTGCAAATAAGACTTTTTGTCAGAAAACATTAAAAAATATTTTCTATACCCATATTTTTTTTTCTTTTGGGAAAAAAAATTGTGAAAATGGTCTAATGTCGCATTTTTAAAGCTTGCTTATGTAGTTTCCTTAAGCGGCAGGAGAAAAGTACGAAAATACGGGCGTAGTTTAATATGTAGTCTTTTATCGCTCGTAATTAAGTCCCACTATTACAGATCTAATTTGCACAGTACAGCGTCACGACGGAAACACTGCACGCCTTGCGCGTAGGAGCGACGAGGCGCTAGGCGTGCGTGCTAGTGTCGCCCGTATCGCTCCCTCGCTTCTTGACCTTGGACGCGCAGCTCCATCCCACCCTTAACATTGCTCCAAACATTTTCGCTCGGTGGATGTGGAGTCCACGGGCCTGTTAGTTTTGTCGCCAGACGTTTAACTGGCAGCGGCAAGAAATGCTGTTTTCTTGAAACTATTGAGCACTAAACATGAAAGGGGCCGCGGTGGCCGAGCGGTTAGCCGGCTCGCCTCCAACCAAGGCGAACCGGGTTCAATCCCCGGCCGGGTCACCGGATTTTCGCATGTGAGAACCGTGCCGGACGATGCCGTTGGTCGGCGGGTCTTCGGGGATCTCCCGTTTCCCCCGCCCTTTCATTCCGGAGCCGCTCCTTCCTCGCCTCAATCACCATCACCGTCTCTAAAGACCTCTTTGCTAAGAGCCGTCCAAATCTCCTTACTCACTCACTAAACATGAAGAATGGGTTTTCTTTTCCACCCAACTATGTAAAACACCTACGATGAAAACTGCTGGAAGGTTTTTTTTTGTAAGCTACTTGTAAACAATAAAGAACTGTAGGAATCGCTCTCTTTCCAGTGATCACGCTAGTTGAATGTCACCCCAGCTTACAGCACCCCATGTACCTTGAACACCAGCTTGAATCTGTAAAATTGCTCAACTTGTTTACGACGGCGAAGACATATTAGTATTGAATGAAAGAATTTCTAAAAAAAAGTCAATAGTAACACATGCCGCCATGTGTAAATGATCGCCCGAACAAAGCAGCAAAATTGGAAACTGAAATTGCTGTGACAGTTTACGTTTTTAACCTACAGGAGAGAAAAAAATACTTGCGAGCATAGGAATATCCAGCATAGTTACTAATACGAATTTGGTTAATGTCACTTGATTTCGAATTTCTTTATAATCAAATTTAGTAGAGCTGCCATTAACGTAATTGCAAGCGTTTTTATAGAAATTGGCTTGAACCCCATCTTCGTCTTATTACAAAGTAAGGAACCGGTTGTTCCGTAAAACCTGTAAATGCGTGTCTTTTGAAGCCGAGGCAATCGGTCTACGTACCATTGGTATCAAGCACGACATTACAGATGATAAAAGAATATTTTACGAGTCAGATAAGATTTTCGCGTTGGAGAAATGAGAATGAAACATATTGATAGCTGCTCAACAAGGATGAAAGTGCAGCGCGTAAACTCGACTTTCGGCACACTTTAAAAAAAAAAAAAATCCTTCATTTTACGGAAAAGTGCTGGTAAAAAATTTATCCAGAAGTGTCCGTAAACGCTCCGTAAAATTACGGACACATTAATTTTCAGAAACGGACTTTCCGTAAATTTCACGGAACCTCTCCGATAATTTCCAAGGTGGTTTTCTGTACTTTCCTTCTAAAATACAAAGAGATAATGCAAATGTCTTTAATTTTCGTTATGTGGGTGTTCTCTCGTGTATAAAAATTACATTAAAAAAGTTGAAATATTTTGTACTAAGCGAGGTTTGAACCAGAGTAAAAACATTACTAGTCCACGACTAACCATATTTTTCCCCCGTTGTAGTTGTCGTTGGTGTAGTTTTAGTTGTTGAACTCAAGTGAGACCAACTTGTTAACAAATTCCCAGCACAACAAGCGAACTGGAAATGTGCCGCGTCGAAGGCACCGGGGCGCGAACCCGCGACCCTCCGGCAACAAGTCGGCCACCCTACCCCTGAGCTATGGAGGTAGGGCAAAAAATTGCACTTCGCCAGCATGGGGACGAGAACCCACATCCCTTGCATAATTAGCAGGCACCTTTAACCACAAGACCAACTCGACCTACGCCCCTGAGCTATGGAGGTAGGGCGCCATTCACCTAAAACTCTCACTTGAAAATTATGGTATAATTTTTATATTTATATTCAAAAGACAAAAGAAAAAATTATGTTTCTATTGAATTTAGTGTATTTTTAGTGTTGCCAAATGTTACAGACTCCTGATGCAATTTTTTAATGTTGGAAAGAATATGTCATAGTCGCGTGGATAACCTTAACTGCCGCAGAAACGATAATTTTCTTTTTACAGTGGCGAAGAAAGCTTCGTGTAGAATCGGCAGTGTTCGTCCCCGTAACTCGAAGCCAAAGGGAATACGGAGACTTTCCGTATTTTGTATTTACGGACTTAACTCCGTTTTTCGTCATTACGGATTACCTTTCCGTATATACACTGTACATTTCCGTAAAACATTCCGTAAGTATACGGAAGTGTACCACACCTACACTGGAGTATTCAATATAGGATACGCTGGATACGTCTGCACCTAACCTGTAATTGTCAGTAAAGAAAATTGTTGTTCCTTTGCGATTAATTGGTTGTTAATAAGATCGGGATAATATTGAAGTGCGTAGCAAGTCCTGCTTGCGATATCAAAAAAAAAAAATTCGTGTTTAAAATCTTAAAATTAAAAAGGCGCTGAAAAATACACGTTTCTCATTCTGCGAATGTAATCATTCAGTTATTTTGAATATTAAGTAACTTGGAAAAAGCGTAAAAAGATCTTGCATCGAAAATTACAACCTTTAAATTGATTCAGAGCAGGAACTTTCATCATAGGCGCTCAATTCTACTGTGGCGTTCATAACTTTTATCCTCGACTTAAATGTCGCGTGTTTTTTCTTTAATAACCTAGGCTCACAGGAGTGTTGTTCTTGATAGCAGAGTTTTCAATACAATAGCTTATTTTCGTAAATTTTATGTAAATTTAATGTCTTTGATATTGCTGTATGCGCTGTATATGTTTATGGCAAATTAAATTAGCTGCTTTCTACGCTTTTCTGAACGTTGTAGCTGTATGACATTTTTGGCCCAGTGCGATTCCTGTGGTGATGAGTTGAGGATCCTGCCGTGCACGTATACCGCCTGGAGTCTATTCCTACGTCGTTCCTCATCCCGACATCTTTCACCAGGCTGCTGCTGCAGCGTAAACATCTCCTGCCTGCCGGGGAAGGTTTATTTTGTAGCCTGCTCGCGTACAGCGCGATTGCGTATTTATATTTCAGTGCCTTCCTCGCTTTGCCCGGAGAGGAAGCCTCCTCAAACACGCGGCAAAGGGTGTCAGATTGTAAACGTTTTTAAAATATTCACGTGTTTAGTGCGGTAGTTTTGTTGGTTTGTTTACGAGTCCCTCCCCCACCCCCCTCGCTTTAACCCTTCAAGTCGCAGTGTTCTTTATCTGGGGACGTTGCATATGAAGTGTCTTGAATGGTCTAAACTGTACAACAGCAGAACGTACAGTCCAATGAGAGAGGTACGCTACGTGTGGGTGACATCATTCGCAGCCGAGACTATGTTCCATAGCCTCACAAACCACTGCTGCCAGTAACATAAAGTACATATATATTTCTATTGGTCTTAATGTAAGGCAAAGCGTCGTCTGGATATCAGTGCAGTCCCGAACAAGAGATTTGCATCGATATTTTAGCCAACCTTCAAAATGTATAAACATTACAATTGAAACATACTATAATACGTACTAAAGCTTCTACCACTTAGACCTTCATTTAGTTGTTTGTGGACGATAGATGGCTCACTTCAGTGCACGCTCCAGTTCGCTTCATTGCTTGAAGTGTACAGCTCCAATTTCCAATTATTTTTCGCTCAGGAAGTGGGCCACAAGAGAAAAGCACTGGAGGTTTTTGTCAGTCACGCACTGGATCCAAAAGTTAAGCCTCGTTATCAGTAATTTAATTTTTTCTTTCAGTGAAAGGATGACGGTAGCTCTATCCCAGAGTAAAAGTTTGGGGTTACCCTAGTTATCGTATAGGTGTCATTGTAAACAGTTGTCTATATTCTCTATTGTTATTTTTTACAGAACGGAATATTTTAATGTAAATATTTTTTCAGTGCATAAAATAGTTAATATTTTATTGCTAATTTATAAATCTGGTTATTGAAACACACATGTGGCCGTTGAAAAATGTCGGCTGTGGGTATCCCTCTGTTTGCCATGCTTATTCTTCTGTAAAACTCTGTGTGTTTTTAAACTGATTGACAATGCTGTGTCTTTTCTGAACAGATTGCTGTATTAAAAGCCTACAGCCGCCGCTTGAAATCCTGAGCAAACAGAACGCTCGCGAAGATTGTTTATGCTATCTTCCGTTGCAATACTGCCTTTCTGCTGGATGTGACGTTCAAAAGTTTCAAATTATTTTACTTGGAAGGACCTTCAAGGAATCCGGCTGATATGTCACACAGTGGCCGCACTTCTTGTATGGTCTATTCGCGGTTAATTCATACTTTTTTTTAAATCAAACGTTTTATACATGTGTTAACGTAAAAGTTCCTTATTTTCGGTTAAATTGGACGTTTATTTATAGTCTGTGTAAAAAATTACAATAGTTAATTTGTTATTAACTAGCGACCCGCCTCGGTATCGCTCGGGTGCGATTTACATATATAGAGCCGGCCGCGGTGAACAATTTGACGTAGATTTTTCCTCATCAGCTCGCTCGACTGCTGTAATTATTTTGTTGCGCGTAATTAGTAAATTTGTGCTAGCGCCTAAAATTGCATGATGTAACTAACATATTAAATTTGATAAGGATTAATACCGCGTTGTTCAAAAATATGCAAAATATTAAGGGCGCACGACGAATACGGTGCGTTGTCCCTTTGGTCGGGTAAACTTTGTTAGCACGAGGCGGATGGATATCTTGGGAATACAATTTTAGCAGGGCTTCATATAAGCTGGAAGTAGCCGTGAATATACTGTAGTGTCAGCAGCCTGCAGTGGACGTGGGGCTCCCCCCCCCCTCGGGGGGGGGGGCAGGTTTAATGGACGCTTCATGTGCATGACCGCCATCCGCCGGTCGTTCACCCCAGCACCCCCTCGGTACACACGGCTGTGCCCGCGCCAGGGGGAGTCTGAAGGGGTTCGCAGTTCCTGGTGCTAGGAGGCATTCGACCATGTATAAAGGCTGTTCACGATGAAGTAAGCACTTTCGAAATCAACCTTTGAAAAATAGTAATTGCCCCTTCCTGCATGTATTTTAACGGGCGCAGTAAAGTTGGCAACGATGGAGGGGAATGTAGTTCCATATACTAACGTCGAATAAAAAGGGTTAGGTAACCGTTTGTGACCACTTAAATTATTTCTCTCGCTTTCTGTTTTTTTTTTTTTCCTTGCATTGAAGTGTAAGAATGAGCAAATTTGTACAATATTAACTTTTCTAATAATTTCACAGTTTCGCTTGACCGACGCATGAATAAAGTGATGAGGCCTATTGCAATGTCAATTTTACACAAGGCGGAAGAACACACAGCATGTATACAAGTAGATCTTAAGCAGGGGTTTGAAAAGTGCTTATCTTACCGCGAACAGCCTACAACTTCATTGAAGTGGTATCACTAACGTGTGAACGGTAACAGAACCTGCCCGTTCATTGCTACTTCCAACTTCGCTGAAGCTATGTTAAAGTTATACTTTCAGGGTATTCCTTCGCCTCGTGCAAACTTAGCTTGACCAAGTCTGGAAAATTTCACCAAAGGGACAGCGCACCGTATTTCTGCACACTCGGTTTAATAATTTTTGTATGGTAACTATTTCTTACTAGGAATTATCAGCGCATACACAGGAGCGTGGAGCGTAAAAATAACTGGACAGAGTGGGTTCGATTCGCTGTTAGGAAAGAAATTTTACCACCTTACTAAACAAAAATTGTACACGTTACATAATACCCTCATCGTAAAAAAATAAAACAATTCACACTAAATATGTGTAGCGTCTTTATTGTTCTATATCCACAATAGGTACATCCTACAGCACAATCTATTTTTGAGCATGACGTGTTTGCGTAGCAGTGGCCTTATTGGTCACATTTGTAAGGTGTTTCCAAGGCGTTTTTCAAGGATTTGTATAATTGATGCGTATTCCAAAAATAAGTATTGTTGCAATTTATCTCTAGAAATTAATTGGGCTTTAACAAGTTCGTTAAAGGATGGAGGTCTTAATCAAATAAAAGAATTAATTATAATTTCCTTATTTTATTTACAATAACTACAGCAAAATTCTCTGAACTCAAAATCTCGCAAGCAATTGATATCACTTACTGTTCACAACTAATTACTCCAATTTAATACAATTTATAATTACCACAAGAAATCAATTAAATAAAATAATTAAAGATCACTCCTAATAGACAGTGTATCAACCTATTAAGATATTATGTAAACTGTGTGTCCAAATTGACAGTTCGAATATTTACAATATAATCCGTATTGCACTTTCATTCAGACCCACCTCAGTTCAGTCCATGTCCCGCCAGTCGCAATGTTCTAGAGTCCTCCAAGCGTCCTCACGCACAGTAGGCTTCACTCGTCGGTTTCACACCCTCTAGTCCCTTCACACCACGAACACCTCGCCCGACGTCGTCCCGCAATCTCCAGTCGTCGTCCACACTTCACTTCGCTCGCGTACACTCGGCCAGGCGGCCTCCGTCAAAGACTGCCGGCCGCTGGACCGCGGCAGTATTTATATTGTCTTAGGCCGCCACCCAGAATCTTCCCCAACACGCTAGCTGCGCCGAGGAGGGCTGGGGCACCAGCCAGTCTCACCAGATCATTCTTGCGTCGTCGCTAAACGTATCGGAAACTCTAGCAGGCGAGAGGAGGTCTGTGACGCCAGCAAGTTTCGCCGCTGTCGGCATTCACGGGATTCCCAGAAAGGGGATCAGGAGGCCGCGAGCGCATCGTTCCAGGGAGGGGGAGGGCGAGTTGGGTCTCAGATTACGGCGCGGGGCAGTTGAGTCGACGCCAGCTGCAGCACATAACAGTATGAATGCCCGTAGAGCGGTTTTTGGAAAATATAAACCCTCTTTCATGATTGGGGGGGGGGGGGGGTGAAGGCAAGCGTTCAGTCATATCTACATCCTTGAGGTCATTGCCACCTTAGTTTAAAAGGTGCACGGTAAAAAAGAAAGGAAATCTATATTTAATTTGGTTTAACATCCGCGCTCGCCCGCGTGGTTGCGTATCCGTGTTATGTGCTGTTAGTGAGTTGTTGTGAAGATCCAGCACACACAGTCATGTTAGACGACGTGTTACAAGAAGTCATGACGTCAGTGACAGCTGCTAGCAAGGTCACCACTGAGCATACTCGGGCCGGCACACATCTACCATGTGTTGTCGCTGTTGGTTAACATAGTTAGAAAGACGTGTTCCTCGGCAACGCAGCGTTTCGCAGGAAAGCTTACATTCTCTGCAAGGTTGTCCATTCTGGTTCTGGGATTCCGCGTTGCAAGATATGAGCCATTTAATGGAAATATTTGTGGATGTAGTAATCTATAACTTACTTTGGGCCATATTGGAGAATCTCACAATTATCGCAGGGATACGAAAATTGGTTTAAAAAATTCCCAAATTTTATTTGTACGGTTTTTGTTTCAAACGTCCTACCACGCATTGTCTATTTTTCGTGCCGAAGGAAAACTACCCGTCCGTTCCCCAGCCATAAAACCCAACTATTCTTACATGCCAGTCGTTCGTATTAAGTATATTCCCCTTCTACTTATCCCGGGACTACCTAGTGAGTGTGCTTTATGATTGTGCTTGCCTGGCAACTGGTAAGTACCTATAGTCCATTCACAGTTAGTTCAAATTTTTCTGAAGCCCTACTAAAGTTATACTACCAGAATATTCCTCCGCCCAATGCTAACGAAGCTTATTCGAATCTAGAATATTACACCAAAGGGACAACGCTTCGTATTCGTTCGCACTCAGTTTAATATTATTTTGCATAAGTACTTTTTCTTAATAGGCATCACTAACACACCTGTTTCCTCTCTGTTTTTTTATCAATATTAACTATTAATTAAATATTATAGTTTATACATAAAATATAAGTAAACTTTCAATTTAACCAAAAACAAGGCACTTTAATTTTAACACAAGTATAAAATTAGGAGAAAAATTAACACGTCATATATGGTGTGATTTTTCGAAGTTTTGGTTTTAAAAATGTGAAGAAACGGCGAATAGACTATACCGAAAATAGTAGTCTAAATAAAAACAGTGCAAGTTTACAAGAACGCAACAAGTAACACCTCTCCCCCCCCCTCCTTAACCAATCACCCTTCTCCCTATCCCTCTGGTCGGGTTCGTCCTCGTTATTCGATTGGCTGGCTAATTTTCCTGGTGTGGCGATTGTGGTACAATTTGTTTACACTCCCATTCTCTCTGCGATGTAGAAACGCGCGCTCTGTTCACATTATTCGCTTGCCCTCTTTCGAGTCCGCACTTTTCGGGTCGGTATTTTGGACCAATGGAAGTTTAGTCGTATGGGGGGGGGGGGGGGAAGAAAACTCGAGAATACAACTAGCTTATCTTACTGTATGACGTAACTCCACGTTGTCCGACGGTGACGATCTGTACAGCAAGATGGCGACCACAGTCTTACGCGTGCTCGCTGACGACGTTTTTCCTGCCCGCAAGTTTTTTTAAAATTTTGATTTATGTTTTCCATCGACTGAATCAGAGTGTTTTCAGCTACCTACACGGGTTTTCGCAGATATTCGGACCACAGAAACGTTTGTGTTTCAGACATTCAGGGGAGAGTTACAAAGTTGTTACTTAAAGAGGCACTGCCTTCGAAGAATTACCATTCGCCATTCACACGGTTAAAAACAATCTCGTACAGCCAGTATTCGCCATGGCGTATGCAAACGACGATCGCTATTACAACAGTACGTCGTTTGTGCAACCGACACGACAGCTGTTCAAATACGTTCAAATATTTACCAAAGTTTGTTGTTCTATTTATTGTATTTTAATCAAAGTTTTTGCTCATCGCATAAAATATTAACCCCGATTGCTATTTTTGTGATAGTTTTTCTGGTTTAATTTAATAACTAATAACGAATTTTTATACTTTTCATAAAGTTAAAGAAGTAATTAAAAAGCCTCCTGAAACATCACAGCAAAAGTTGCTACAACTTTGTAGCGTACTTAAATACAGTAATTTTAAGTTTGCCACTAGGAGTAAAGTTCCAATAACCACGAACTCCACTCCAGCATCAAGCAGGCCCAGCCACCATCTTATCAAAAAAAAATTTTTTTGAGTATTTTAGCAGCTAAAATCCCGTTTTGATTATCAGTCATCAATAATAAGTTCTCGTTTTTAATTGAGTAATAGCAGCTATTACTCAATTTAAGGCCGTGCTTAAAAGTTCCTTTCGGCACAACCAATCTCCGTGTTCCAACATCGAACTGCTTTTCTGCTAATACGGCTCGCAAAAACGGCGTGGATGGGGTTTGAGGTTAGAACAGTGTTTAGTAAATAAGTGCTTTTGAGATGTTTTTATATTTCCTCTAACCAATTTTGTATTGCTGTTTGATTGGAATCAAATAGGTAAAGGTATTTTATTAATATAATAGTGCTTGTCTTTTGAAAATTAAAATATAAACAAACACGTTCATCACTGTTGACCTTGACCACGTGACTGACATTTGTGTATGATTTGTGTATGACTGTCAATGTTGGTTACATGCACAGAAGACGAATAAGCGATCTACCTCATCTTTATGGGCTGTTCACGGTCAATCGGGAGCTTTAAGGCCGTGCTTAAAAGTTCCTTTCGGCTTATTTTTATCCTTTCGTCAATTATCAACACAAAAATTATATCACTAATAAACACAATGCATACGTTTTATAGCTCTCATTGTCTGAAGCCAGTGGCAATAAAATATGATTTGTTGGTTATTATGGCTACTGCCATGAATATAGTAGATAGGATTTTCACGGTAAACTGGCCACTTTTGAAAGCTACGTTTAAGGTTTATTTATCTGTATGCACGCTGTGTATTCTTCCACCATATGTAAAATTAACTTTGCCCTTGGTCTCATAATTTTATTCTTACGACGATCAAGTGAGATGGTGAAGTTATTATAAAAGTACACATTTGGCTAATCCACTAATTTTAAACCTTATATTCGATTACAAAATATAAAAAGTAAAAATTTATTGTTTCAGTATTCAGATGTTTTTGTAATACTTTAGCTTCGTGTAATACCTTCGAATTCACTTTCTTTCCGTCGTTACCAAAAGGGGCATTTTCCGATGGTTTATTTCAAAAGTGCTCACTTTACCGTGGATAGACCATGGCAGCTCGTGCCCCCAGCTGCTGTACTGTGCGGGTGTTAGCCTATCGTGTCAGGAGGGGGAGCGCGACAGGATGCCTATCGCCACAGGCGACCGGTGACCGCGTTAGTTCCGCCAGCTAGAGGTCGGCGAGCGGAACACACCCGCCTACGTCCCGTCAAGGTCACAGCACACCGCCAGGCCTCTACCGTGTGTGTGTGTGTGTGTGCGCGCGCGCACACGTGTGCACTGACGACCATATGCCTAGTACATTTGTAGCTGTGTCCTAGTACTCAATCTTCTAGGCTCTTAAACGACATAGTGTGCAAAATAAATCTGCTTCTCTAACAAAAAATTCTTTTAAAAACAACTGAAAAAATTCTTTATTAAATGTGCATTTTATAGCGTAGATGAATATCTAAACTACAAAAACTAATAAATTACTGTATAACATTTCATTGTACGCATTTCTTGTTCCCGTTTTTCTCGTTTCTTTTTCCTTCTGTATCAGTAAAACGATGACTCCCCACAGCATTTTGGAGAAGGATTAATCACAGTATGAAGAAAGATATGCTGCGTGTACGTGCAATCTAACATACACACACACGTGTATATAGATATGTATATATATGTTGGAGGAGGATTAGTCACAGTATGAAGAAAGATATGATGTGTGTACGTGTGTGTGTTTACTATATCCAGTGTATAAACTTTCAATATCTTTGTACAGCTATGTATTAAAATAAGTTCTTATGGACGCAATAAAACAAACAAACAAAGCTCTGCCTAAGGCTTCCTCCTTGAGGAGCGACAAGGGAGACAATGCCTCGCTCATCAAGTGCGCTATCGCCTCTAACTAAGCGCAAGGTTGTGAACTGACGTGCATTGTTCTCGTCGCACTGCATGTACTTATGGGACTTTCGTCGGTAATCCTATTGGTAGAAAGCCTGTAGGAAGGTTCATTGCAGGGTCTTTGAGCAGTTTTCTATGTATCTGACGCGTATATTTTGAGCTGCAGTGCTTTGAAAAAACTGTTTTTAGTCGTGTTGGAGTATTCGAAAATGATGTTTCTAATGTGCGTGATGTCTTGAAAGCACTCGACAGCACTCGTTTGAAGTGTGTGTTCTTTTCTTAGACCAGCATATTGGACGCACGTGTAATGGTTTCGCAGAAAAATAAAACCTGAGTTTCTAACTATCTTTAACGCATATAAAGTGCTAGGTAGGCTGGACCCATAGCATATAATTGTATACACATCTTGTATCCTTCCGCCTTATAAATCGAATTAAAGTTGCTATGGACGTGGGTCACTTTTGTCCCTGCGTCGGTCAAATGAAACTGCGGAATTGTTATAGAAGATAATATTTTATAAATTGGCAAATTCCTATATGTACTTGTATTAAAAATTCAGAAAGCAAATTAAATAATTTTATTATTCGTAAATGTTTACCTAACACTTTTAGTTCAACGTTGAGAAACGGAACTATATTATCTCCGTTGTTACCAACTTTACTGGGCGCATTCCAGTTAATGTGCCCTTTAAAATATACGCAGATAGGAGCAGTGAAATTTTTCAAAGGTTGATTTCAAAAGTGCTGTTATAACCCGGGGCAGCCTATACTTCAAATGCTGACTACTCGGACAGCATTGTACGAACAGCTGGGAACTGAATAAATGTTATACGTTAGGATGTTCACGGTTAACTGAGCTGTCGAGGGTCTAATTTTGCTTCTCATTTCGAGTCCTTCCACCACATTAACAACAATATTGCTGTGAACCTGGTCACTTTATTCGTGCGCCGGCCAATCTAAACGGTTGAGATTTGTAGCAGTGTAAGTGTATATATATATATATATATTACTATACGCTATTCACGGTAAAGTGAGCACTTTAAGTGAACACTTTTTAAAACCCTCCAAATGAGCATTAACTAATTAACAAATGTACTTAATGGCAACCTCAGGCGTTATTTTTGAGTGTGGTGAAACGTTTACGCTGGGTTTATTAGTCACATGGCAATGCTTATGTTAGAAAGGAACGGAAAGATTGAAATTGGCTGGAAGGGAAAGTTTCGGAGGGCCTTAAAAAGTGCTTACTTTACCGTGAATAGCTTATAATATACACATTCGTGCTCTAGTGTATGTAAAATAAGAAACACTAACCAGTAGCCATAAATTGAAGCATTATACTCGCGTTGTGAAGTCAAGTGTTATGAACTATTTCGTATGCTGTACCGTATTCTTAGTAAAAGGCGGTGACTTTTTTTTTTTGCGAAGATTTGTGTCAGAAATGCTCACATTATAGTGTTAAACTAGTATTTAGCCCTTTCGGTCATGGACGAATATATAATTCCAGGTGTTGCCGTGAACAATTTTTTTGAACTGTACGATCATAACGCTTAAATATGTAGGAGGATCAACGAAAATGTGTCTGTACTAGAGGTTTTCGGTGGCAGAATTTTTTTATTGGGCCTCCGGGAGTCATTATCGACAACGAATGGCACGTCATATGTGAAGGACTTAATTGTTCGATGCTGTGTGCAGCGTTGATCATCAAAGCTTCTTCCTATGCAAGGACACTGTGTCTACGTGTATACTACTATTACGAACCTCCTTGCTCTGCAGCAACCTACTTCAATTAAAGAAAGAAATTGTTTTTAAAATGCAAAACTTTTTAATAAAGCGAAAAAAATATTTCTGACGTAACATGTGTTTAATAATGCTAACGGATATGAAAACAAGGCAACTGTATTGGTGTATGTTATTTTTTCTTTCTTTTTACATATAAAATTTGAAGACGTGGCTTCCTTTAAAAATTCAGACTTGTAAATGAAAAACACTTAGTGGATGTAATGAAGTAAACATAAAATTCCTCATTACCGATTGCCGATTCATGTCGGTCATATCTTGTAAAAAACTAAAACTGGACGGCGGTATGTAGCGGACCACAGATACAAGATACTATCTAAAATATTGCGAGTTAATTATCTGATAGAGAAGATAACACTAATAGTGGCAGAGTTCAGCGAACATAACTTACGAACATGCAGTCGTCTTTATTTTAAAGAGAGAGGGAAATACGCTTACACTTAGTAGGGAAGTAAAGTTTGTTCACGGTAAAGTGAGCACTTTAGTAATGCACCTTAGAAAAAATTTTTGCTGCCCCTGCATGCATATATTTTTATGGGCGCACTGAGTGACATTCGCCCAGTAAATTTGGTAGCGACGGATGGAAAGTAGTTCCATATCTTAACGGCGAATAAAAATTGTCAGGTAACAATTTGTGATAGTTTAAAATTATTTATTTCGCTTTCTGTTTTGTTTATAATGCACAGAAGTGTAAAAATTAGCAGATTTTTAAAGTAGCCTATTATTTTTTTTTTTAATTTTACAGTTTCACTTGACCGACGCCCGAATAAAGTGATGAGGCCCAACGGCAGTTTTAATTCTACATAAGGGGGAGGAATACACAACGTGCATACAAGTAGATCTTAAGCAGGGCTTTCAAAAGTGCTCATTGTACCGTGGTCAGCCTATACGTACGAGAACGCTCCACATCAAGTCGCATTTTCTTATTGCTGTACCGGGGTAATACTTAGTGCAGATCGTTAATTATTCGGAATGACGTTAATTGTAAAATAAACTTAGGTAAACTCGCTAAACTGTAATGGAAGTGTATAACCTATACAGTATATGGAAATATTACTACGTGTATCAGGCTGAAAATACAGGAATATCTAGCATCGCTACTATACAAAGTTGGGTACTTACCTGCCTATTTTGAGTCCTTTCCCGAGCAACTGTAGGATCGTTACTATGGATGCATGGGACAATAATTTTACCATTCACGCTTTGTCACTGTACGTACACACTTATATGGTAAACTTACAAATAATTTCTTACAGTGTACGTATAAGTATCGTTACTATTTCACATTGTTGGGGTTTTAGTTTAACATGTCGCAGTTGATCGCACGGTCGTAAAGAAAAAAATTTAGCACCCCGTGTCACATCACACAAGCATTCCTGTAGAGTTTAGTCCGTTTTAATATTTTTGGGTAAATTATTATAGTTGTAATTTTTAGTAACACGGAAAAGGCAATTTGTGATTCTCGATATAAATATCAATTGAAATTCTCAGTAATACGTATCAAAATTGATGGCCGCTATAGGATGTCCGTATTACGTATCATTCGTACCCGGGTGCTGTCGCTAAACAGACTTCTCTTTTCCCCAACCACACAATCTTACTTCAGGTGCGTGCACGTCATACATTCGAGACTGCTGGGTGGTTACCTTAACCGAGAAGAGCGTATTATAGCATACCCGCATTCCATTCGCATGTGTTCCTAGGAACCAGTAATGGCATATAAAAAAAAATTCCGGCGATTATGTTAGTTGACTTGCTTGTGCGTTTCAGCCGGTAAAAAAGTTTCTCTCCGGATTTCGTATGTTCGGAAGTAGTGGCGTACTTATTTTCACGAGAAAGTTTGATTGTTGAAATACAGGCCTCCGAGAGCCTAATAGTTAGCCTGCAAAAACCTCTTTTTCTTGACAGTGATCGGCTACCAATATAAAGCTTGCTTGACTACACTGTTACAAATTTCCGTATATTTACGGAATGTTTTACGGAAATGTTCAGTGTATATACGGAGAGGCAATCCGTAAAGACGAAATACGGAAAGTCTCCGTATTCCCTTTGGCTTCGAGTTACGGGGGCGAACAATGCCGATTACACACGAAGCTTTCTTCGCTACTGTAACAAGGAAATGATCGTTTCTGCGGCAGTTAACGTTATCCAAGTGACTATGACCTATTTATTTCAAACATTAAAAAATAGCATCAGGCGTCTGTAACATTTGGCAACACTAAAAATACACTACATTTAATAGAAACAGAATTTTTTTCTTTTGTCTTGTAATACTACAATTGTGACGTGAGAGTCGTAGGTGACTGGAACCCTACCTCGATAGCTCAGGGGTAGGGTGGCCGACCTGTAGTCGGAGGGTCGCGGGTTCGCGCACCGGTGCCTCCGACGCGGCAGATTTTCAGTTCGCTTATCGCACTGGGAATTTGTCAACAAGTCGGTCCCACTTGAGAGCTCAGCAAGTACAACTACACCAACAACAAAAAAAAAATGGTTAGTCGTGGAATGGTAATTTTTTGGCTCAGGTTCAAACTTTGCTTAAGTACAAAATATTTTAACTTTTTTAATATCATTTTTCATACATGGTAGAACACCTAAATAACGAAAATTAGACATTTTCATTATTTCTTTTTATTTTAAACGGAAAGTACAGACAACTAGCTTGGAAATTAACGGAGAGGTTCCGTGAGATTTGCGGATCTCTGTTTCTGAAAATCAGTGTGTCCGTAATTTTACGGAGAGTTTACGGACACTTCTAGATAAATTTTTGCCACCAATTTTCCGTAAAATGAAGGAAATTTTTTTTTAACAGTGTACAAATCTGCAATAAATGAGCCAGGCCGCCAAGCCCTAAGCCTAGTGCTGATCATACTTGACAGAATGTCGTACAATTTATTTTGTGAGTACATTTGTTTTTTAGAGGTTTACGATATTTTGTGTTTCTGAAAGGTTCAAAACAGCACAAATAATAAATGTCATGTGTGTGCTGGCCCCATCAAGTACTGACATGTGGCATAAAAAGAAAAGTCAAAATTTGAATTGCGACGTTTTTTAATACAAATTTAGGTTGTCATATTCTGTATTACATTGCTCTTGCATTATTTTTGTGATGCATTTTTGTGCAGGAAATATGCAGATTAATGTTAATTGAATGCCTTAATGTTTTCTTAACTCTTCTTATCGTTGTTTTGTGCAAATTGTTAGGTATGTCACGAGTTTTGTGCAAATGTGTACAATAATTTAGTTATTTTTTGCAAGTGAAAAGTTTGATAAGTACTCATAATAGGTTTTTTTGCTGGTGTGATACGTTATCAGAACGTGTTCTCTCAAATCAAATATTTTCGATCTTATCGCAGCACAAGTGTAATACTGTGTGTTGCAAACAGTTTCTAAGGCGTGCGCGGTAATGTCACTCCTTTGGAATGATATTTGAGGTATGTGAACTTAATACGAATATTGCCTTGCCTAAACAGTAAGATAACATATTTCGCGCCAATTTGGTTAAGCTGGCAGCAGCCAGTGTTTAATTGTTGCGTCGCACAATTTGCGTGACGCACCAAGAACTATTGATATTTTTTTTGTTCGAGCTGTCTTGCCCGGTCAATGGAGATCTCATTTCTTAAAATTATTTGAACCAGTTCAGCATTATTTTCTTTTTTTAATGCTGAGGTTCATAACAAGTACATAGTGACTTTTCCCGTTGATTTGAGCAAACTTTAGCATGTTTCGTAATTCGTTTTTATTGATAGTATTGTCAGGAGTCGCGTTGCTGTTCTATGGTGTAATATGGAGCCGTAAAACTTAAAAAAACTTTTTGTGCCGAACAATATCTTTAAGTGGGCTACGGTCCACGTTGTTTTGGTGTGGGGGATTGGGGAGGTATTTTTAAATGATTAACTACATCATAATCTGCCTGAAACGAGGATGAAAACTCGGTGCATCTTGTCGGAATCAAATCCACAGCCTTCCGAAGAAGAATTACACACACTAAATCCTGTTCACGATAAAGCGAGTACTTGTGAAATCAACCTTAGAAAAAAAGTTATTGTTCGTGCCTGTATATATTTTAAAGGGCGCACTAGTGACATGCGCCCAGTAAAGTTGGTAACGATGGAGGGAAAGTAGTTCCATGTCAAATTAAAAGTGTCCGGTAAACATTTTTGTATACTGAAATTATTAATACTGCTTTATGTTTTATTTAAGGCATACAAGTGATAGAATTATAGAATTAATTAAATATTTACTTTGTAATAATGTTACACTTTCACTGGACCAGTGCGTGAATAAAATGCGGAGGTTCATGGAAATGCTAATTTTACATATGACGGAAGAATACACAACGTGCATACAAGTAGATATTAAGCAGGGCCTTCAACAATGCTCAATTTACCGTGAACAGCTTATCTATACCTACTTTGCGACGTAACACGCTCGATAATGCACACGTGACAACTGGAATAAATACTCAAGAGGAATCCGTAGTAAAAAAAAAAAATGTTTTAAACGAATCTAGGTCACGTGTAACTATAAGGAAGAACTGCGACGGGCCCTCCCAAGGCAGCGCTGTGCATTCTCGGGTAGCTGAATTTCTCACATCAGATCTGCAGCACTAAGATATCATCCATCACACACCATGAAAGCCTGTGGAGTAAACAGCATATGCCACTTTGTACGAGTTTCCTTTTCTCCTTAACCAAGCTCCTGCCAAGCCGGCAGCCGCAAAATTCAAATAGGGAACCAATGTTAACCAAATTCTTCGTTGCGTCAATTTTAAAGACAACTATTTCAAACAAAAAGACAAGTATTCTACGTAAAATTTCTTTAGTAATGTTGCTACGTTCAGACATCTTGCCTATTTTATTTTTTAATATTTTTTTTTTCTAAAATGTAATATTGAAATTTACATATAGCTAAAAGATTAATATATATTTCTTTCAAAAATAATTTTACATGGCAATATTTTCTGAGAGTCGCGTCAAAATGTTTTTTGTTCATTGATTCCCCATGTGGAGTTCGCGGCTGCCGGTTTGGTAGGCAGGGTCGCTAAGGAAACTGCGTACAAAGCCCTAATGTTTTTAACCATTTGTACTCTGTTTTTATTTGAATATATTTAATAGGATAAAAGGAAAGAGTGGCGGCTGTAGATATCGTTTTTTTTTTTTTGAAACCAATCTTATTCCCATACCATCATGTGCTGGGATTCGCGTATACGGGCACAGGGAATCCCCTTAAGAAAAAGAGCTCGGTAAGATGCTAGTAGGACACAGTTTTCCTAGTGGTACGTTTACTAAGGTGCCTGGTAGTCGTGAAGTTTTTTTGTGCACTCCCTTAATGTTTCCTCGTTATTTTCGATTGCGTATTAACCCACTACGACAATGGGTATTTGTCCAGTATAAAGTGTTTGGCGCGTGTGAAATTTTTTACTCGGAAACATGGATATTCTATCTGCGGCACTATCGTACAAGAATGTTCAGTGTTATTAGGTTTTGTACTCTAAACATTATTATTTGAAAGCAAAGCGTGTTTTATATTATAAAACAAAATAAAATACTCAAAACACTAACATACTTGGTTGCATCCATAATACCTGCATTAAAAGATATATTTCCAACTCCAGAAGATGTCATGCATCTCCAGAACCATCGCACACACTTCTCCATGTTTAACTGCAGTTATAAAATGCGTTGAAATTGAAATTCCATGTTTGGCCTTTGTCACATCCACAGTTTACCGTCTGAGCCGTATGTATTAAATTTTGGCTAGCCGGAAAAAATTACAGTGTACCAAAATTCGTTGGGTCTATCATGGTATTCGTTGGCAAAATGCATGCGTTTTTGGTCGGTTTACTGCAAAAATACGCTAAGTCCACTGGTGGAAAATCTTAATATAGTCCATTCACTGTTACTTCCGAATTTTCTGAAGCCCTGCTGAAGTTCTACTTCCAGGATATTCCTCCGCCTCATGCAAACCAACCGTAACAAAGTCTAGAAAATTACACTTAAGCGACAACGCACCACATTCGTGTGCGTTGTAATATAATATTTTCCATAAGAACTATTTCTTACTAGGCGTTATCAACACACACATTTTCTCGCTGTATTTTTTTCATGGTAATGAAGGGTGAGATATTGTAAATTATTAATAAAATTTCAATTTAACGACAAGGTAATTTAATGTCAACAGAAGTAAAACGCTTGTGATACATCAGATATTGACGAAATAACCAAACACGTAATACATGGGGTTATTTTTCAAAGGTTAGATTCATAAAGTGTGAAGAAACCGCGAATAGACTATAGTCCATATTTTTATATTTACGTATGATTGTCATTTCCTGGTAAATGGAACAGTTTAATTATTGTTTCAGTCGTGGGGGAGAACTTAATGAGTCACTTATATCAGCATACAGTGCAAGAACATAAGTGGCAGACTTAAAATTGCTCTCCTGTTAAATGAGCAAATTATGATTTGTAAGGTTTTCCCCCTGTGGTCTTCATGTGGCGTCTTCCTGGCTGCACTACGATGGAAATTGGTAGTATGTAAAATATTTCGTTCAGTTTGACAACCTTTTTGATGCGATATCTTCCGCCCAAGACTTCGGAATGGTTCTTTACGTGCTAAAGTGGCCATAGACTAAAGATGAGGTAGACCACTTATTCGTCTTCTGTGCATGTACCCAACATTGACCTACCCCAACCCTACACAACTGTCGAAGTCACGTGGTCAACAGTGATGAACGTGTTTTTTCACATCTTAATTTTTAAGTGACAAGCACTATTATATTAATAAAATACTTTTACCAGTTTGAGTGTAATCAAAATGCATTACAAATTGAATAGAGGAAGTATAACAAAGTCTGAAAAGCACTTGTGTACTAAACAGTGTTCTAACCTCAAACCCAATCCACGCCATTTTCGCTAGGCGTGTTGGCAGAGCAGCAGTTCAATGTTGGGACACGGAGATTGGTGGTGCGAAGCCAGCGAGATCGGTCTACCTCATTTTTAATGTATGAAAGTGACAATATTCCGTCGTTCGCGACATCGCAAGCACTTTTGGACGTCCGGATCATCGTTTTTATTTTTTGTTGTCTCTGTTTCTTCGTACTTCTTAAGTATGAAACTGACAGTTCCAAAAACAAATGGATAGGGTTTTCGAGATTTCACGATAATTCCTGCCTTTCTTATAGGGAGAAACAACTTCGCGTCGTTCGGCAGACAGTTTACGTTTCTTGTGCACCATTGTGACCATTACCTCTTACTATCACAATAGTTTAGCAACTGAAGTGTACGGAACCCGTCTTTGTACGTACAACTGCTGGAGGTGGATAACATGGGCGTTACGAGACCAAACTATTTATGAATCATTTTTTTTACTATCACAATTTAATCTTTCCCATCGAGTGCTCGTCCTACTGACGTCTGTTTGCTTTTAACTAGTACAACGGGCGTACTACTCCGCTCCTTATTCTGCTTCTCATTGCCTTATACACACGCTAGGACTAAAAACTTGAGCGTATGAATACTTTGGTGAGCCACTGTATCTCGGTATTATCCAGGTTTACGCCCTAGAATGTGATGTTGGGAGTTCTCGTGCCATAGCACGAACTTCGCAAGACTCACGGTTGGGTAACCAAGCCTTTTACGCTACTGTAACTTGCTTGCTTGCTTGCTTTCTTGTTGTGCTTTGAGGGTGCCCTTTCTAGAAAGACGCGTGATAGCACCATTGTCTCGATCCTGCTTAAGGAGTGTTTTCCTAGAAAGCAGCAAGTGTACGCAAACAGGGCTGCCACAGTCGTGCTGCTGCTGTCTTTACTGGAAGCGAAACGTCAAAAGCTTGAAAACTTGGGTGAAAGACAATATAGGCAGTGCTATCACTAACCTGGCATTTGTGTGATTTGCTATTAGTAGAAAATAATATAAGTTTTAAGTTTGTATTTTTATACATCTCCTCTTGAAATCATTACTAACTAATTGCGTACGATCTAGTAAATACGCATTATTATTATAATTATTACAAGGTGAATTGGAGAAGAATCATTAATATTTGAACTGTGGAAACAGGAGTGCAATTGTTTTTCGTAGAAAATTGTACAAAATTTTTTACCTGCCGTGAAGCTGAAAATTGTATCATAATCATTTATTTGTATAGCTTATGTACATAATCGCCTATTATTGCATCTAAACATCACTTTTGTTATTAAAGCTCCGATTTTTGCTGGGATGCGAGTTTGGGTACGGTTGACCTGAACAGTTTTATACGTACGTCTATAATGGTGCCCACAATTTCGATGCATTTACGCGGAATTGAATCCCCCGGAACGTCGTGTTTAGGAGCTAATGCCATAAGATCCTGTTGCACATTCAAATTTCACCGTCAAATTGGAAGGTCACGGCGTCACCGAAACGTTCATAGCGTCGCCATATGTTCAGAAATTGAATGACTGCAGTTTCCATCAAACGTTTCGCATGTCGGACCGGTTCTAAAATTAATTCGATGTTTGACGAGTTCAGCCAATCAAAAGTGTGCACAGCAGAGAACGGTTATTTTCAACCCCACGAAACTATGGCATTATGAATAATAACTGTAACTGAGTAGGAGTGGAGAGATTTGGGCGGCTGTTAACAGCGGGGTCTTCAGAGCCGAAGAGGGTTAAGCGAGGCAAAAGCGAGGCGAGTATGGAGAGGCGCCAGAATGAGAGGAGGGGGGAAGCGCGAGATTCCCGAGAAAACCCGCCGGGAATCAAACCCAGTTCGCCAAGGTGTAAGGCGAATAGTATAACACCACACAACCGTGGCCCCCGACTGAGATTGAAATAATATCGTGGACATAATGCATAAATATTAATATATATTTCGTCATGAATGCTGTTGGAAGTAAGGCAATAAATTTAATCGCGCATCAAATGTGCATTGTAAATAAAATTAAAATTTTATTTTAAAATCAAAAACCTTTATTATGTATAAATAATACATATAAATATGTATTTATATAATATAATCAAAACTAAGCAGGCGGTAATTAATGTTAAGAATGATGATCAAAAATTCTTTTGTGGTCTGTTCTATCCGCATTGCATCAAGTACAAATAAACCCTCAAAGAGTGAATAAATACGAAGGTTACGAACATGAGTTTGATGATGCACTTAAGGGTTTGGAATTTCCAATGAAATTGGATAGCATCACAACCTTTGAGAAAAGAAATGGAATTTCTATTTATGTATACGCATACGAAGAAAAAGATAGTGATAAGAAATATGTAATTTCCCTATTAAAAACAACAAAAAATAAGATGGATAAGCACATTAACATACTCTATATCAAAGACGAACAGAACGACCACTACTGCTGGGTAAAAAGTCTTTCGAGACTTATCGCATCACAGGTTTCAAATAATGATCACTATATATATATATATATATATATATATATATATATATATATATATATATATATATATATATATATATATATATATATATATATATATATATATATATATATATATGCGATAGATGTTTGCAGGATTTCTACTCTGTAAGTAAGCTAAAAGATCATGAACAAGACTGTCGAAATCACGATGTTGTTAGAGTTGAACTACCATCTAAAGGAAAAAATGACATTAAGGTTTAAAAACAAAAATCATTCTTTGAGAGTTCCGTTTGTGATATATGCTGATTTTGAATGTTTGTTAACTAAAATTGAAACTTGCCAACCAAACCCCGACGAATCCTACACGAAACTATACCAAAAACACGAGCCTAGTAGCTTTTGTTACTATGTAAAATATGAACATTGGATACTATAAACCACCAGTATCTTGTGAAGGATCTGATGCACCTACTGTATTCGTTAAAATCTTAATGGAAGAAGCAAAGTCTATTGGTGATATATACGCAAATGAAAAACCAATGCTTCCACTAACTCAGAAAGAACTAATTGTTTGTGATACAGCTACCCATTGTCATATATGTGAAAAGTCTTTCGATGGTGATTCTGTGAGAGATCATGATCATCTTACGGGGAAATTTAGGGGACTGCACACAGAGATTGTAACTTATCGTACAGAAATCCAAGTTTTATCCCAGTGTTTATACACAATCTATCTGGTTATGACACACATTTATTCATGAGAGATCTTGGCATCGATGAAAATAAAATTGATTTAATTCCCAACACTGAAGAAAAATATATTTTTTTTACGAAACATGTATGTAAAAGTGTAAATCTTAGATTTATTGACTCGTTTAAATTTATGGTTAGTAGTATCGATGAACTCTCTAGCAACCTTTCCAGAAGCCAATTCCGAGAAACGTGTAAGCATTTTTCCAATGAACTTCTTGACTTTGTTACAAGAAAAGGTGTGTTTACCCATATGACTACATGGATAGTGCTGAAATATTTTGTGAGACATAATTTCCATTCAAAGATGCATTTTTCAACAAACTCAATAAATGTGACATTACAGACGAATATTACGAATTTGCGAGAAAGGTTTGGGAAAAATTCAACAAATCTCTAAGAGAGTACCCAGAACTCTCTAACAAAGCTAATGTATTGATATTGTCCTATATAATGGAAAATTTTAGAGACGTATGTCTCAAAACATATAAGCTAGAACCAGTATGGTATTTCACAGCCCCAGGGTTAGCGTGGGATGCTATGCTCAAACATACTAAAATAGAATTAGAATTATTAACAGATTACGACATGATTTTGATGAGAGGAAAAGGTGTTAGTGGTGGAATTTCATAATGTTGTAAGCGATATGCTGAAGCAAATAATAAATATATGAATGTTTATGATAGTACAGAGGAAATCCTTTATCGTAAATATCTGGATGCCAATAACTTATATGGTGGATTTAAGTGGAGAAATACTAATATAGATGAAACAAAAATATAAGATGATTCTAGCAAAGGTTATATATTGGAAGTTGATATGGAATATCCACATGAACTACACGATCTTCACAAAGATCTGCCATTGGCACCAGAGAATAAAACACCAGGAGGTTCAAAAAATCTCAAACTCTGAATTACTCTGCATGATAAAGAAAAATATGTTTTACACTATGTAAATCTTAAGCAATATCTATCTCTTGGAATTAAGTTGAAAAAGATTCGTAGAGTTCTGGAGTTTGATCAATCAGATTGGCTTATGTCCTATATTAATCTAAACACAAATATGCGAACAAAGTCTACAAATGACTTTGAAAAAGATTTCTACAAATTAATGAACAATTCTGTTTTTGGAAAAACAATGGAAAATATTAGACACTGAGTGGATATATGGTTGTGCACAAGTTCTAAGCAAATGGATAAACGAGTGGCTAAACCAAACTTTAAAAATATAACTATATTTACTTACTCTTTGGTTGCAGTTCGTATGATTAAAACAAAACTGTGCTTTAACAAACCCATTTATGTTGGAATGAGCATACTTGATCTATCGAAAGTCTTAATGTACGATTTTCACTATAATATAATGAAATCAAAGTTTCATTCCGATTGTACTGTGAACAGTGTTATTGTATTCACTTATTAATTTAGGTAATATAGCCACCCATTTATAATTTTCCTGGGCAGTAAATATCTTCCATATTTTCTCCTTCAACGTTCTATTAAATCTTTCTACGACACTAGCTTTCTATTCACTGTATGTTGAATAGTGTGTTATGTTGTTATTGTCCATTAATGTCTTAAATGATTTATTGTAAAATTCTTCCCCTCTGCCTGTTTGTAAATGTTTGGGTTTGAGATCATTCAAAATAGTTTTAAATGCTAACGCAACAATTTCACCAGTTTTATCTTTGATTGGCATTGCCCATGCATATTTGGAAAAAAAATCTATCACAGTTAACATATATTTAAACCCTTTGTTGATTCTATGTATACCTTTTAAAGATCCAGAATTCATCTCAACTAAATCAGCTTGCGAAAGATCATGGATACCAAAAGATAGACCAGTTCTTCTGGGAGTTTTTCGCTTTGGTTTATGAATTTCATTTACAATATCGTTTTTTATACCCCCACCAGTGAATATCGAGTTATTGGTAACACGACATATACAAACACATTTAATTCTTACTTTGTTATTATTTTTCATACATTTGAGACAGTATATATTTCAGTTATCATTATTTTATTTATTTATTTATATAATAAATGAGACAACAAAAAAATTGTAAACATTATAGAGAAGAATACAAAGTGAAGAAGACGGATAATTGAAAAGTTTAAAACTTTTAGAAAATTTCGCCAAAATGAATACGATAAAAATAAAAAAACACGATCAACCATTGATATATGCGATAGACGGTTTTGGACAAAAAATTGGACACGTAACAAATGAGAATAAGAACTTAATAAAAGAACTTGTTCCATTTGCTGTTAATATTTAGACTACCCACAGACACCAACAGAAACATCTTTTTGAAAGAAAACTGTTTGGTAAAACGGGCACCTATTAACGTTATGACGATGGCATTAAACGAATTGGCGATGACGATGAACGCTATGTAAATTGCGTTAAATGCATTGGCGATGACAATGAACGCTATGACGAAGCATTGGGGCGTTTGAAAACTGATACCTCACAGTTAACTAACTTCAAAACAACATTTATTGATACGAAAGTGGACCATTTCTTAATTGACTGCAAAGACGATGTTTTTGAACTAAAGACTGATAAAGGTAGATTGTTTATTGGTGATAGCGAAGTAACATTCATCAACGACAAATTTACTGTAAAAGGCCGGACATACACTGGAACTGATGGTTTGATGAAATGACTAACTAGTAAGAAAGTAACAGAAAGTGACTACACTGCAACCGATTATGAACACTATAGTCGTATTCTATCAGATAAACACAGTTTTTCAAAACAATGATCCAAACTAGGGAACGCCAAAATCGAGTAAAGGGAATAAATGGAAAATTATTGTTGAACGTATTTACGATTCGATTAAAAAGAAACGTCCCTCACCTAAAAAAAGAAAAGGTGTAAAGAAATGTACAGACTATCCCAAAGAATACATATGGATAGATAGTGTTAGGTTGCTTATTGATCGATTTCTCATTATTTATGGCGGCGAGAATGCTGGAAATGATAACTATTACAAGGAAATGTTGGAATAATGAATATGCTCAACAGCAAGTTTAGTGACTTTGTTGTGAATAATCTAAAAGGTATACCATATCTGATACGAATGTTATATACAATACCACATACTTTTTGGGAGAAGGAGCATCACGGAAAAGGGTTACTCAATGACATAATAAATTTACTACCTTCTGAGTTACATGCACCCGGTTATCAGTACTTAGGTGCGGTACCAGACTAAAAGAGAGAATTGAGCATGGTGATAAACCCATTAATCCACTAAATGCGGCTGCAATGGAACATGATATATCTTATCATCATCATAAAGATCTAGCTGAAAGACATGTAGCTGACAAAGAACTAGAAGAGAAAGCATTCAAAAGATTGTTAAGTCCAGATGCTGATCTCAATGAGAGATTGTGGGCTTGTGTTAATGGATCTGCGATGCATATATAATGTAAGCTTGGCTGGGGAATTAAAAAAAAAAAAGAAAAAAAAATTGTTTTAATAAATGAAAGTAAAAAAAACATTGTATTTCAAGTTCCTAACGAGAAGTTGAAGGGTTTGAATATTGATTCTTTCCTAACGAAAGACCAACTGGAACATAAAAATAAGAAATTAAAGGAGGACAAAGGGATGACTATCACAATTTAAGTTCCACAACTTAATAAAATCTCCAAAGAAATGAAAACTGGAAATGGTCTGACAGTTTACAAGGGTGGATTTTTACCCTTAATTTTCGCATCATTGGGAGCTCTAGGAGCGTTAGCTGGCTGGGCATCATCTATCGCTACATCAGTAATTAATGCCAAGAAGAAACACCAAGAATTGGAAGAACAACAGACATAATTTAGCTATGGAGGAATACGGCAAGGGTTTGAAGAATAAGTGGGGTAATAATGTTTAAAAAAAAAAAACTCCATTCAGTAACTTTGATATTGATAAAATGGTTAAAAAAAATAAAAATTAAAAATGTTCGGGGTGTATTTATGATCGATGAGCTACTTAACACGCCACTCGATAGTGAATGTGGGATTGCTAATATAAATATTTCAACAAACTGTGGTACACACTGGGTATGCTATTGGAAAAAAGAAAACAACAAATATTATTTTGATTCATTTGGTGGAAATTCACCGCGACAATTAGTAGCATATCTCGGAAGTGATATTTTTTGTATTGATGATAGAATTCAAAATTTCAATCAAGTAACTTGTGGTCATTTGTGTGTAATTGTGCTAAATGACTTTTCACATTTTTTTTTAATTTCCAAAAATTATTTCACTATTAATAAACAATGGATATATGCCGAAATGCATTAATGAGTTGTTGGATTGATGATCAAATTAATAGAACACATAGGCAATGATACAACTACTGAGAAGATCAATCCTAATGATTTTGTTTCCTACACACAGTTCAACGACTTTATAGCTACACTGACAAGAAATACAAGATCATTGGATAAAGCCTCTCTGTCTTACTTGGAAGTAGATAATAATATAGATTTCGAACAAAAAAGACTAAGACATGCGGGAGATCCCATTGCACCGATGGATGCAATAAATTTAGAATACTACCAGAAAAAAAACAGAATTAACATTATTCGTCTAGTTGGGAAGTACAGTTCAAAAGAAAAATTCAAAAGAAAAAGTATTTTATTTTGATAATCAAATAGAATATTTTTTATGAGAGATGGAACTGTAGTTGAAATTATAATAAAACCAGAAAAATATAAAAGTGTTATCAACTTATACCATCAACGGAAAAAAATTGTCGTGTATAAAACTTTTGAAGTATACCGTAATGATATGATATATTTTAAAATACCGAAAGCCGCAATGTACCCGAAAGTACAATTGTGTTTATTGAAATAGTTATGGTATACCAAAGCATTTAAAAAGATCAGATTATGTTAGTTTTTAATGGAAACACTTCCATTAAAACCAAAACTTACTTATAATCTAAGAATTTAAAAAGTCTTTAATTTTACTATGGTACTTTCCATTATTTAACTTTCGAGTCATATATATTGTAACAAAACCATATTCATTATTCCAACATTTTGAACTAGTCCCCCTAAATTTCTCAAACGACATATCACTACCAACAAAATCACTATGAATATGTTTAAGATTTATATCGTTTTGTCTGAATATGCAAAGAAAATTGTCATTGTCTTTTATGATCTGCTTCGGTACTTTTGAGTATGTCTGGCCTAAATAGAAACCATATCTTTGTGTCTACAGCGAGTAAAGTAATCCCTTACCATATTTTGATTTTCAAGTATGATATCATCGAAAACAACTACAGACTTTATGACATTCATTTACGTCAACCATTTCTTCATTTGATGGAAAGAAGTATGCTATTGGTTCACTAAATAATTTTGATGCTACATCTATATCTTTCTTTAAATTAATATATTTTGGTTGGTACAGACTTTTTGGACACACGCAGAAAGTACCAAAGTCCAACCACCCCTGAGCATATATAAAATTATCTATCATAAGTGTAGTTTTTCCACAGTTACAAGGACCCACTATCAAACATCTAATATTATTAGGTAATAATTCTCCATGACGTTTTGTTGATACAGTCTTGTCTGGTATGCTTATTTTAATATTCCAGTCTACGTGTTTCATGTTTTTCTTGCTCGTTTATTAATAGAGTATTTAAATAATATAATAAATGAGTAAAGAATTCAAACTAACAGATAACAAACCAGTGTTGAAGAAGATACTACATTACCCTTTAGAGATAGAGAGGCACTGATTGGCTTTAGTTCAGTTCTATACTACGTATCTAACGCATAACATTATCTCTGGGAAAAATTAGCTATATTTTGTGGGCCAAAATGATATGGAATCAGCAATTGATATTCCAGTTGGCCAATATAGCTTAAAAGATCTTGAAAAAAACTATAAAAGCAATTTTGTCATTTAGTGTAGATTCAATGGATAGGAAATAAAATGCTATATCTTTCGAGCTGGATAAAATAACAGAGTGAAAGTAAAATGTACGCTTAAATTACAGTTTGGAAAACGGGGTTCAATAGGAAAACTTTTGCGTTTCGTAGAAAATAAAACTCTGAAAGCAAATGTGGACCATTATGGCGATACAATTCCAAAATGTGCTCCATTTGAAACAATAAATATAGACTGTAATATAGTAAATGGTATGATATTAAAACGTGATGAATATAATCATAGAGAAACTAATATAATTACCACTTTTAAACTAAGGACAACATTTTAATTTGGCGACATGATCTATTACGAACCAGCTTATCCATTATTTTTTCCAGTGCAAACAAATCAAGTTAATGAAATAATAGTTGAAATTAAGGATGAAAAAGGTAAGTTTGATTTGTCTGAAAGAACAGTGGTATTAGAGATGAGACCATAGATATTTTTTGATTTGGAAGTAGTCATATTCTATATATAATAACTTTAATACTTTTTAAACTATTAAAGTTTCATGTGATTAAGATGAATAATATTTCTATAGAAAGTGCAATGAAAGATTTAGAAAAAAGAATTGAATGTTTCGGCTACGTTAATATGTCGAATTTGGAGATGTGTATCTAAATTTTAATTAGACTATGTTGTAGCACATTGCTGAAGTCAGAGCGATAATTGTGTTTTAATGATTGGATAACCATTAAAACTTTATAGAGATATGAGCACATATAAAAATCAACTGATGTCTAATTATACGACGACGATCATTTACTCTTTAAATAACCTAATAGAATGCATTTGTTTAACACCACAATCCACCATTCTATCATTCCTTCATATGCAAAACTTATACCTCCACAATCAACATAATTTAAAACTTTTTCACTGAAAATCTGAATATATATATGTCTGGTAAGGTTACTTTAAAATATGCAGACGTAATTATCACTTTGTATCCATACCGTGTATCATTTATTTCAGCATGGTTTATGGTATAGGACTGTCCAATTGCAAGTTCGTAAATTTTGTTAAATTGTTTGGTTCCGTTAATACATTTAGCAACTGATCAATTTTTATTATATACAATATTTTTTTTTTTTACGTATTCATTATTTTTAAACCTCTTTTTTTTTTGCAACTGCTCCAATGCAACTTTTTATGCGTATTTTTGCAGATGCACCCAAACGCAACTTTCTGTCACTTTTTTTTGCAACTGCTCCCAAACGCAAATTTTTTGCAACTGCGCTCAAATGGGCATTTCTATACTACTAATATGTTAGTGTTGTGATCAACGTGTTGATATTGGGTGCTGTTGTGACACGAGCTGTGTTGTTCTTTGTGCAGGTTCCGGATAGCGGATCGGCTGCGGGCATGGACTGCCTCCCTCTGCAGAGGTCTCCTGGACCCTTCCACTATCTCATCCACGAGCAGGCCAAGTCGCTCGTCGCTCTACAGGTAACTTACTTCTCGCCCCCCCCCCCCCCCCGCCATGCCCGCCTATAGGTTGTTCACGGTAAAGTGTGCACTTTTGAAGCCCTAGCGTTTTCCGTTCCGCCGTTTTTTTAATCCCTTAACCATCTTTTAAAATGAATATTGACGCGAAAGTAATACACGGTGTGTATATTCTACCGCACTCAGAAGTTAACGCCTATGACTAAAATAAAATATATGTATTGAATATTATTCCAAACGGGAGGGCTTTCAAAAATGCTCACTTTACCGTGAATAGCCTATACACACATTGGCGTATCAGGGTCGGCCAGTGTTCTAAACTTCAGCCATTCCAATGTGGCAGCAGAGATACACTCTGTGACCAACTCAAAGCCATTGGCCCGCTAGCCAACTCGCATTACGATTCCGGTAGAAAATAGTTCTATTCGAAAAGAAAATTACATACACGTAACACGCATCCCAGTGAAGTTCTTTGTGGAAAATGTAGACAAAGAAACTATTTCAACAAGACGGACATAAAAAATGTGTTCAGGCAGGCGCGAGGTTATAAAATGTATGGAATACATAAGTTATTTCATCTTTAAATGGAAACTATCTTGTTTACATAAAATACGAGATACTTCAATTTACGTTTATTTAGTATTATTTTAATTTCCACTACATGTTCACGAAACTATGCGATGTAGAATGTTTGCGTGTACCTTCCAATTTATCGACGCTGAATTAGTAATCGTATTTCGCGTCAGATGTAGTACTCCTTTGAAATCTTTACGCAGCCATTTAATCAAAATAGGATGTACGATAAGTAGAAGAAAAGGAAGGGAAAGTTAGTTTGCATGGGTTGTCAAGCAGGGCTTTTAATATTTCGGACTCGTCGCGAAGACTGCTAAAACTAGTTTGTATTTGCAGAACGGATAGCGTATCTGTGCATGGGCGTAAGAGATTGCCTATCCTCTTCGGCTCTTTGCTTCCGTTTGGGTTTCGGCATGTATCAATTGGAAAAGGGTGAATGCAGCATTAATATGTTTTATAGCTGGTGTGAGTTTTGTAAGTAAATTCACCTGGCCGCGGTGGTGTAGTAGTGTGTTGATTCCTGACGAGGTCAGCCAGGGTTTTGGGTGTGGGAAACGTGACTGATGTTGCCGCTGGCCGGCGGTTTTTGCTCAGAGTCCTTCGGTTTTCCCTCCACCCTGGCATTTCTATGCTGTTTCATCTTCAACTCTTCGCCCTCGCCGACGCTTCTGCCTGGAACGTGTGTGAAAAATATTTTTTTGAAGATACTATTGACCACGTACACGTTTACCTACGAAAAGAAATTACATTCCAGACGATGAAGGATCGGTAGGCCTACTTTAAAGACATTACGCATATTGGAAACATTACTTTCATGCCCTACAACATAGTTTAAATAATGGCTTTTTCAGACTGCTGTATCTCAAAATATACGAACCTTGTTACATGTGAAATGTTGATGGAGGCATGCACTGGACTTTGCTACGGAGTCGCGTCCAATAAAATCGTGTGGATCCTCGTTTAAAATCACCTTCAGGCGCCTCGCTGATGGAAATACTGCATGCTGGTTGAGCGCTTTGCGTAGAGGCGATACCCCTTTGCATACGCCCGTAACGCGTAATAGAATTTTGCCTTATGCAAACATACCCTCATTAGTTAACCAAACCTCTCCCACCTCATATCGTTCCCCTACGTACATTTCTTGCAGGACAAATCTTCAAAGAATGTTAGGTAAGGGCGGCGTGGCGTAGTGGTTTGACCACAGCTAAACAGACCCGCTTGTCTTTCAATCCTGAACTTTTGAATGTTTGGAAATGTGGCAAATGTTGCTGTTGGCAGGTGCCCTCCCCCCCCCTCTCCTCAACACTATTGTATGCGATAGCAGTTCCATTCCACCTAGCTTCATTTCATTATAGCGGGGTCGTGCCCCAGAATTTCGCACGTGGGAATCGTGCCGGACGATTCCGCTGGTGGGCGGGTTTTCTCGCGTATTCTCCAGTTTCACCTGCTCTTGCGTTCCGGCGCTGCTCTCGTTTCACCTTAATCGGCTCTCAATACCCTGTTGTTACGAGCCGCCCAAACCCCTTCACTTCATTGGGCGACAGCGGCCCCGCACGTATACCGTACGTGCAGTATTTTGGCGCGACCCGTCTGTATTCATCATCCTCATGTGTAGACTGTGCAGCTTGGTTCTGAAACACGACACGTTATTAATCTCGTACATGTTTAATCTTTATGGGCCAGTTGTTACTCCACGATAATGGAGGTATTATGCATAATGCCTTCCCCATACGCGTTCTGAAGCGGGCTTTTCCTTCCCTGTAGTTTTCGTTAGTGCTGGATTGGCATGCCTCGCTTTTAGCTAGTTCCCAGAAATATCTCTGGCTGTGTGTACGAAGTTCATTTTTTTTGTTAGTCCCGATATATGCAGCTGTTTGAAATGAGATGAGTATGGAAATTAACGTATCTGATGTTAATTTCCTTTGTTATCCCCATAACTTGATTATGATGTAACGTATCGCACATTTGTGAACAAGCCATTTGCATAACTCAAATATTCTCTTGTTTAACACGGTAAGACAGGGATAGTTGAAATGGAACTCATAATGGCAAGTGACGGAATAATTCCATGTTTATGTTACAGAAGCACTACTGGGACAGGCGATCCATTTAAAGAGAAACGTCGGGTTGATGGCAAAGTGCGGTACATGCTCACAACGGTTAAACGACCCAGACATTCCCAATATGCGCATCTACTTCCCTACGTGCTTTACAAAAATTTCAAACCTGCTCGATATTTCTACCCTTTTACACGCGGAGCTAGTATAGAACGCGCAGCATAGAACCAACACATTTCTGTATTTATTTATTTGGCTGTAAATGCACGCAATTTCCAGTTGTTAACGACAAATTGAGCCGGATAGTTGAGAGATTTTATTCCTTGCCAGAAGATTGCGCAGGCAAGCCGTTGTTTACTGGTAACAGGCGTCGCTGTGACAGTGCAGTATATCTTCCTTATGGAGCAATACTGGATGACAAATTCAGTTACGGAAGTGCAAAGGAATATAAAGGAGGGAATTTAGTGTGTGCAAACACCCAGAAAGGAACACTACTGGCACATTGGAAACACCCGGATCTCTTGTGAGTGAGAGAGGCAAACATCCTCCATCACGACTGTCTGCGGGTGCTGTGAACGTCCGAGCACGACTGGAGTGACTTGAAAGCCCTTTATTTTGGATTATCAGTAAAAAAAATATATATTGTATTTAAGCTTTAGGCGTTAAATTCCGAGTGCGGTGGAATATACACATTGTGTTTATTACATACATGGCCATACTTATTTACGAAGATGGTTGAAGGATAACAAATGGCTGAAAAGAAACAGTGCTCTCTTTACCGTGAACAGGCTATACGGACGGATTTTCATGGAGATTGTTGAGCAACTGGACGATGCCGAACTACGTCAAACGCCTCCATGGAGCTCAATGCAAGCTTGTTTGACGACCGCATGATTTCCAAGAAGATGTGGCCACCTGGACCGCCGGATTTGGCAACGGAGAGTTTACGCCACACGTCCCCAGACAGTGGACGATGTGAAGCACATCATCACACATGAGATCAACGGTATTTGTGCTAGCGTTGTCCAACGAGCGATCAGTAACATGGAACTACGTGTTGAGTTATGTCTTATGCAGGAGAGAACACATTTTCAACATTTGCTAAAGAGGATGCAATCTCCCAAAGATACTCTCAATGTGAAGTGTAACAAGATGTGGTTTGCATAATTCGTTTGTAAATAAATAAATGAAATTGTGTTTGTTCTACGTAAACCACCCCGTAGAAGTCGGCGCTAAAATGTACACGGGTTAGTGGTTATGATAATGCTCTCTGGGAGAAGTAATTACTTAGTTTGGCCGTAAGTGGGTCGACGTTTTTGTGGTTAATAGGAAAATTTCAATAATGTTTAACGAAACTTCGGAAATCTCTGGCGGGTGAGAGGAAAAATACTTTTGATTAGCACTGAAAACTTTAGTTTAGATTGAAGAATCGAGGAAGTTGAAAATGAGTAGATCGAAGGCTCAGGCCATCAAGAGAAGTATGCATCACTTGTCGGAGACACCGAAAACGTGCTGTTACGATAAAACGCACTAAATCCAGGGGGGGGGGGGGGAAGCGAGGAGCTTTCAACCCATATTTGCGCACTCGGCCTCCTGATAATTTCGTGGAACAGCACGTGTGATGTTTGTCGAGGGTTCTACAGGCAAGATGATGCGATCGTTAGTGATAAGGAAGAAAGGGATTAACGAATGAGTCTGATTCTGTAGCAATCTAGACGTATTCGGAAATTTTTACACGTCAGATAGTGAAGCTCCTATATTAAGGCGGCCACCTGGTTGAAGAAATTTTGCACGTCTGAGACCTAGAAGCGTGGGAGCGCTAGGGGCGACCGAGACATGCGCATCAACTCTCTCATCGCCTCTATACGAGCAAACCACTGAACTGGCGTGCAATCTTGCCGTCGATAACGCACCTCTATGAGACTTTAAGCGGACACCCTACCAATTTATGACGTAATAATAAAAATAAATGTTTGATGCACGTCTCTATCCCTTTTTAAATGTTTTGTACCGGAATGTTGATATCTAAAAATGACCGAAAACACGCGTTCGAGCCATTTTCACAATCACAAAAACATGCTTTAGAGAGAAATGAACTGAAAAATGTATACAAACGCTTAACGTTTCTTAAATGCTATTCGTAAGCAGACCTCACTCATACACGTTGGACGATTTTTTAATAAAACGTTTTATGTTGCATGGAGCTCTGCACACCGTTGGACGGCCCATCCAGGCGGCCATCTTAAGCAGTGATATATAATATGCAGTAAAACTCGCATTTCATTTTTCAAGCGTGTGTGGACAGGCGAATTCGTTGTCACTGCACATGTGCGTGTGAAAACAAGCCACCTATCCGAGCTTCGTTCGAACAGCCACACACTCATTAAACTAGTATTGTAGGTTGGTTGACGCTACGTTAGGTTAGTTCAAGCTGTAAGAACAAGTGTTCACTCACTACCTTAGGTTAGTTTATCCCCCTGTTATTGTACCTAAAGTTTAATGACAATGGTATTTCAGGATTTCTGTGAGCATTTGAAAGTACCGTAACCTTTGCCGAAGATAAGCCTAAGAACAAGACAAACAGGCTGTTATTTTGTTAAAGTGTTAAAACTCGTGCTAAATATGCATTTCCCACTTTCCAGCAATAGGCGAATACAGTAGGTATTTATTTACTTAAGGTCTACACTTCCGTTAGGTAACCATTTGTGATAATTTAAATTATTTATTTCGCTTTCTGTTGTTTTAATGCACCAGTGTTTAAAAATTAGCAGGTTTTAAAAATGTTTACTTTTCTAATAATTTCACAGTTTTACTTGACCGACGCATGAATAAAGCGATGAGCCCCATGGCAATGTTAATTTTACATAAGGCGGAGTAACACAACGTGCATACAAGTAGATTTTAAGCACGGCTTTCAAAAGTGCTCATTTTAACGTGAACAGCGTATTGGTAGGTTTAGTACAGTTCTTTGAGTAGTTTTGTATGTATCTGACGCGTTTTTTGAGATGCTGCGCTTTGAAAAAAACCGTTTTCGGCTATTTTGCAGTACAAAAAAATAAACAACAGCCCTCCGTCTGAAGTGCGTGACCTTTTAGTAGATCAGCGTATTGGACGCACGTTTATGGGGACTATGTACGGGGACATTTTCTGTGAACCCGTCCTTTGCGCGCAAACGCGTATCTCGGTAAATAAGTAATTGAAATACGACTTTTTGACAGAAAGGAGAAAAAAAACTATTTTCTATATCCCTATCGCTTTACTTTTGTCATATTTGGTGTACTCTTGGAGAAAAAATTCGCGAAAGTGGTCGAGTATCGCATTTTTAAAGCTTGCCTATGCAGTTTCCTTAAGCGGCCAGAGAAAAGTACAAAGATACGGACGTGATCTTTCATCGCGTGTAATAAAACCTTACTGTTACATATATAATTTGCACAGTGCAGCGTTATTACACACTGCACGTCTTGCGCGTAGGAGCGATGAGGCACTAGTCGGACGCGCAGGTACATAATACCCTTAATATCTTCGGAGAAAAACGAGAATTACTAACACACTGTGACGCAGCTCAAGTACCAGGCAGGCGGGGGCCTTAAGTGTGAGTCATGACTTGTATTGTTCGCTGGCCCGTAGATAATCAGTCTTGTACGCCCCCCCCCCTCATACCTCCGTCTTGTCAGATCAAACATGACAATATAGGTCGGTTTCAAAATGGGAACAGTTTGTTTTGGTGGGAAGGGAAGGGAGACAGAGCTGTATCGGGCGGACGATTGCACCCACGCTCTTCGTGACTCAGGAGCATGGGTTCATTCACGAGGCTGTGTCAATACGGCCCGCTCCGAGGCAGTTATTGACTGCTGCTAACGTTAGTATTGGCCCGTAAGGGGGAAGTATCCTTGTTATCTTGGATTTACGTATTTTCCCCATTATCTTAATTTCCGGAGTCAGTATCTAAAAACCAAGCTAGTCATGACATAGGGAACATTTTAACAGTTATTTCTATATCCCACATATTTTTCTTACATGATTAGTGTCGCATATGTAACCGTAATCAAACATCAACTAATTTCAGTCCCACATGGGAAAATATAGGTATATTTGAAACCCTACAAATAAAAAAAAATCGTTAAGTAGTCGTCCATGTCATGTTTAGCTTTGATTTTTTATTTCTGGTTATACATTTTCATTATGAAGATTTTTAAGAAAATTCGAAAATGGAGTGGATACTACTCGCTTAACGATCCTGCCTATCAAGTCGGCAGACGTGAACTTCAAACGGGGAATCTATGTTAAACGAAAGTCCGTCTCATTGTGTCAATTTTAAAGATAACTATAAAAAAACATTTTGATACGACATTCTTATAAAATATTTCTATGCAACATTATTTAAAAATAATAATTTATTCATTTTTTTGTTACATGCAAATTTCAAAATTACATTTTAGAAAAAAATATTAAAACAATCGGCAAGTTGTCTGAACACAGCAACATTCCCTAAGAACTTTCGCTTAGAATACTTTTATTTATTTAGTATTTTTATTTTCATCTCGTACATCCTTTTTACAGAAAATGAGACATGTAAATTTACAAAATAATAGAAGTTGGGAATAAATAATTTACAAAAATTGATAAATAGCTCCATAGTACAAAAATTTGCAACTGTCGCACCGCCGTTGCTCCATAGTTCATAAGGTTACAACTTCCACACCACCATTATACAATCATTGTATGTATGAAGTTAATAAAATTTACATTTTATTGGTACATATCTACAGAAAAATATAATACTTATATATTTCATCATATTAAAAATTTTTTGATACATATCTACAAATATATATATTTTGCATAAACAATAGTTGGTTTACAAATAGTACCCACTGTCAATTACAAAGTCCACGTTTTCAACTAGTGTACAAAACAATTAATTAGCGCGCGCGCGCACAAACGCAGATGTTACGCGGCAGCTTAGTTAGGCCTGGTGCGATGCACGCTCTCAGACTTTCTTCGCACTCGATAGCTTCGCGTGGCAACGACGACCAAATTGAATTGAGCTACCTGATCAGCTCTGCGGGCGTGAAACGCAAACAGGAAGATATCACCAGTAAACAAAGCCCAATTGACACGTATGCCGATATGTCTGGCGGATAGAACCTACTGTTGTTCTTGTGTCAACATATTTAGCACGTCAATCCAAACTTAACGTTTCGATGTTTGGTTGCAAGCACAATTTAAAACCACAAAGGTTCGTTCGTGATTTAATACATCGCTGGAAAACAGGCCACACATGACAAATGTTAAAAAAATATACATTGTTAAAATCGGTGTGGTAAATATCTCACAATTTTTTCCCCCCTTAGTACACGTATATTGTAACAGTACTATTGTGTGAAATAAAATAGTAATATGTTTTTAATTGTAAATACAAATATTTAACTGTCTTCGACTAATGTGTAAAACATTTGGTGTTTATGTATTAACAGTAGTGTGATACGTGTGAAACTATGGTACCGTGAGGAAATATGTCCTTTTTGCTCTGAAAATTCAAGACGGGCGTATCTTTTGCGGAAAACTGTTAAGACTTAATGTTATAGGCTGTTCATGGTAAAGTGAACTCTTTTGAAAGCCCTGCTTAGGCTCTAATTGTATGCACTTTGTGTATCCTTCCGATGTATGAAAAATTAACATTGTCAGTGGTCTCATCACTTTATTCATGCGCCCGTCAAGTGAAACTGTGAAATTATAAGAAAAGTTAATATTTTACCAATCTGCTCATTTTTACACTTAGATAACCATTTGTGATAACTTTAATTATTTCTTTCGCTTCCCGTTTTTTTATTGCATCTAACTTTTTTTTTGGACGTTAATATATGGAACTACTTTCCATCCATCGTTACCAACTTTACTGGGCACATGTCACTCAGGGCGTCCTTTAGGCAGGGCCAGTGACGTTTTTCTAAGGTTGATTTCAAAAGTGCTCACTTAATCGTGAACAGCCTTTTAAGGGACATTCGTATAGTAAAGAAATTATTGTAATGGCGATATAAAATAGCATTAACAAGCTCGCGTGTATTCTGTTTCCTCATAATCGTAAGCGGTGACTATAGTCCGTTCGCGGTTTCTTCACACTTCTTGATTCAAATATTTTAAAAATCATCCCATGTGGCGTGTTTAATTTCCATAAATACGCTGTGAATCGCATGCGTTTTATACCAATGTTAACATAAAACTATCTTATTTTCGTTAGATATAAGTTTTACCTGCGTTTTATTTATATTATAATATTTAATTTATAATAAATATGAATAAAAACTTTGAGAAAACACGTGTATTGGTAGTGCCTAGTAAAAAATGGTTCTGATGCAAAATATTATTACAACATTGCGCATGTTAAAACACAATAGAAGAGTTAATATCGTCAGTAGGGGGCTACTTACGATTTTTGCTGATCGACACTTTTCATCGGCCGTATTTGTATTTCATAACAAAATTTATAAGTTGGCGACAAAATATTGACTTTAATTTCTGTGCTAATTCAATATTTACATTTAAATATTCGGTAGTTTTTTTTTTTTTTGCCAATTAGCGTAGTCACAGCTGCTTACAAGGAGTCCCATATGGCATCTAGGAGGCTCTTTAAGATCTCAGAGGGCCACGGTGGCTGAGTGGTCAGCCTGCTCGCCTCCCACCAATGCGAACCGGGTTCAATCCCCAGCCGGGTCACCGGATTTTCTCATGTGGGAGTCGTGCCGGACGATTCCGCTGGTCGGCGTGTTTTCTCTGGGATTTCCAGTTTCCCCGCCCTATCATTCCGGCGCCGCTTCGTACTCACCTCAATCACCCCCTTTTGGCTCTCGAAGACCTCTCTGTTAAGAGCCGCCCAAATATCTCCACTTTAAGATCTCTGCTCTATTTTCTCAGAGTGTTCCGCATACTTCCATGCCCACGGCAACCTGCATGATGGGAACGAAATTCTTCCATTACGGTAACTAATTTACTGGCTATAAACTGGTCATTTCAAGAGCTAAGAAAGCAGGCGTCGTATAAGTTCGTCCCAATGCTAGTTCTCACCTACCTAATTAGATTATTTGATTAGTTTCTAATTTAGTTTTTTTTATATGATATGAAGCATTATTTATCTGACACTGAAATTAATAAACGTAACATGGGAACTGTTAAATCTAATTATGTCACAAGTAACATAATATAAAATTAAAGCATAGGCTATTCACGTTAAAATGAGCACTTTGGAAAGCCCTGTTTAATATGTACTTGTATACAATATGTGTAGTCCTCCGCCTTATGTAAAATTAACATTGCTAACGGGCCTCATCACTATATTTATGCGTCGATGAAATGAAACTGTGAAATTAAGTAAGTAAATACTTTACAACTCTGCTCACTTTTACACTTCGATGGATTAAAACAACTGAAAATTAAGTTTTTCACTTTCGGTTTTTTTAAGTTGTCACAAATGGTTACCTGACACTTTTTATTCGACGTTAGATATGGAACTACTTTCCATCCATCGTTACCAACTTTGCTGAGCGAATGTCACTCAGTGCGCCCATTAAAGTACATGCATGCAGGGCAGTGACTTTTCTTGGGTTCATTTCTGAAGTGCTCACTTTATCGTGAACAGTCTTTATTTAAATGTTTTCACTTTCACAGCTGCCACATAACGTAAGTAAAATTAGGGAAAAAAATTACAGTAATAGCTTGTAAACCGAGACGTCGTTGTTATAGTATATTAACGGTTACTTCCAACTTATCTGAAGCCCTGCAGAAGTTCTACTGTCAGGATATTCCTCCGCCTCATGCAAACAGTCTAGAAAATTGCACCAACGGGACTACGCACCGCATTCATGCGCGCTCGGTTTGATGATATTTTGCATGAGAACTATTTCTTACTGGGCATCGCCAATACGTCTATTTTCTGTTTTTATTCATATTAGTTATAAGTGAAATATTATGATTTATGGATAAATTAGAGACCCACATATTTAATTCACGTTTTCAATTAAGGACAAGTTAAACTTCAACCACGTGTACGTTTGTGCTTGTGGTTCTATTGGACAAATTGTTTGCTGGACACGCCCCGGACAGCTTCCAACCAATAACAAACCTGCAAGGAAAACTAGGACCGAATCCCGTTCTGCGTGGTCTGGAGTTAAACTGGTGCGACAGCCATTGAACAACTAACTTAGTATCGCGTACAAAAGTGCTTGCGCAGTCTATCTTGATACCGAATGAATTCGCGGAATTACCCGGTGTCTAATTATAAGTGATAAGACACCTTTACGTTTACAGACGTATAAAACGCTTGTGTGATACTTGGCATATTTCGGAAACAATCAAACATGTCATACGTTGGATGGTTCCTCAAAGGTTTGATTGTAAAAGTGTGACGATACTTGGAACAGGCTGTGTGAGACATTGCCTGTAATTAGCCCGCAGTAACAGTCGTGATACGTAAACTGGGAATGTTTGCGAAGTGGCTCGACTTCCCGTGTCGTGTCGGCGAGCGCGCGTTCTGCACAGTCTCTGCCGGCACTCTTGGTATTGATTGGTGGAGGGCGCGACTTGCGACCTTTAGAACACTCTCGCCACAAAGCGTCAACAGGGCGGGGTCGGTTTATTTAGATCCAACTGCTGGGATTCGTGTTTTCTAGCCAAATTGGCTATAGTCTATTCGCGGTTTCTTCACTCTTTTTGAGTGAAACATTTGCGAAATCTCCCCATGTATGACGTTTACTTGTTTCCAACACATGCCATACATCACCAGCGTTTTATACTTGTGTCCATAAAAGTTTATTTTTTCCCTGTTAAATTGAAATGTTATTCATATTTTATCTATAAATTATAATGCGTCACGTGTGTTGGTAGCGCTGTCTAGTATGAAATAGTTCATGTGAACTATCATTACAGCCGAGTGCGCACGAATTCGGTGCGTTGCCCCTTGGTGTAATTTTCTAGATTTCGTTAAGCTTAGTTTGTACGAGGCGGAGGAATATCATGGAAGTATAATTTAAGCAGGGCTTCAGAAAAGTTGTAAGTAACCGTGAACGGATTATTAACAACAATGCGAGACACTAAACGTAATTAAAATAATAAACTGAGGAATAAAATGGGTTCTGTACACCTCTGTGTGTGTGTGAGGATGACGTTGCTACAGTTATACGTGTAACGAATTTTCTGGGTGGAGTGCCAATCCTAGCTGCGCAGTCACGAGCGTCGCAATTGAGTACTGAGTTGGAGTGCTTGATGAACATCATAATTATTGTTCCTTTAACTCCTTCGCAACACAAACACAGTGCGAGAACTGGAAATTAGATTAACCTTAGTGACGACTGAAGGCAGTCTGACGAGTTACTCTTGCCCGGCCCCGTCCAGACGGTAAGTAGCAATGCACACTTCTCACACAACACACACACCTGGATCTTATAGACTGTTCACGGTAAACTGAGCACTTCTAAAAGCCCTGTTTATGATCTACTTGTAAACACGTTGTGTATTCTTCCGCCTTATGTAAAGTTAACATTGCCATGGACCTCATCACTTCATTCATACCTCGGTCAGGTGAAATTGTGACATTTTTAGAGGAGTAAATATTTAACAAATTTGCGTGCTTTTACACTTTGATGCATTAAAAAATAAACAAAGTGACAGAAATAATTGGAAGTTATCACAAATAGTTACCTAACACTTCTTTAATATATAAAACTACTTTCCCCTACATCGTTACCAACATGACAGCGCATGTCACCCAGTGCGCCCGTTAAAATGTGTGCTGGTAGGAGCAGTGACTTTTTTTCTAGTGTTTATTTCGAAAGTGCTCACTTTATCGTGAACAGCCGTTACCAATCTGAAGTAACGTGTACCATTTGTACACCCAGCATCACAGCAGTCTGGTAGCAAACATTTGTGGACAGTGCAAATGGAAATATTTTGCTTGGGGTAGTGGCCTTTGAAGCACGTGATGGTTAAGAATTAAAATACTTGAAAATGTTCAGAAATCACGCCAAAATCTTCAGTGTTCCTTCAAAAGTAATTACTTACTTTAAATAAAACGTTTGCAATCAGCTAGCGGCAGAGCAAGGATTCAGTTCAGGTTTGCCGTAGTAAATGTCGGAAATGTCGTGTAGTATGAGAAACAACATGATGGCATGAATAATGTTCTAGAAGGTTGAATTAACGGTGTTAGGTGAAAAACTTTTTTTGTAATTTCTTAGCGGGAGTGAATGTCAAACATAGTATTTAGATGATATCGTAGTTCCCGATGATCAGGTACGCCGACGGGGCACCCTACGTATGCGCGGCAGCCATAGGTGACGTCTTCCCTATATGTAAGGGCACTATGCGCGGCAGCCATAGGTGACGTCTTCCCTATATGTAAGGGCACTATGCGCGGCAGCCATAGGTGACGTCTTCCCTATATGTAAGGACACGGCTTACGGCGCTAACATACAGTGCAATGGCACCGTAGCGGACGTCTCATGAGTTATAGCTAACCTCTCCGAAAGTCACACGGAGGGGGCTAATACATGCCTACTTATTGCTTTGAACACCTCGCGTCTTCGTCTCTAGTAGACGGCCTGTAGTTTCAGGGGTGCGAACTAGGACTCCCCCTATGGCAAATCTAAATTTAACACCTAGTGCACAGCCCACCCGCGCTGGCTTCCTGACGTTGCGTATCAAGATGTCCGTCGTCTTCGTTGAAAACTTGAGAATGTTCTTTATACACTGGCCAATCACGAGGGTTACAATTTGAATCCAACTGAATTGCCACTTAAAACGGCCCCGACGTTCGAAAATGCATAGGCATATGGCTATGTAAGTACCTACACGTATATAAAGTAGAAACAGAAAGACATATAAATATATGGCCAAAATAAAACCATAGTTAATAATTTCATATTATGGACTCAGTTTCAAAACAAATAAATGAATCTTGCCACAAAATCAAATAAATTATGTGAAAAATAATATTGAGCGTTACAAACATAAAAATTACGCGTTAATAATGCTTATTCATTATTATAGCTCAAAAAGCGTGTTACAATGTGTGGTTGTGTCCTGCATACGTCATGTGGTCATGTGTCACACGCGTTTTACACTAAATTTAACTATTACTTACACGTTATGTATATATTGCAATGTTTTAGTTGTAACTAATATGAATAGAAAGAGATAAAATGGCCATTCAGGTAACGTTTTAATTTTTCATTTATTTACCAGCTCCCTAATATCCCATATTATCCCTAAAAGGCTAGGGATGTAGAAAAGCACGTTAATACAACTTACAAAAAAATATATACAATACAATATAGGCCTACATCAAACGAAGTATACAATGAAATAATACTTGTGATGTTGTACAGGGTTTTTAAGTCCCCCGGTTTTATGCTTGAAAGCTTAGCAGGGGACGGCTTACAGACTAACTTATAACTAACTTAAATGAACACCTATTACTTATCCGGGATTCGAACCCAGAGCCTCTCGCGCCTAAGATCGGTGGTGCCCAAACCGACTGTGCCACGGGAGGTCGGCAATGAAATAATACTGTAACATAAATAATACAGAATAACTTAATACTAATACATAATGTACTAAAACATGAGGAATCAAAAGTTTAAATTGTAAAATATAATGTAATAAAACTTATAAAACATAAGAATCAAGTCCATTACATACTAAAAAAAAACTCATCTAATGAGTAGGCGTGTGCCGTTAAAAGAGCTTTTAATTTGTAAGAAATTGTTCCCATGTAAAATGTTAACAAACTGAAAGCGCAAAAATGCGTGGCGCTGTCCATTTAGTGCAATTTTCAACATTTAGTTTAGCTTTGTTTGCATGAAGCGGAGGAATAGCATGAAACTCGAACTCAAGCAGGGCCTTGGAAAAGTTGTAAGTAACCATGGATGGATTATATATAATAATACTATCTGACCCGCCTCAGCATCGCTCGGGTGCGATTTACAAATATGCGTTGTTTAAGGCCACAGCTAGTAGACACACACGATGCTTAATGTAACTAACAGACTATTAATACTGTGTTGTTCACAAAGTCTTCGTAAGTGAACCCCTAAAAGACAAAAATGGTTATTGGGTCTCGTCCTTAAAAGATAAACATACGTTGTCGCGGACTTTTTTTTTGTACACCTTTTTGAGAGCTACAATTCTGTAGCACATTAATTGGGTGCATCTCTATTGGTTTAGTCAGTGTAAGCCATGCAAGCGCCTGAAAAGCGGCCTTTCCCGACTTTATTATAAAATGTCGACATTTCTGTACTGTCCTTACATTGAATATTAATGTATTATACACCTCAACCTTCCTCAAGAATTTTTCTAAATGACTGTGAAAACCGCATCATAATCCATTAAGTAGTTTAGAAGTCTTAGCCGAACACACACACACACACACACACACACACACACACACACACACACACACACACACACACACACACACACACACACACACACACACACACACACACACACACACACACACACACACACACACACACACACACACACACACACACACACACACACACACACACACACACACACACACACACACACACACACACACACACACACACACACACACACACACACACACACACACACACACACACACACACACACACACACACACACACACACACACACACACACACACAACGCAGCCGGGCGACTTTGTTGTATACTATGTATAGATTTACCGCTCTAGAATTGTTTCGAATGAGTACTGAAAGCCATGATTAGGCGTATTTTGTAAATTCCATCTATACTTGCACGTCTTTCATGATTGAAATTCGCGGCAAATCAACGATCACAAACTCGTCGCGCTGTCGTATTCGCTTCAAACGTTACACTAACTCTCACTTTGCAGCAATTTTATCGCCTCGTTCATGGCTGATAGACTCCAGCAATACTGGCATAATGTTCACGAAACCATTTGGTTTGTAAATGTGAAATTTAAGACGCATTACTGTCGTTGGCACCGCAACTTTAAATTGCGCACGTATTGTTGTTGATTACTGTATTTAAGATGGGCATCGTCCCTTGTAATACTTTTCGGCTACACTAAACATGATTCGCAATGAAAAATGGCACACGTGCTCATAGTTAATGTGTGATTAGTAGAGACCTGCCAAATTCGTGTTATTATTTTGGGACAAGTTAAACTTTAAACACGTGTATCTTTGCAATACCCTTGTCATTGGATCATACTTTATCTGACACGCCCTGGGTAACTCTGCGCCAATGAATGAACACTTCACAACTGTGAGTCCCAATCACGTGCAGTTCAGTCAAAGAGGCGCGGCTTCACGTCTATGCAGCAGCCAATGGATAAACGACGCCGGCTCCAGTACAGATAGTACAGTGAAGTTTAGCCTGGTGCCGAATAATAAATCGAATTTTGCATGTCTGTAGTGATTGGCAGACCCAGGAATTTCGCGGATTCATTTCGCAAGAAGCTAGACTCCGCAATTATTTGTGTACTAGAACCTCAGTTCTCATTGGCTGTTGCTTTAATTTTACCCCGAGGCTAGGTGGCACGGGGATTGGGCCCTCTTTTTCTTGCGTGTTCAAATGCGCCCAGGGCATGGCTCGCCGGCTGCAATCCAATTAAAACGAAAGTCAAATGTAGACATGCTTGTAACGAGTCCTCCGATGAATTCTATTTAGAAGGTCTGTCGCAGGAAACACTGCCATGGAGTTGTTACGTGGCATTTTGTGGCCCGGAAGTTTAAATTTCGGAAAGCGAGAGTTGATAGTTATATCCACGAGTATTTCGAGGATTGATTTGGTAGTTAAGTGAGGCTTTATAGTCCTCTATATACACTTAAAAGTTATATGGACCTGCACGTTTTTTGTAAAATAGTTGTTTGCGCGAATACACGTATCTCGGTAAATAAATGTTCTGCATATACGACTTGTCAGAAATGATAACACGCAATTATTTATGGCCTTGTTACTTTACTTTTGTCATATTTAGTATATTCTTGGAGAAAAAGATTCGTGAAAATGGTCAAATACCGCATTATTAAAGCTCGTCTATGCAGTTTCCTTGAGCGGCAAGAGAAAAGTACAAAGATACGGACGTAGTTTAACCTGTGGGCTTTCATCGCGTGTAATAAATCCCCACTGTCACAGATCTAACTTTTACAGTACAGCTTCACGGCGGAAACACTGCACGCTTTGCGCGTAGGAGCGATGAGGCACTAGGCGTGCGTGTCAGTGTGGCCCATATTGTTCCCTCGCTTCTTGACCTTGGACGCGCAGCTCTTAAGACACTATCGTTTGCTTATTGGTTACTGCGATCAAGTGAGGCCTTTGTACAGGACGTTTCAACGTCTACTCACACTGCTGCTTCTTACTGGCCCACAGTTAAACGGGGCGTGTCTAAACAACTGCGGCCCAATCAAAATAGTGAGAGAAAAGAACAAGTGTTTGAAGTCTGTATCGTTACCATATGAATTCGCGAAATACTCGTGGCGCTACCGATAAAGACTGTTCACGATAAAGTGAGCACTTTCGAAATCACCTTTAGAAAAAAGTCACTGCTCTTACCTGCATATATTTTAACGGGTGCACTGAGTGACATGTACCCAGTAAAGTTGGTAACGATGGAAGAGAAAGTAGTTCCATATCTTAACGTGGAATAAATAGTGTTAGGCAAGCATTTGTAATAACGTATAATTACTTCTTTCACTTTCTGTTTTTTTATGCATCAAAGTGTAAAGATGGGCATATTTGTAAAATATTTACTTATCTAATAATTTCATAGTTTCACTTGACCGACACTTCAATAAAGTGACGAGGATCATGGTAATGTTAATGTTACATATGGGGGAGAAAACATAATATGCGTATAAGTAGATATCTTAATCAGGGCTTTCAAAAGTGCACATTTGACTGTGAACAGCCTATAGGAAACAGGACCAGCCTTGGAAGTTCATGACGTCAGTGCACGAATCCTCTGTCCTTATTGCCACTCTCGCGTTGACGGCTAGCGGTTGTATTCAATTATTGAGATAAATGTTCTCTCGCGGTGATGGCAGCGTGGTTATTTTCGTACGACCAATCGCGCAGTGACTGCCCGCATTATCGTTCCGGGGAAAGTAAATTAAGGTGCAGTCTTCCGGTCCATTTTCTCCATTAAATTGTGACTCGCTCCCTTGAAGTGTGCGTCACAGTTCGAGGAGGAAAGCAGATATTGCAGCGGTTCTCTCTGATCTTCGGCCCCGTGTCATATTAGGATATTTTGGATGGTTTTATTAATTGTACCATTTACAAACGAAATATTGATGTACTTTAGTAAATACACTCGTCTCAAGGAATAATATCAAAAATAAAAGGTTTGGTCTTGAATAATACGTACAAAAAAATTAAATGTTTTGTGATTAGCAAGTTACCGACAGCATGCAGCAGCACTTCCAGCATTATATGGTATTAATTTCCTTCCTACAAACGTCATTAGTTTTTAATGTTTAATATTTGTGGCATTTCAGCAGATACGTCTGACGTTCCAGCTCATTTTTATTCCTCTCAACAGTGCGTGATATAGGCGGTAAAGGCTGTTCACGATAAAGTGAGCACTTTTAGAAATGAACCTTTTGAAAAAGTCACTGCTCCTTCGTGCATTTTTTTTTTTTTTATGGGCACACTGAGTGGCATTCGCCCAGTAAAGTTTGTAACGATGGAATGAGCGTAGTTCCATATCTTAACGTCGGATAAAAAGTGTTAGGTAACCATTTGTGCTAACTTAATATTATTTATTTCGTTTTCTGTGTTTTTTAATGCACCGAAGTGTGAAAAATTAGCAGATTCCTTAAATATTTACTTTTTTAATAATTTCACAGTTTCACTTGACCGAAGTATGAATAAAGTGACGAGGCCTATGGTAATGTTAATCTTACGTAACGTGAAAGAATACACAACGTGCATACAAGTAGATCTTAAGCAGGGCATTCCAAAGTGCTCATTTTACTGTGAATGGCCTATAATAGAAAACGAGTGACTCTGGCCAATATTAATGATATTCCCTACTAAAATTTTAAACGCTTCAAGGTTAACATCTGGCCATAAGGAAGCATTGTGACACGTCTTATTAAGGTCGCGACATGCAAAGGTAGGATATTCTTATACGCGATGAAAGAGAATGAATTAAATTGCAGACGCCACTTTGTAGTTTTTCTTTTCCCGTAAGGAAATTGCGCGGGAAAGCCCTAAAATACTGTTTGTAACCGTTTTAATTGTGTTTTGCCTTCAAATATATTTAATAGGATAACAATAAAAAGTGAGATACGCACTTACGCACACGCGCATATTCTACATACGGTCATTTACTAGGGAGTCCTCTTAAGGATTCCACCTGCCTACATGATCTGTAAGGCCGTCTCTTGCTTACTCGCCACTTGCTTCATCGACTCTACGCGCAAGGCTCAGTGTGCACTCTTTCTGTCGGTGACCCGCCTGAACGTGACTTTAAGTAGTGAGCCTGTATTCTTATGGCACGCCAATAAAGACAAAAGCCTAACGCGTGTCAAAAGACAATTCTAAATTTCCTGAACAGAAAAATTTAGCAATTAAAACGGATTCTGAAAACAACCTTTCTAGCCATTTTAACGCCCAACAAAAATTATACGTGGAGTTGAAACGAGAACTTCAAAATAAACTTTGCGCGCGAACCCTTTAAGGGTCCAGTTTACTTGGAGCTATTTTTGGCGTTTGAGAGCGAGAAGCACGAGGACCATAAGGGCGAGATTGGCAAGACTGTGAACTTGAGTGTATTTTAGTGGCGGAAAGTCTGTGGGAGGTTCAATGCGGTACTTTAATATGTATCTGGCGCGTACATTTTGAGAAACAGTGCTTTGAAAATGAAATAAAAAGTTGTTTCCTTTTTAGCTGTGTTGGAGTGCTCCGAAATGGTGTCTCTAAAGTGCGTGGCGTCTCCAAAGGATTCGTCTGAAGTGTGTGGTCTTTTCAGACATCAGCACGTTCGACGCAAGTCTAATGGTTTCATATAAACACGCTCATTTCAAACGCACAGTAACTGCACTTGAAGCGCCAGGTAAAGCTGGTGCCTTAAATGCGTTTCGGGTGTTTACACGTATAGGCTATTCACGGTAAAGTGAACACTTTTTAAGGCCCTCCCAACATACATTAACCACTAATAAATATGTTTTATTGCAGCCTCAGGCGCTAAATTTTGAGTGTGGTGAAATGTGTACACTGTATTTGTTAGTCACGTAGCAACGTTTAAATTAAAAATCGGCGGAAAGATAGAAATTTAGTAAGGCCTTAAAAAGTGCTCACTTGACCGTGAACAACCTATAACTATAGGCTATTCACGATAAAATGAAAGCCTTGTTTAAGATCTACTATGCACGTTGTGTATTCTTCCGCCTTGTAACGACAATAAACAAACACTTGTAGACTACATATTTCCCGGAGGACCAGGGATAAATCCCAAATACCGAGACTACACTGCACGAGACATACACCGGGCGGCCATCTTTGTTGACTGACAAATAAGTCCGCTGTTGAAGGTCATGCGCACACGTGATTTGTGCACCTCTTCCACTGCGCCACGTCACAATATTTTTACAGAGTATTTGAACACTTGAGACTTAACACGCCTTATTTAAGATTAACATTGTCATGGGCGTCATCACTTTATTCATACGTCGGTCAAATGAAACTGTGAAATTATTAGAATTGTAAATATTTTACAAATATGCTCATATTTACACTTCGATGCATAAAAAAAAAAAAACATAAAACGAAATACATAGTTTAAGTTAGCAGAAATGGTTACCTAACACTCTTTATTCGACGTTAGGATACGGAACTACTTTTCCATCTATCGTTACCAATTTTACTGGGCGCATGTCACTCAGGGCGGCCGTTAGAATATATGCAGGTAGGAGCGGTGACTTTTTTTTAAGGTTAATTTCGAAAGTGATCACTTTATCGTGGACAGCCTTTACAACATATCCGACCGTTTCTTAACCACGTGTTATCTACGAGAATTTTGCAGCGCACTTGATGCGCTAGCCAAGCGTACCACTTAAATATTTCGTGTATAAAATGCGTAAAAGACTATGGCCATCTCTTCGTTACATTACGTTACATTATTTCAAAGCCACGAGATTATTCGGCCTAACATATGGGGAAAGATGATGTGTTGTAATTTCGTTTGACTGAATATTCCTGAAGCTTCTAGTTTGAAAAGTCGCGAGAAAACTTCCGGTTTGTATAGGAACGAGATTCTTATCTATATAGACCTACAGGATGTTCGTCATTAAATAGTTTTTAGTAGCTAAATGCTTTCAATTTTGTATTTAGGTTCGCATATTTTAATTCATTTTTCTCGTGGAATTCGGGACTCTTTAAAGTTTCAATTTTTGTTCCATGGAGGAGGTTAGTCATATCTGAAATATGAGAGTAGACGGACAGTTATGAGGATTATTGAATGAAAATATGGTTGTTCAAAACTTTAAGTAAAAATTCTGCGAATCTCTGGTTGGGGTTGGTTGCAGAAAAAGACGAAAGTGAACTGAACATTCTGAATTCTGTGCGATTATTCAAGCGTGCTGCGGAAGATTAATTACTTAGCCCTCCTTCTTTAAGATAAGACGTAGCGACGAATTAACTTCTGATCTTTACGGATATGTTACTGTACCAACATGTGTGTGCGTGTGGAAGTCAACACGGCCGTTTAAGAGTTATGTGGACCTGCACGTTTTTTTTTTTGAAATAGTTGTTTGCGCAAATACGCGTATCTCGGTAAATAAATGTTCTGCAATTAAAACGTTTTGTCAGAAAAGAAAAAAAAAACTATGTCCCTATTATTTTACTTTTGTCATATTTAGTATGTTCTTGGAGAAAAAGATTCGTGAAGATGGTCGAATATCGCATTTTTAAAGCATGCCTGTGCAGCTTCCGTACACGGCAAGAGAAAAGTACAGATATACGGACGTAGTTTAATCTGTGGTATTTCATCGCGTGTAATGAAACCCCATTGTTACAGATCCAATTTGCACGGTACAGCGTTACGGCGGAAGCACTGCACGCCTTGCGCGTAGGAGCGATGAGACACTAGGCGTGCGTGTTAGTGTCGCCCGTATCGCTCCCTCGCTTCTCGACCTTGAACGCGCAGCTCCAACTAACTCTTAAGGGTTCAGTATACCCCTGGCATACAAGATGAAAAACTGTCACTTTGTTAACCTTTTTAACATAAGATTAAGATAACAACGATGACCAAACTTTGGCACAACTCTACACGTAGTTTATCCTATGGTCAGGATCAGAAATTCAACATTTTTTTTAACTATTAACTTAGTTCTTAACAGGGGAACTACGTTCTGTGCAATTTTAACAGTAAAGAACTCTTACATAAAATATACAAAATCATAAAGTAGGCTCTAGGGAAAGAATTTATGAAATGTATACTTTACATGTAATTTGCAGAACAAAAGAAAAAAAAATTGATCGTGTTTAGTAAAACAAAGGAACGAGAGACATCTGTATGAGGGTACTGAGTGCCGGCCAGCCTAGCCGCTCAGCCATAGGTTTAGCACACGAGAGTCGAGTGTACTTTCTTGATGGCACCCCGCTGTGGGGAAAATGAACATCTCGATGGCACCTGGAGAGGGACAGGCAGCGTAGGAAAAGATTGTCACGAAAGATAACAGTATCGGTATAACAGTATATAATTATATATATATATATATATATATATATAACACGTATATACACACTATATTGGAGGATGTTGGACGTACGATTCAAAAGTACAGCAACGTAATTACTTTGTAAGGAATTATTGTATTCATGACTTGTAGTATGCTGATGTAAAATGTCATCTTTTGCACAACTAAATGTTTAAAATGTAAATTTTTATAATAAATCTAAATGGAAACCTAGAAGTTCGCCGTGTCGAATGATCTTAGACCTGAGTAAAGTAAACTAAAACATTTATGTCAAGAAGAGTTTAACGCGCCATTCTCTAGCAAATGAACATCCCAATACGTTTATTTTATTCTTTGGATAATACAGTACATCATAGGGTCTATATAAAACGTACCTATGTTAACTTATTAAGAAATTTATTTTTATCAGACAAAGTATTCTTACATTGTTAAATGACAGTTCGCCGTCTTGCTACTGGCCTAATAAAAGATTGCGGTTGGGAGATTTACATTAGTGTATGGGGCTTTGTTATTTTATCACATGGCAGGTAAAATGATTTTTTTTTAAGCAAACCAAATATTCAGATGCCAAAAGAAGTATGTATAGTTAGGTCAAGTAATTTTGTTTCAAACATATTTCCTTGGCGGAAAAGTATGTTTTGTTTTATGAACAAAACTAAGTGTAGGGCATTCATAATTTTTTTGTCAAAAAACTTAGTAATATCAACATGGCCTTTCACAAATTAATATTTTTTAAATCTAAAACAAACCGTGCCCTCAGTGTATAAATATTCCAATTTTTATTTACAATTCACTGGGATTTTATTCAAAATTTATGAGTACATTTTTGAGTTAGTAACATGACAATATAAATAGTTGTATAATATCTGGAAATGTGTGATCAAGCTTTCATTTATGATTAGTATGTAATGCGAGAATTCAAAACGAATGGCCTACATTAGACGGAAATTGTAACTAGTGACTACTTACAATTTTTTTTCCAAGACCTATCGTAACTTCTGTTGGTTGTTATTTTCAGCAGACGGTGAAAGTAACGTGATGAGCCATATTGCGAAATGCAAACCCTATGGTTCAGAGCTCATTGTGGAAAAAATTGGATGTTCTAACCATGTGCTAGGCAATTACGGTAATCGTTTAATAGGTCTGACGAAGAAAAAATCTGTTCCACCAATAGTGAAGAAAATTTGAGAAGATTTGAGAGGAGCTGTTACTGGACTAATATCTCACCGAATCAACATGTCAGGGATTCCAACAAATGAAAGAATACAAGCACTTAGGAACGATATTTTTAACGGACCTAGTCACATTTTTGGAGACCACGCGAAATGCGATGCGTACAAAATATATGCGAAGATAATTGTGTGTACCGGACATGGTACTGTGTGGTTTATGGGATGACTTGAAATCTGCCCTAGAACTTTGTTACCCATTATGCTCCAAGCCTCGTACACAACATAACGAACAATTTGGCAGAATTGTTCGACTCGTATGTGGCAAAATTAATAGGAGCCCAAAGAGTTTAACTTTGCTTTAAAAGGCTCGTACGAAGGACGGCACAATGTCCACAGTGCAGTGCACACAAAATTAACAGGTAGGAGTCCAGGAACGTTTACTAAAGCATTTGCTAAGCACAAGGAACATGATAATTTGCGTCCTAAAAGGAAACTCCTGTTTTTTTGGGGGGGGGGGGGGATGGGTACAAAACACAGGAACGTCAGCTATCCCGACGAGGGCTATGGAAAAATGTGTACTTTGGAGGAAGAACCAGATATGACACAAGATGAATTCAAGAAGAGCAAAGAAAAGTTCTTGTCCCTACAGTTCGACGTGAATGAAATCGAAGACCTTCAGGAGCGCACAGTTTTGCAATCCCAAAGTCAGCTGTGGAAAACAAAAAGAGCAAACAAAGAGATTGACAGCATCGTGGTTCGGGAGAGTATGCAAAATGCGGAAAAGCACATTATGCAAGAAAATTGTCGCAGAAATGTTGTATTCGACATTTGGTGGTTCTGTTGGAACACTGTATGGTATTGAAAAAGAGCCTTTCGCTCTCAGTTCTCTCCAAGAACTTGAGGGTACAGAAGTTTGTTGACATCGAACACGCTTTCTTTGCTGCGTCTCCTGATGGTTTGATTTGAGATACGGGAGTAGCGGAAGTAAAATGTCCATTTGTTGCATGTACACTAACCCCTGAAGAGGCTGTACACAGCAAAAAAAAATGTAATTTTTGTTTTCTGAATCTCTGAAGGAAGAAAATTAGTTTTGAAAGAGAAACACGCATATCATTACCAAATAGAGGGTCAACTTCATATAACCAAGAGAGATTGCTGTTTGTTTGTGTTTTGGACTCCGAAAGGAATGTCTGTACGAAAGGTTGAGACAAGTGATTATTTCTGGAAAACATTCATGGAAAAACAACTAGTGTCTTTATATGGACTGTTTGCTAAGCGAACTTGTGGGTCCTTGGTATACTAGAGGGCTTCCAGTACGAGAAGGGTTTGTAGAAATGGACGGGCAGAAAAATTTTGAAAATTAATTTGAGCGAAGTGGAAATAAAAATTAAAAGAATCTTCTGCTATTATTAACTGGCGTGAACGTAAGCTAGGTAACTGTGGATTATGTGTAAATATTTTCTTTGAAAAAAAATTTGAATATTCCATTCACACTGAGCTTAAAAATATGTAATTTGTGTATCAGCCTATTTTCCATGTAACTATGGTATTATTGATTATTAATTTTATCATTCTTAGAAATAGACACACAACCATGATTTACATAAAATTTAAAGATGTGATTTTTAATACAATAAAGTTACAAACAATTTCTAATTAGGAAATATGACTGATGTGAGTTGCCATCCTAGTAAAATTAAATTGATGTGTGCTTGTAATAAATTAATTTTAATTGTTGTTTGATATAATGTATAAACTGTAATAGCCTATGTGAGAAATTAATTTTGTGAACTTGTAGAGCTATATAAAAGGGATACGTGTGGAAATAAATTAATATTGTTATTATAATATAAATTTGACAATATGCAGAACATGTAATTTACATTGAGTAAATTTTGTGATCTTGCATTTTAATAAAATCAGTCTACAGTTTTTTGGAGTTATCCATCACTAACAGTAAATGGTACACTAGAAACAACTTGTAAAGAATGAACGAAAATATACAAATTCAATTTTATTTTTATTTCATTAATGGTTTAAAGAACAAATACAAACTTCAAAAAGGCCAGGAATCATAATGTTTACATAAACAAATCATTGGATTAAATGGTGTAATTTACTGAAAGAAATTATGTGATTAATACAACCTTTGCGTGTACTACTATAAATTGTGTGGGATAACAGTGCAAAATTAATTTTTTTCTCTAAAAACATAATATTTATTGAATATGTCATAAGAATTCCACAAAAGAAAACGAATTCATTTTTTTCCCGCATGTAACATTCCTCCCACTATTTTTATACATGTGATTCAGCTCTAGGAATGAGTAATATAAGGTTTTCTTATCTCACATAAAATAAAATTAAAAAATATATGGACTATTACTAAACATTTTTCGCTTTAACGAGGTCTTGTACGAATATATCTTTATGAGCACATTTAACATAAGTCAGCTTCAAGCTGTCGTACTTCCATTTAATTTTAGTACATGTACTATTAAAAAAAATTGCCTATCCTAACATGAGTAAAAGCAAACCTTTTACTGATTGCACAAAATTAAACATAAGCCAGTTTTAAATTAATAAAATGTATTGTCACTTTTAAGTGTGTTAGCAATCAACGATTGAGTAAGCTATACGAAATACATCGGGACAATTATTAATATTGTGCCTTAGAAGTTAACAAATAGATACGAGATAGTTGCATGCTTTTCGTTGAAAACACTGTTAACTTTGTTTATGAGGACCACAACTATTTCCATTGGCCTAGAAAAACATCTGGAACGATTACATTTACCACTTTAAATTCACAATAAAGTTCCCCACCAGCGGCGCTGACAACTGGCTGGGAAAGAACAAAATGAAGGGAAGCGGACTGGGTAAGACTTTGTACGATGGCTTACCGTGAATTAGAAAAGGGTTGTGAGGTGGGGGTGGGGAGACATGAAGTAAATAGGCGGGTTTGCGGGTTGGTGTTTTGAATTGGGGGGGGGGGGGGGGGCTCCAGGGCAGCTAATGATCTCGTCTGACAAACACTTCCCAGTACCTGCTTTACCAACCAATTCCCCCCTTTACGGGTCCACGGTGGATGCTAGAAAGCGAAGGTTATGCCCACTTCGGGCTACTAGCTCAACAGGCCACGACCATGGTACGCCAGGGGTAGACTGAACCCTTAAATTGTAGCATTTTGCTATAGGCTGTTCACGGTAAAGTGAGCACTTTTTAAGGCCCTTCCATTTTGTATTAACCTCTAATAAATATATTTTATGGCAACTTCAGTCGTTAACTTTTGGGAGTGGTGGAATGTTTATACTGTGTTTATTAGTCGCGAGGCAATGTTTATATAAAAAAGTGGCGGAATGACAAAATGGCCAAAAGGAAAATTTCTGCAGGACCTTAAAAAGTGCTCACTTTATCGTGAATAGCCTATACACGAACACCCCCTACCATTTGCGCTCTGTTGACCTTTGACCGTAATCCCTTGTGATCAGAGTATCCATGAAATTTGTATGTATCGTCCATGACCTCATTATTCACAGTTTCCTATCGTGGATTCTGTTAGCCTTCGATGAGTGGGTGTGGTCCTGGATCTCACATTTGCACGCATTTCGTTCGTGGCCTCCATGTTCTGCCTAAGGGTGTGCTGAATTTTAATTTGTGAGAACTGTACGAAACCTCTTATTTCCAAGAAAGGAAGTGCACGCGGTATACTGCTTGTCACAGCTGCATTCCTTGGATTTTCGTCACACAGTCGGTTGAATTTTTTTCTGCACGCGATGTTGCAGAACTGTTGAGAGATATGCACACTCAAGTGTCGGGTTTTTTGTAACGAGCTTCTAGTACGCATGCCCTCAGCTCGAGTGACAAACTTCCTCAGTGTTCGTGATCGCTATAGTCTATTCGCGGTTTCTCCACCCTTTTTGAATCAAACTTTTGAAAAATCTCTCCATGTATGACGTATTTAGGTATATCCAACATATGCCATACTTAATAAGCGTTTTATACTCGTATTCATAAAAGTTACTTTTTTTTCCTTCTGTTAAATTGAAATTTTATCCATATTTTATCCATATATTATGTTTCGTTTAAAAATAACTTGAATTGAAAACAGTGAGAAAGCACGTGTGTTGGTAACGCCTATATAAATAATTCTTATACAACATACTGTCGCACTGAGTGCGCACGAATGCGGTACGTTGCCATCTGGTGTAATTTTACAGACTTACAGCTTAGTTTGGACGAGGCGGAGGAATACCCGGGAAGTAGAACTTTAGCAGGGCTTCAGAAAAGGCCGAAGTAACTGTGAAGGGATTATATGTCGTCACACTCGTGTGGCGAGGGATGCCGGAGGGCAGAGTGCGCATGCGAGATGCGCAGAAATTTCCCTTCGTGTTTCAACCATAGACTAAAGGTGCGGTAGACCGATATCGTTTGATGCGCACGACCAATCTGTGTCCCAACATTGAACTGCTTTCTGCCAACACTGTTTGTAATGCTTTTTGATTAAATTCAAACTGGTAAAAGTATTTTATTCATATAATAGCGCTTGTCATTTAAAATTTAGATGTACACAAACACTTTCATCACTGATAACCATGTGACTTTGGCAGTTGTGTTCCTTTGAGGTAGGTCAATGTTAGGTACATGCGCAGAAGTCGAATAAGCGGCCTACCTCATCATTAGTCTATGAGTAGCACCATCATAATAACGTGGTTTCGATTCAAGATTGGAACACTATAGAATATTTGAAATGTGTGTGTGTGTTTTGAAATGTTGGTTCATTTCCCCTGATCGCGTTTTAATTTTCTTTTTTCCTAAAATTAATAGGTTAATCGGAGGTCCTAGGTGGAGATGGTCCTAGGTAGGCATGCAGGAAATATTTCAACTACTATGGCACATGCATCGAGGCTTTTCTAGGATTGTGGGAAGGTTAATTCTAATTACGCAGGTCAGGAACGAAACGAGATTTCTTATGTGAGAGCTTGACAGGGAAAATTTTCGCCACGAGGTGCGCAGTGTTCCAAAAGTTTTTGCTTTTAATTAAAATTCTTAGCTACATAAATTATGAAAGAGATTTTACTTAGTCATAAAGTTATTTTATATATGTTTATAGGCTATTCACGGTAAAATGAGATCTTTTGAAAGTCCTGCTGAAGATCTACTTGCATGCACGTTGTATATTCTTCCGCCTTATGTAAGATTAACAGTGTCGTGGGTCTCGTTAATTTATTAATCCGTCGGTCAAGTGAAACTGTGAAATAATTAGACAAATTAAATTTAACATCTGCTAATTTTTACACTTCAGTGCGTTAAATAAACAGAAAGCGAAATAAATACTTTAAGTTATCAGAAATGGTTACCTAACACTTTTTATTCGACGTTAAGATACGGAACTACTTCCCATCCAGCGTTACCAACTTGACTAGGCGCATGTCACTCAGTGCGCCTGTTAAAATACGTTCAGGTAGGAGCAGTGACTTTTTTCTACGGTTGATTTCAAAAGTGCTCACTTTATCGTGAACAGCCTTTACCTCAGCTATCCTGTTTTTTTTTTTTAACGTAGAAAAATAGATAAAATGTGGTACAAATGCGACACTAGCGCTTACCTAGTGGCAAAAATTTTCCCTTTGCCAAACTTTTAACATTTATCTTCCCAACTTGTAGTAGAATAAATCTGAGATTGCGCAATCATGGCCACGATTGGGATCATGGTTGCCACCCATATTTATTGGTCAACCTTTGCTAAGAAGGGGGAGGGGGGAGAGGAACTGGCATAGACACCGTAAAAACCCCCTCGATAAAAACAATTGCAAAAATTAATGCCATATTTTAAAGTAGATAATGTTTGTGGGCAATTGAAGCAAAATCTTCAGGCGCTGGGCATCGGTTTGGGGGGTTCTAGGCTTCAAAATGTCATTTAAAATTCTTTCCTACCAATTTTCAGTTCAGTGCAACTTGTATCTTTGATTGTGCGCAATATAATGGGAACTAAGTTGTATTGGGAGAATAAAAAAATGCCATAGTGAGTGAAGAAATTTCGGCAATTCTTAACATCGAGGTCTTGAGAGCCGATGAGGGTGAAGCGAGGTGAGGAGCAGCGCCGGAATAAAGGGGCGAGGGAAACGGGAGATCCCCGAGAAAATCCGCCGACCAGCTGCATCGACCGGCACGATTTCCACATGCGAAAACCCTGGAGCGACTACATAGCCCTACTGATATTCTTGTTGTTATAAATGCAATACCTAATGACCGTCTCTCAATTTTAATTAAAGCCCTTATCACTGCCTATGTTGGTTACAGTCATTCCCGCCCGGGAGCTCTAGCTCACGAGTTTCGATAGGCTTATCGTGGCAAGCCTTTGTAAATCTCCGCACACTCCTGAGTTATCGCTCTGCCTTTGGTTCGAGCGAGACTTGGCAAGGGGAAGCTAAGCAGAGCAGCAAGCATGTAAAGGCTGTTCCCGATAAAGTGAACACTTTTGAAATCCACCTTAGAAAAAAGTAACTGCTCCTATCTGCATATGTTTTAACAGGCGCGCTGAATGATATGCGCCCAGAAAAGTTGGTAACGATGGATGGAATGTAGTTCCTTATATTAACGTGGAATATGAAATGTTAGGTAGCCTTTTGTGATTACTTAAAGTATTTCTTCAGTTTTTTTGTGCATCGAAGTGTAAAAAATGATTAGCTTTGTAAAATATTCACTTTTATAATAATTTCAGAGGTTCACTTGACCGAGACGCATGAGTAAAGTGATAGGGCCCATAGCAATGATAATTTTGCATAGGCGGAAGACTACCCAACGTGAATACAAGTAGATCTTATGCAGGGCTTTCAAGAGTGCCCACTTTACCATGAACAACCGATAACGTTATATATATATATAATATATATATTATGAATATATATATAATACATATATTATGAATTATACATATATTATGAGTATATATAATACATATATTATGAATTATACATATATTATGAATATATATAATACATATATTATGAATTATACATAGTTTAGATGACACGAATCGGCAGGAAAGACGAATTGTAAGCTTCGTTATCACTTTTTGACCGCGTGATATTGAGAGTCCTAATCCAGACCAGCGACGGTACATCCAAACGGTAATGTTTCGGTTTTCAAACATCATGTTGCTGACAATATGGTTCGGCGCCTTCTGTTATCCAGGAGGTCCCTTCTTCTTTAGTCTGTGTGCATAACAGTGTGACGTGAACAAAAAAAGAATTGCATAGTAGCGATACATATGGTTAATAGAGACATGTGTATTTCGCGAAGATACTTATGGTCATGTTAGACTTCAATATCCTATGTCGACAACCACAACTTCCTTTGGGTATTAGCCGCATGACTACGTGAAGAAGACATGTTCCTATTTGACTGGGCCTTTCGTAATTACGTACTCCGACACGAACGTCCATTATTCGCGGACACACACTTGAGACATGTGGCATTAAAAATCATCCAACCACGGAAGTGCATATGAACAAAAGTGTTTTGGAGTACATCTGGTCTTGAAATCTCTTCGCGAAAAACACCTGTCCCTAGTCATTAAGGGCGCGTGGTACATAGAGTAACGCGAAATACAATTGAAGTTCGCGACTTTTTGGACGACAATCCTAGATAACATTCTTTTGCCAATGACGGGAGCAAATGTTTGGCAGAGTGATTAATTTATTTCGAACAGTATCTTGCGCCGCAGGAACTTATACAAAGAATGATTCAAACTAAATGTGTGGCATATTGTTCTGCGGGATTGTTTGGCGATCGGATAGGAGTTCGAAACAAGTTCTTCAAAACTGGCAACATTCTACACGGAGAGAGCAGCTGTGTCGAAAGCACGAGCCAAGTCGTGTCTTGGGGACGTGGACACGGCGTGGCAAATCTCTACAAATTGGTCAAGGGACATCAGTATTTGTGAATGCAGTTGTCGTTGGTGGCGAGCTGACGTCGGCATGACGAAATGTTTGTAATATTACATGAGGCGTGCTGTCGCCCGGCTGGCTGCAGGTCGACAATCTCATCTCATCTCATCTCGCCTCGCCCGGGACAATGGGAGCTGACGGCAGGGCACCGCCTTTGTGTGTGCTCTCGTCAACTGGTAACAATGCTAGGACGGTAATACTCCGTCCCCATTGTCCAGGAAGTGGAGAAGAAGTTGCGAAAAGGTTGGGGGGGGGGGGGTGGCTCCGCGACGACCGTCGCGTCATCGCGATGACGTCTCCAGGGAAAGTGATCATGCCCGCGGCCTCGGCTCACGGGACGTCCCAGTACCTTTTGCGAGATCTCGAAGAGGAAGAGGTTTACACCATAGACTAAAGATGAGGTAGACCGATATCTCTGGCTGCGCACAACCAATCTCAGTGTCTCAACATTGAGCTGCTTTTCTGCCTACACGTTTAACGAAAACGCCATGGGTTAGAAAACTTATTTGTAAACAAATGCTTTAAATGTACGTGTACTTCCACTAACAAATTTGTAACGCAGTTCGATTAAATACAAAATTGGTGAAAGTATTTTATTCATAAATTAAAGTGTAAACAATTTTCATCACTGTTAACCACGTGACTTTGACAGTTGTGTTCCTTTTGGGTAGGTCAGTGTTGGGTACATGCGCAGAAGACGACTAAGCGATGGTCTATCTCATCTTTGGTCTATGGCTTACAAAATCGAAAACTTATGCAGTGAGCAGTGAAGGGGGTTGTATCCTTTCCATCTTAGATTTTTCTCACAAATCTTTGAAATGAAAATTTGTGAGTAGACATAAAAAAATATCATAGCTAGACATGACGAAAAGGACTGAACTAATTTTTTAATATATTTATACGGTTTCAGTTATACCTGAATTTTCCCATGTGGGATTGACATTATTAAATAATTAGGTAATATTTGAGTATGGTTGCAGATGTGAAACTAATCATGAGTGAAAAATAAATTGATTTTGCAAATAGCTGTTAAGATGTTTCATATGCTTTGACTGGCTTGTTTTTTTTTTATTTATTTATTATTGGCTGCGAAAATTAGGCTGTGGAGGAAAATTCGTGAACCCAAGATTGCTAGGACACTTCCACCTTAAGGGGTCCGCCTGCTTGGCTGGCGCTCGACCTGAGGTACAGAGTGTTCGCAATCCAGGTTTGTTGATGAAACTATTAATTGTGCGTCCAATGTGCTGAACTACGAAAAGAACACACCCACTTGAGACTGTGCCTGTTAATTACTAAGAGTGGGATTGACCCCGCGACCAAGGTCAAGAAGCCAGAGAGCCACACTAACACGCACTTCTAGTGCATCATCGCTCCTACGCGCAAGCATGCAGGGTTTCCGTCGTGACGCTGTACTGTGCAAATTAGATCTGTAACAGTGGGTTATTATTACACGCGATGGAAGCCCACAGATTGGACTACACCCGTCTATTTTTACTTTTCTCTTGACGCTTAAGGAAACTGCATAGGCAAGCTTTTAAAAATGCGACATTTGGCAATTTTCATGATTTTTTTTTCTCTAACACACTTAATACGACAAAAGTAGATATGTAGGGGTATAGATAATGTTTATATATATTTTTTTTGACAAAAAGACGTATTTGCAGAACATTTATTTGCCGAGATACGAATATTCGCGCAAACAATTATTTCACAAAAAAAAAAACTCGGGGGTCCATCTTACTGTTAAGATGTCACGGACATTTAAAACACAATTTTAGAGCATTCCAATATAGTTTAAAAACGGCTTTTTCAAAGCGCTGTATCTCAGAATATACGCCTTATATACGCACAAAAGTACTGTAGGGACATGCACTAAACCTCGCTACAGACTTCCCGCCATTAAAATTATAGGGCCATCGCTTAAAGTCCCATAGGTACACGCCGAAGTACGAGAACACTGCACTCCTATTCGGAGCCCTGCGTGTAGGGGTGGCGGCACACTTGATACGCGTGGCAGTGTAGCCCTTACAGCTCTTGCGTTCCTCGGTCTGAAACGCGGAAGAAAGCGCCAAGCAGTCTGCCTGGAGTTGTTTTCCTCGTTTGCGGCGGAGGAGCGGTAAGGACGAAAGTACCGCTTGCATCAAGTGTGCCATCGCCGCTACGCGCAGGGCTCCGAACTGGAGTGCAGTGTTATCGTAGTGTCGCGTGTACATATGGGACTCTAACAGGTGACCGTATCATTTTAATGGAGGGAAGTATGTAACAGGATTCAATGCAGGACCCTCGACTACTTTCGTATGCCTCTGATCCGAGTATTTTAAAATCATTCGCTTTGAAAAAATTAATTTTTGGATAATATGCTGGAGTGCTCCGAAATGCTACTTCCAATATCAGTGAAACATATTTACAGGTATAGTAAGAAGTGTGTGTTCTTTTCGTAGATCAGTATATTGGGCGCACGTAATAGTTTCGTAGAAGAACTAGGATGTTCGCGATTGGTTGAACACTGTTGAAAGACGTCCTTAGGATCTACTTTTTTTTGTGAATTTCTTATCTTTCTGCCGTACGTAAAATTAACATTGCAATGGTCCCTATAGGCTGTTCACGATAAAGTGAGCACTGTTGAAATAAACCTCAGAAAAAAGTCACTGCCCCTGCTTGCATATATTTTATCGGGCGCACTGAGTGACATGCGCCCAGTAAAGTTCGTAACGATGGATGGAAAGTAGTTCCATATCTTAACGTTGAATAAAAAGTGTCAGGAATCCAGTTGTGTTATCTTAAATTATTTCTTTCGATTTGTGTGTTTTTTTTAATGCGTAGAAGTGTGAAAATGAGCAGATTTGTAAAATATTTACTTTTCTAATAATTTCATAGTTTCACTTGACCGACGCATGAATAAAGTTACTAGTCCCATGGCAATGTTAATTTTACTTAAGGTGGAATAATACACAGTGTGCTTACAAGAAGATCTTAAGCAGGGCTTTCAAAAGTGCTCATTTCACCGTGAACAGTCTATCACTCAATTCGTGCGTCCATCAACGAAACTGTGCCTATGTTAAGAATGTAAATATGTCACGGATGTGCCAGTCCTTTCTCTCATGTGTATAAAATAAATATAAACTTATATTCAGTTTCCACAAATTTGAACTTCGCACTTTAATACGACGTTGAGATGGGGCTATTAATTTTTTCATACACCTTTGCCAACTTAACTTTGCGTTGTTCGGTAAAGTGAGCACTTTTGAGCGCCTAGTTACCGTTTCCTTTCAGATATTCCCCCCCCCCCCCTTTACCGCCTTTTAAGTAAATATTGTCATGCATGTAATAAACACAGTATGTATATTCCACCGCACTAGGAAGTTAACGTATAAGTTTAAAATAAAAGTATATTTATTGACTATTATTTCAAATGAGAGGGCTTTTAAAAGTTCTCACTTTACCGCAAATAGCCTATAAGAGCATGTTAGCCAGTGTTTTATGCAAAATGGCATGTATTTAAGAGTAGCGGATTTAGTGTAAGTAGCGAGTTGTAGTTGACAGCCTCGACGCTAATACGGTAGGTCTGAAGCGGTTTATTTGTTTTGTACGTATACTATTCCGGGCACCATTTTCATAGGCATATTTCACAAGCATTATGCACTGATATACACAGTCTTGCTTACAAAAGATCAGCTGGTTGACCTTCAAGTTAGTGCCATTGGCATAACACAGGTTATTTAACACCCCCTTCCTTAATTTAATAAAGGGCGCCTGAGTGAGTGTATAGACACCCAAACTATTTTTGTTCACAGTGATGTTTTGGTATATTGTTTTCACACACTAATGAATTGTTAGTATTTTCGATATTGATATACAGTCTCGTTTCCGGGTTACAAACTTTTCTGTATTTTTTATGCTCGCATACAAATACAATTTTAATGGGAAGCAAAAATCCCGTTGAGTGGGGTCCCCCCCCCCCCCCATCACTCATTTCTGCCTCCTAAGTTGTAATGTGTGTGTTTGTGTAGAGAGTGATTTTGGTGGTTCTTAACATCTAGGTCTTTAACCGATGAGGGTTAAGAGGGGTGAGTATGGAGCAGCGCCAGAATGTAAGGATGGACGAAACGGGAGATCCCCGAGAAAACCCGCCGACCAGCGACGTCGTCCAACACTATACCCACAAGGAAACTCGCTAAGTTGTAAATGTTTCACCACTGCGTGTTGCTTCTAACATAGCTACATTTTAAGTGTTCGTTTGGCAATGCAAGTATACCCGTGGAGAAGGCGTTGAAAAGGCACCAAAAACTATTCGTTCTACTTTAAAAGTCTTTCCCACCGTATTATTCCGCGAGGAGAAAGAGAAGCGAGATAGCTGAAGAAGTAGTTACCTGCACACTAGTTTTTCCCCCCTTCAATGTAGCAACCGAGGCGTCACATTGTCTCTTAGTCCAAGGGGGGTGGGGGCAACTAGGACGACGAAATAATGAGGCAATTTTAGAAGTTGCTGATGCATTATTAGAATGCTTTAAAAGCAAGATTTATATACCTGCCATGAAATTAATGCACCTTTCATTGAGTAACATTGAAAGAGAGTGAGAGGGGGGGGGGGAGGATCTACAATTTATTTCCAGCTAAACGAAGTCTGTGATTCCGCATTTGGTCTTTTTGGCGTGGAAGTTTGTAAGGAAAACATATCTTATTTTGTTTCGCGTTGCTGTACGAGTAATGGCGTTTCTTCTGCCATAGGTATTTAAGGTAATCTGAGAAAAGTATAAAACCTCTCTTTTTAGATGTGCATCTGCTTACCAATAAAAGTGAGTCTAAACGAGTACTATCTTAATCATTAAAATGTAAATTAATTATCGTGTTGTTTTATGTAACCCCAAGAATAAGTGGAAAGAAAAATTGCAGTTCAAGAATGGTATCCCACAAAATGATCTTAATATGGATTTCTGAAGCTGGAGGGGGGTGGGGGTTAGTGGAACTGATTGCCTCCCGCCAAGGCAAATCTCGTCCGATACCCAGTGGGGCAACTTTGATTTTCGCATGTGTGAAACGTGGCGGATATTGCCTTTCGTTGGCTGAGTTGTACGGGATACCTCATTAGCGTAATCGAAGTAAACACCTATCGTGCGTAAGGCTGCCAACTTTTCGCAATATAAAACGTATAGCTCATTTACGTAAGTGTAGTAAGAACATATCTTGCGTAAGGCTTTTAAATATTCGCGCCAAGTTTTTATATACTACATATAAATTGATATAAACATATCAATATGTAGTAAAGTTTACTACGGCTGTTCGACCACTGCTTAAGAGTTCTAAAATTATGTAACTACTATATTTATTTTTCTCTTTTTAGGACATTTATAAATCAAAGTTTTGTTTTAAAAGGTTTTTTACAGTTAATTTATTTGCACTGGTCTAAGATGCCGCAGCGGGACTTGGAAACCTAGCTTGTAGCCGGTGGCGTGAACTTTGTTGTTGATGGTACGCATGGCTTGTCGCAGGAGCTGCAGAATGAGGTGGGCGCGCTGCTGGAGTTCCGGGACCTCGTCATGGAGACGTTCCCGCACCTGCGGAACAAGATGGCCGCCGCGTCCTCCGCCTCGTCGACATCGTCGTCGCAGCCGCCGCCGTCGTCCAACATCCCGGTGCCGCTGGCGCGCTCTCGCGAGTGGGAGCCCGGAGTGCGCGTGCGTCGCCGCCTCCAGCCGCACGCCGCCGCCGCCAAGCAGCAGGACTCGGACACGCCGTCCGTCACGTCGCTAGCGTCACGCGGCCGCGGCAGCGGCGGCAAGGCGCCCAAGAGCGACGGCGGCGGCGGCAGCGCCGTGCAGGACTCGGGCTTCGGCACGGAGACGTCGTCGTCGACCAGCAAGGAGGCGAGCAGCGGCGTCGGTGCGCCCAAGAGCTGCGCGGGCGGCGGACCGCCCGAGGCTGACGAGGAGGCGGAGGACGAGCTGTGGAACCTGCTCGACGTCATCCACCGCAAGGGCACGCGCCTCAGGGACGAGGTGGAGATCCTCCAGCTGCGGCTGAAGGACGGCGAGGACGTGCGGCGCCACAGCCTGGACGAGGCGAGGGCGCGGGGGCGGTGGAGGCGGCACGACGACGACTGCAAGGAGGAGCGGCGCTGCGAGTCTCTGGGGCTGCTGCTGGACAAGGTGGCGGCGGCCGAGGCGGAGGCGGCGCAGCTGAGGGCGGAGCTGGCCGAGCTGCGCGCCGCCAAGAGGGACCTACAGCTGCAGCTGCGCGCCGCCCCCGGCCGCCGCCTGGGCGCGCTCGACGGCATCGTCAGCTCGCCGAGCCGCCTGAGGCAGGCGTCCCGGGAGGTGGCCCCGGACCCCACCAAGGTGCACGCCATCCTGCGCGAGCTGGACCCAGTCGAGCTGCAGAGGCACCTCCTCACCACCTCCGTCGAGAAGCAGGTACGTCGCTCTCAGCAGTCCTCTCTTGCACCCGGGTCCATCCTCTTGAAGGCTGCTCACGGTAAAATGAGCACTTTCGAAAGCCCTGCTTAGCATCTACTTGTACGCACGTCGTGTATTCTTCCACCTTATGTAAAATTAACTTTGTCATGAGCCTCACCACTTTATTCATGCGTCGGTATATTGAAACAGTGGAACTATTTTCACTCCATCGTTACCAACTTTACTGAACGCATGTCACTCAGTGCACCCGATAAAATATATGCAGGTAGGGGCAGTGGCAGTGGCTTTTTTCTAAGGTTGATTTCAAAAGTGCTCAATTTATCGTGAACAGCCTATACCTCAGCTGTGGACATCACACGACCTTCACAGTCGTTATCCTACTCTTGTTTTCTAGTAGTGTGCGGCAAGGCGGGCAGGGCGGTACCTGCAATTTTATCTTATAACTAAAGGGGCCACGGTGACTGAGTGTTTAAACTTCTCACCTCCCATCAAAACGAACCTGGCTCAATCCCCGGCCGGGTCACTCCCGGATATTCGCAAGTGGGAACCGGCATCGAGAGTAAATTAGTGTAGCCCATTCGTCAAGCATTCCACTTGTTGATTAGTTCTAGGCTTTAATTACTCGAAACAGCGCATAGTACGGTAGTGACACGACATTAAAAATTATTTTGCCTTTTCAATTAATTATTTGTCGTTGAAAAACCAATTACGCTTCGGCTTCTCAAAATTGAACACGTAAGGTTGGCCAATCCAGTTATTTACATAACAGCAACAGGTTTTGCAGTGATTGCAAATGTAGGTATACAATTGCAGATTTTACAGGATCTCTGTTTCATCTGAATTATAAACTTCAGCGGAAAATTAATTTATCCTTCTCGGGCCATAATTCGTTCATATGTTTAAAATAATTTTTTTTTTCGTAATGAACTGCTAGTCGAGGATAACCTCAGAAATGCACGAAGCTCGTAATTATGTGCTTTCAATTGTCCGTTATTAAACAGGCGTAGACTAAAACTGCAGGTAATTCCTATTAGCAAAGTTTACCCATTGCTGGAAATTACAATTACGTTTTTAGCAGAAGTATCAAAGTGCTTGTATGTAATGCTTAATGACAATGTTGACCATGAAATTGCAAACTTCAGTACTATAGACCTAGGACCTACTAATTTAATTTTTCCTTATCCTTCTCACGTTTAATGCGCACGCATACAATTAACATTTCTGCGTCTCCCTACTATATTTCATTCTGGAAGTTATGACAGTCTAGTTAGTTGTTGTCATAGTGTGATTCAATCACGAATGCCAAGTTTCCCCCAACAGTTATATACACATAATAAAATATTTAGTGACACTTTGATCAAATACTCTGCATGCTCGCGTGATAAATTGTATCAGAGACGTGGCGATAATGTTTCACGCTTACGATTGAAGTGTAAAGTGATGCATGTTAGTGTAACGTGAAGTGATTACAATCCCTGGCCATATTTCTGTCTATACTACGGCACAACGAGCATACGGGGCGATGGCAAAGCCACCTTATATAAGACCGGGAAACTATCTCCGAAAAAAAAAGAAAAAAAACAGGAAATCGAATCCATGTTCTAATAAGCACTTAAAAAAATTAATTGATCACGCGACCCGATATTGCCAACAAAAACCAATGACGTAATTTTGTAGTTTGCTTTTAGCGTTTTGTCAGTTTCGAAGCTGTCGAATTACATAATTCAGGCAAAGTACCAAATCAGCGCTATTTGCGTTTTTGGAAACTCGTAGCTGTATCAACCGGTATGCATGGTAAACCGGACGTTCGGATTGGTAGGTATGGAGACACCGGGAAACCTTACTACCAATGAGACAAAAGAGTGACACCACCAACTGAAAATGCCTTACACTTTGTGAAAGAGGTTTCCAGGTTCAACATGCGTGTTATATACTTACGCGACTAGTTGTTTCATACACAAAACGTCTACTGCAATAAAATACTCTCGCCCATGGTATATTGTAAACCATTTGTTAGTCTTAATCTTGGCGCCGATTTCATCCGAAACCTATATTTTTACAAACGTTGCTGTAATCGTATAAATAATGAACTTTCAGAAATTATCTCACAAAGAATAATACACTTTGTGAATGTGGGAAGCGCCCCCCCCCTCCCCCCGCTACTGCTTGCTCAGCTTTGCTATTTTCTTGACTCCTTCATGCTGCTTCTGCTATACCGCCACTCCTCCAGTCCGGCGGCTCAGGCGCTACTGGCCCGAGTAGGTTGAATCGATGTAGCCACCGGCTCAACTGGCGTGAAAATTCGGTTGATCTGGTTGATATATACCAAAACATCAACCGTTGAATTTTCGAACGCTCTCTCTGAAAAATGAAAGTTAACACATCCTCAACTCTTAATTCTCGAGCAATCCAAAATATACGAAAGTAATCCGGACGTAGAGTTTTACAAATTGGCGATAAAACCTTTAGAATTTGTATGTAATAACATTAATATGCTTGTGGAAGCAGACGAAAATACCACTAAAAATTAACCCGATGTTCAAGAAATGCGTCAACACCGGTGGATCCGTGGATGAATGTCCGAAAACACAGCGTATTCACAATAGCGCGCGACGAGGCGTCACATCGAACCAGCCAATCGTAGTTCACACTGGCCTGCGCAGCTTTCATCATTAGGGTGTGCCACAAAGTTGGAGAGTCGCCGATGGCTAACTATAAAGCAGGGATCCAAAATCTTCCCCCAGGAAAATTTTTTATTTTGAAGTTTACAAGAGTTTTATTTACGCAAAAGCTGAACCAAGACCACACTTCACAATGATTCATTTAAATGTGTGTATTTAACAACTTTCTGCATGACTGAAATCGTTAGTGTTACATCGAGGGTTGCAACGGGGCATACATCTGCACGCGTACAGACCAGGATCCTCGTAGGCATGCTGAGATTCGAGAATAATCATTTTAAAAACACCAATTTCAAACGAATACATTTAGCGGTCATTAGGGTGTACCTGGGCACGCCTATGGTAGTTCATATGGCTCGCGACGAGCGACATGTCTGACTTACCGCGGACGTGATATACTACAAGACGCCTGAGGGGCATATCTGAGTTCGTGAAAGATGGAGGTCTTGATAAAAAATAACATAACTAAATTTGTTTTTTAATTTATCCACACATTTATTATTTACAGAATTTAATTATCTATCTCCACAATTTGTCTTTTTATTTCTCAGTTAGAGCAATATTTAATGTATATTTCAACTCTAATTAACGTCCTTCATACCTCTTGTTTTGTTATAGTCGATTAACAGATACTCATCATTAACACACATTCAGTTTGTCCATAATCTGCCTTTCACTCACACATCCAGTGCAATAGTCCAGCCTGCCAGTCACACTATTAGCAGTGTCAATGATCGCAGTCTTAGATTTCCCACCCGGTGGTCACATCGCGCCGCTCGTTTTGCTCGTCGTCTATCGCGGAAACTCCAGCCACTCAACAAGTCGCCGGCTCGAGGGCCCGACGCGCTTTTATATTGGTCGCCCTGACCATCTGGAAGGTTCGCCGCACCCCGAGTCACGCTGAGAGAAACGAGGTCAGTAATCCAGAATATTCTTCACATGTCTCAAAGACACCTGGTACCCAAGGTCGGGAGCGGCACGCGTTCTGAAAGCTATAACAGGCACACTTTGTAAACGTTCCTTTGTGAAAAGTCGTTGCGTCTCCGGTTGCGACTGATAGCATGCACGTCAATAAATCATCTTTTGACTATTTTCATGTTTGTAAACAAGGGGAAAGAAACGAGAATCCGAATAGTAGAGTATGTTTGTTCTACACATCTTGCATGTGTGAATATTCTTTTAAAAACTGGCAGGATATTGTTTACGTTAAGGTGGGTCTTGAATAACTTCTAATTCGAGAGGTGGAGAATAGGTGGTGTGTTGTACGATGTTTCTAGTCGGGAATACTGTAATTATACGCAAAAAATATAAGGCCTGGATGGAGATAGCTGGCAGTTTAGGCGTCCAAGGTATGTTTTGTGCTACCGTGCAGCGTCTTAAAATTCTGCCAAAATCGTGCTTATTTTTGTGTTGTCAAATATCACCCGGAAGATGGCAGGCTGCTTCAATTTTTTTTTTCCGCTAGCTGTATCGCGTCGTGTCGCGCTATTGTGAAGAGGCTTTAGATTCTTAGGGCCTCAGAAATCCTAGCGCCACCCACGGCGATACCGTACTGGCAACCGGGTGGTCAGGTCCTCTGATCTCAACAGCAGCGGGTGTGGCCAATACTTGGGTGGGTGACCACTAAGGACCGCCATGTATAGGCTTTTCACGGTTGACTGAGCACTAAGATATACGCCGCCACAGATCTCTAATAAGCCTCCGGAAGGCCGTGTTGCTGCCACGAGACCAGGAACCGAAGTTCCTATAACTGGTTAAGTGGGTTTTGCAGATATAGTTGCAGCCCGACAGACTTGGGCCTAATCGCAGAGTCGGCGTTGGGCTGCCGTGTTTTATTTTTTTTTGCTGGGCTCCAGGTCCGTATTTGTAGTTGTTAACCACTGTTGCTACCTTAGCAAATTTACGTGTAGGTGTTATCGCCGAGGGAGTGAAGCTCCCCCACCATTCTCCCGACACTCATTTTGTAGTGTTGTGATCGTGATGTCTGTAGAACATGTACTAAGATCTACGTTTATGCCCATTTCGCATCCTTTTCCATCGTACGTAAAATTAACATTGCACTGGCCGTCTCACTTTGCTCATGCGCCAATCAAGTTAAATCTGCGAAATTGTTAAGAATGTACATGTCACAATGTGCCAATTTTTATACTAATCTGCGTGAATAAGGCAGAGAATATTGTTAGTAAACTTAGTGACCACAGAGGTAAATGTTACGCTTCGAATGCGACGTCAAGATATGGGACTACTTTCAGTATTTCGTTACCAACTTAATATGTTGTACATGCTATCAGAACCGATGCTTTTTTCACATGTTGATTTCAAAAGTGTTCAGTTTACCGGGAATCATCTCTAGGACGTGCATCTAACCTCTATCTTTTATTATTACGTCATAAAATGGTAGTGTCTCAGCTGAAATTCTCAGAAGCGCGTTATCGATGGCAAGACTGTACGCCTTTGCGCGTAGAGGCGATGAGAGAATTAATGCGCATGTCTCGGTCGCCCCTAGCGCCCCCAAGCTTTTAGTCCCCAGGCGTACAAAATTCATTCAGATTTTTTTTGGGATGCGTCTCAGGGCAAGTTCTTTACGTCTTAGGCAAAGCGGAGAGGGCTTGGAGAAAACTATGTGACAGTCGCGGAGGATAAAAATAATTCCTTTTATTGGATTAGGGCTGGAGAAAGTAGGGTGTTTGTTAGTTCGCGAAGAAAGACTTTGTGGGTTTGATGCAGGGTGGGTTTGATGCAGTTTTGATAACCAAGGTCGCGTTGCGCGGCCCTGGTGGCGGCAGGCCAGAACCGAGCCACCCACCCGATAGAAGTGTCAGAATGTTACAGGTAAAGAGTTCGAAAACAGAGATTTTTAGGTTGGGGTAATGTGTTCATCACCTTGCCCGTGATCTCGCTTGCAGCTGTGTGTAGTGTGTAGTGAAGTGTGTGTGTGAGTATTAGTGGGTAGTGAGTGCGTGATAGTGTAGGTGTGCCACTCCACAACCCTCATCAGCTGCTGCAGAGAGCACACTACGCCACAGCAGCCTCAGTTTTTGCTGGTAAACTGACAAGAGGCCGCCTTGGAATCGGAAATGGCGACTGACCATGCATACAAACAGCTGTCGGTTGAGAGAGACTTAATAGCACGTGTGTGTGGTGAGATGTGGATGCAATGTGGATCACAGGGCCGACGCCAGCCAGGGGCTTTACGGCGTATGTTTTGCCTTGTTCTGCGATCACATAGTGCTTCACTAATTTTTTGTCAATTAATGTAATTTTTAGTTAAATGTATTGCAGTAATACGTGTTTCCGGGATTGATTTTTGTTCGGGTGCATGGTCGAGGGCCTGCATTGCGATTTTGGGTGTTTTAAGGTGGCCTGTGAGCTAAAATGCTTTTGGGCCGCTTATATTTCCGAGTTTCGTCGGGGTTTCCTTCAGTGGTGCGACCCCCGGGCCAAGTACCCCGCCCCAGACTTGGACACCGACAATCAACCCCAGAGCCGCCACCGTGTGTGGCCTGCGAGACGTTGATTGCGCGAGGTCGCGAGCGAGCTGCTGCAGAGTAGGCGCGGGGCATCCTCTCGCAGCTGCTGGGCTGCGCCAGGTCAGTGGCGTGCCGGGCGACCTTGGCCGCCTGCCGCCGCTAGTCGCTACCTACTTGTTCCTTGTGAGAACACGACTGCCGGCTACCAGAGACGTGCGAACTGTGCCACCTGTCCCCCCCCCCCCCCCCCCATTTCCACGAACAATTGTCCATGGAGCATTCGAATGCCATAGAACTCGTCAGTGGATATACAGTGGTGTGAATTATACGTGTTTACAACTGTACACAACAGTGTACAGGGCTCCGAGACGAGCAATTTGGCGTGGGAAACTTGTGGTACAGAGGGTCGGGAAATAGCCGTAAATCGCTTGACAAATGTGTACTAAAACACGTGCAGCGCGCTGCTGTGGGCCCGGCTTTAATCGACCAGGTCAGCTGAAACCGGTTTGTACAGAGGTCAAATCAGGCAGGAAACGTTTAGTATACCTTTTGTTTGAAACACATGTTGCATTGTCACAATACTACAGACAAGTTACAGAAATCAGGAAATAATGCATTGTGATAAGTCTTATGTGATGGAATTGTGGGGAACCTCCTATATATCTTCACAGATTGTGTACCACATATGTGATTTGTTCAAACAATTGTGTGTGGGCATGCTTACGTCTGAACTAATGAGCATTTTTAAAAATTGCCCCCGAAGCTTCTTATTGTAGTAGTGAGACCTTGTGTATTTCCCACCACAACAAAGTGGGTTCATTTACTGGTGGGGTTAACAGAAAATTAGTGAATGTGGGAGATGTGGTGGGTAATGCTGTTGGCTGGTGGATTTTCTTGGAGCACTCCCATTCTTTCATAGCGCAATCTTCACCTCATTTCACCCGCGTCACTAAAGTTCTCAGCTTTTGGGCTCTGTCCAAATCTCTCATTTCTGTTTTCTAAACTACGATAAAAAGTTGCTACACTACTATATCCTGTGACTTAATTTTTATCCAAATTGTATTTTTACAAGTTTTAAATGCAAATTCATTTTATATTGTTACGTAAAATAACTTAATAAATATATTCTATCAATGTAGGGAGGTACAGAGTACAGAACATACTGTACTGTTACATATATTGTTCCATTTTTACATAACTCCTTGTTTAAGTTTTTGAGTTCTGCCTTGTAAGGGAGCTAGTTGACAATGTCTCAAGGTTATGGTTTATATATTTTAATGAACATTGCTGCTATTTGAGATGAAAGGCCTGTGTTGGCTGTTATCACTAAAGTATTACACATGTGGCAATAACTTGATAGTGATATAATGATCTCAACCTCTCTCATGTTTACGATTTGACGATTACAAGGATTATAATTTTTTAACGCTGATTTTGTAGCCAAGTGGTTCAGTGGGAGTGTGTGTTGCTTTATCTTCCAGCGCATGCCATTAAACATAAACCCTATTCTCTCAATGGAGAACATTATCTTTAATTTGTCACTTGTAAGGTTGTCTTGTATTATTTGTAAGTTGTAATTGTGATTCTTTGTGATAAATTTTAGGGAATCTGCATTCAAAATTTTAAAATAAAAATTGTTTAAATTGTTTGCCATGAACTAAATTGTTAAGCAATAAAAGATTTGTACAAAAGTTTCTCATACCATTATTGGCATAAAATATTTTTTGATTGGTGGATTTGTTTGCTAGAATTGCTGGCATGGTAAAATTGATAACAAAGTTTTGTGTCTGGATTTTACGTTGTGCTTCTGCTAAAATATTATAAATATGGTCATAGTCGGATCTGTGATGAAAATTGTTATAGTTATGTACTGTGTTGTTGTTTGGGCATTGTATGTGCCACATGGCGTCATACTTTTGTACTTTCTAACAATATAATTAATACTAAAATCGTTTTATGGCAGTCGTACCAAATTATTAAACGTAGTCACTTAATTTTGAACCATTTTTAGTGCAGCGTAAATTACATGGGGCCTATCTGTATTCTTCCCATGCAGCGTGTTTGTCATGTCTGTTCTGAATAATTGTTCCTTATACTGTACTTGTCAAGCAGCACAGTATTTTCAAGAGATCTTTTGGCTGTGGAAAGAAAACGAGCGACAGGCAAGGTCTTGCAAACAACCTGTTTGGGAAGTGTTGTACTGGAGTAGCTGTGACTAGTATTGTGTCTTGTTATTACAGGCTCTGGAACAAAGGCTGGAGAGGAGCGAGAGGTCACATACCGACCTGCTGGAGCAGCTGGACAAGGCGAAGGATGAGAATGAAGACTTACGGTTCCAGGTATGGCAAGTCTCTGTTGAATAGTTGGTGCTGAATAGCTTCATATCTGTGTGAAACTGAAACACAAAATCTACCAAAAGTTTTCGGTTCTGTTTGAAGATGCTGTACTGTAGACCTACTGTTATTTTGGTTATATTTGTCTCACTCTATACCTGGTGCTATAATGGAATTAACCATTTTGTATCAAAAATTGTGTTTATGGGTTACTGAGAGTATGTATTCTTTTAGTTATGCTATATATCCAACAAGTTAAAAATAACTCGTAAAGTTTTCATTAGCAGCTAATTGTAAATTAATGGAACTGTGTTTGTAGATTACAGTAATGCTTGTTTTGTTAGAAGACTGTAAGTGCCTATATCAAAAGTGTATTCTTTTTAAAAGCTGGAAGTTAATTTCTAAAATATTTCTTATTAATAGAATTAAATGAGAAGAAGCAGTAAATAGTGCTCTCAGTGATGTGTGCATTATACTCATTTATCATGACACAGATTATAAATTATTTGCTTCAATTCATGTGAACATTCTCTCCACGCCTTGAAAACCATACATCTTTTATCTGTTTTAAATGTGCATTAATAATTATCATTATGCAGCTTCAGAGGTCAAGTTATGTACCTAGTTGATGAAATATTGAAGCAACACTCACGGTAGTATACAATATGATCAAAATCCAGCAGTATAATAATAGAGAAAGAAATTTTTGCTTTTATGACGTTATAAATGTTTTATTGAAATTGGTTGAAATAATGTTGTATGATGTATTCTTCAGCCATGTTCCCAATAATTTGGCTTTGAAGGCCATATGATATTGTGCAGAATTATGCATGCAAATGAAAATAAACTGTAAACATTTGCTGTACAGTTTGTATCCTCTTTTGAAAATATGATCATAGAGTAGGTTTTAATGGGATTGCTGCGGGAATATAGCGTATAGTGTGGTGTGCATGTCAGCTGCAGAGTAACCTATTTGTGTCCCGGCATTGAATACCTGTTTGGACATTAGAATTGTCAAAATCAAGATTAGCATAGGGTTAACAAAAATGTGACCTAAAATGGTAACGTATACATTTTGACAGTCATAATTGAAAGGAGATGTAATCAAGTTATGCACCGCTAATTTTTTTAAAATAAAAATGCAAGTTTTTTGAATTAAAGAACTAAACGTGCATATAAAGCTCTCTGTGATCACATAATTATGACAGTTTGTTAGCCAATGTTGAGGCAATGCACATCAGATAGAATCAATTTCCCTCAACTATAGTCTATTGAGGGAGCATGTGTACAGATTTCTTGGGTCATCTGTTGTCGTGGTTGAGACTAAATTGGTGGTGATTTGAGATCTGGCTCATGACTAGAGTCAGTGTCCAGTGGTTTGATAAAGCTTTCTATGACCCAGTGCCTCGTTGCTTTTAGTTTTTGTGTACACAGTTTTGCGTAATAAAATACAAACCTCTCTTTTATCAGTATGCCCATGTCTCGTGGAATACAAGCAGAGAGGAGTGCTGGAAATAATGCATTGCTTGTTATACAATATGAATACATATAGAATAAATATGAATTTCTTACAAAATTCCTTGCTCAAGACCAAATATGTTTACTTTTTACAAATTTTCATTTCTTGAAAATCTGATCCTGTTTACATACTCTGTAGATTTTGTATACCAGAAACTGCAGTGTATATAGCGTATTTCAGGGTTGTCGAAGGAGTCTGACTCATTGGAACTCCCATCGCCTCTTAAATGTGCATGTCTCTGATGTGTACCAGGTATTATTTTTTGGAGATTTTGTTATACACATGTGTTGGTTCATTTATGGGTGTTGGGTGGTTTTTATGCACATACAATGTGTATGCTGTCCCCCAGCTATCTCTCATTGCAATGAAATGCCCTTTTCTAATAATATTAGTTCAGGCACTTTCAAAATTTATTTCTTTTATTTTTTCGTACTCCCTTTTTGCAGTGAGGTATCAAACTCATATTTTTGTTATAATAAATTCTTACCATGCCTCAAACTTAGTGTATCATATCTTATGGCATGTGACTGTATTTGTGAAGTAACAAAGTAATATGGCGAAGTTTGTAATAAAGGAAATATGTAATAGACAAAGTATTTAGACATTAATGCTGAACTTCATTATTGTGATTATGTGCATAAAAAGTAACTTCCATGAAGTTAAAATTGACAAATGTGTTCCAGCTTGAAGAGAAGAGCATTGAGCTGGAAGGAACGAGAGCTCAAGTGCGGGTCCTGGAACGCCTTCACCACAAGTCATCTCTGGAGGGCTCGTCGCTACTTCCTCCTGCACCCAACACCATTCTGCCACTTCTTGCTCTGCCCATGCCAGTCGATGATCCTGTTCAGCAGCAGCAACACCACCACAGCAGTAGCACAGAGTCCGCACATGATCAGATCATCGACACTGAGAGCAAAAAGTCCTCAGAGGTACCGTCCTCGCCACGAAGGCGTCCCAGCAAGATACCTCTTCTGGGCTCAAAAAACTGTGCCACACCCAAACCCCCATCGGGAAAATCGGGTAGGAGCAAAGACTCATCCCTGTCTCGTAGTCGGTTTGATTCATCTTCTTCTCTTTCTGGGAAGAATGTAAAGGAATCATCATGGAAGAATCGTAGCGACAGTAGTTCGTCTCTTTCGACTAGCGGGAAGAGTAAAGAATCGCCATCGGGAAGAAACTCTTCTCTTTCTTCAAAGAGCAATAAAGATTCTTTAAATGGTGCAAAAAATAGGGAATCACTTTCTGGTAAGAATCGGGTTGATTCGCTTAGCAAAAGGTCTAATACGGACTCTCTGTCTTCGGGTAAGATGAAGGATGCAAGTTTCTCGTCGACCATGTCTGGCTCCAACAGACGTGATTCAGTATCAAGCAAGAAAGACTCTTCCTTTCCATCGTCAGGGAGTCGGAAGAGCCTACATCACCAGCTGTCGACTCGACGAACTAGCAATACAAATTCATCTCGAGCCAACCTGATTGACCAAGGTGATCAGAACTCGAAGGTACGGCCCACCAAGCTGTCGTTTTGGAGTAACTGGCTGAAAATTCTCGACAATGGGCCATCTTAGTTTGGGCGCTTATGGAGCGAGCACCAGGCAGGCACACCAATCTTAGGAACCAATAAGTGCAGAGGACGCTGTTGTATAGAATTTTTCTTCAAGATTCCAGTGGGGTAGCTTTATGTTTTTTCATTAATATCCTTCCCAAGTAATTTCTACCCTGCTTCAGCCACAGTGAATCTCATTCATGGGAGTCGACCTGGGGACGAGAAATAACGTTTTCTTTAGTAAGTGCTAAAACCTTATATTTCCTGGTGTTGGTGAATTGTGCCTTGTTTTGGGGATGTGAAATGTTCAAAAATGGTGAGGCTGAAGGTATCTTGCTAAACTTACTAACATTGGGTGGTGGAATGGAAAACTGTTGGATCTTGCATGCATTTTTACTGCTGTTTTATAGGTGGCTTGTAATCTTTTAGCATTTACTTGAAATTCTTAGTATGAGCCTCTTTTTTTTTTTTTCCCCCCAGACCTCTGTGTTTGTCTTCCCTTGTCTTTACTATTCCATTGACAACATATGCATGTAGATGATGTTTTCTCATAGTCAGTAATTATTTGGTATTCTTCTTTTTAGTGAAAACTCTTGCATCTTTTCAATCTCTTAGTACATTTAGCTTACATACTACTGAAGTTTGCATATATGTTGTATTCAAAACTTTTTCTGGAAGCAAAGCAGTTAACAGTAAACATCTGTACTACATATTGTTTGACAAGTTTACTGAATTTAGACACACGCTATTATTTTATGAAAAAAGTATGAAAGTATTGTATGTACAGTATGTCAGTTAAAAAAACATTTTCTCCTTCATGGATATCATGGTTTTTAAAAAAACTACAATAATTAGAGTTTTAGTACAGTTAAAAGAAAATATTTACTATGTTTATGAGGCTTGTAGGAATAGACACAAGGACTTCGCAAATGTGGGTTAGAGGGCATAATTAAGTGTGCTGCCGTAATATAGACAGCATTCAAACTGTTAGCATTTGTATAGAACATTAAACATCACCTGTTGGAAAAGGTGAACGGTTAGCAGCCTATTTATGAACTGATACACTTGCATTATTTTCATCTTTTGAAACATTATTCTTCCTCAATACAAAGCTTGATACTTTTATCTGATAAGTTGTGTCGCTATCTTTCATGTTGGACCACTCAGTTTGAAGTTGTTTCCTTTCCATCCAGGTTATTTCTAAATGTTGTGTATTATTTTCTAGTGGAACTATTACTACCACACTAATGGAACTGGGAAATTCCTGTACTATAATTTATATTTAAAATGTCAGTTCACATGTTTCTTTGGTGCAGAAATTCTGCATTGTGTTGGATCATCACCAGTTCACATTATAATCCTTTTACAAGCATTTTAGGGTCATAGTTAACATAATAAATATTTGCTAATAAAATAAGTTCATGCTTTTATCAGTGCTGTTTATATCTTTGCTAGGATGTCAGCCGTGCCTTGCCCTTTCATCCCGAGATTTTTGTTTTTGAACAAATATATTGGTTTCGAAAATTAATAAAAAATAGTACCTTTCAGGCCCTATAATTTTTAATTTGTGCCATTATAAGTTGCATTTTTTACAGCTTTTGCTTGGGAAAACTCTTGAATTTCAGTTACAGGGAGTTGAATTTTGTTTCCGTTTACCACAGTAGCAATAGTGTGTAATAGTATACATTTGTATAAGATTAGTGATTGACCTATTTTAAATTAAAGCCTTCATGTATTAAAGGTTGTCATTATATTAATATTTTAAAAATTCTCATCTCTAAACTTGCATTGGTCCTGTCTGTGCGTTTGTGTAGAGGTTTCTATTGTGGCCTTCAGTTTTCATAGTCCCCACTGTGCATTCTGATAATAAGAAGTTCCATCTATCTTGTCTTGTGCTTGGAGCAGTGGATGGGTGTGAATTTACTTCTCTCTGTAGGCAGCACCTTCTGCCTCCATCTTGGTATTGTAGCCTACACTATACCTACAAGTGCTTCATATGTTCTGGACTTTGTGCAGCATTAAGAAATGCATCGTCCCCAGGTCAATAATCATATACCTCCTAATGCTGGCGTAGGTGGTGTCTTAAATTGCAAGTAAATAAAGTACAGAAATAAGTACAGGAGCACTTTTTGTCATGTGTTTATATGGAAATTCTGAGTAAAGTGTTGTAGGAATTCATCAAGTAAAAATGGTCATTATGAAGCCTGTGTCATAATTCTTTTTTAGATCTAAATACTGGTTTTCAGTTCATTCTTATGTATACTGACAATGCACTTTCAGAACTATGCACCATAGGAGTTCAAACCTTTAGTACGTTTCTCACGTGAATTCGTCATAATGGCTCTAGTTAGCACTGTAACTAGGCCTAATTGAAACACTAATCTGCTATAATTTTTACTCTGAATTTTCGGATAAGTTGGTTTGTCAGCAGATAGTACATTTGAATGTGCAGTGCCACTCCTGCAACGACTGGGAATGCTATTATTTGGTATCGTAGATGGTGACGGGGGACTAAAACACCCCTTACCATGATCCATTTACAACTGAACAAGCTGGTGGTCATCATCCCATGTGACACTGGGTCTAATTCTGCACTGCAGCACTTATGCCCCGTCTACTGTCCCGAACAACTGTGGTGGCATTGGCTGCCTATAACTGCCCACTGGAGAATTCTGCCTGGCAGTTATATGTCGTAACAAATTGTGCTGAAACTCTTATTTTCAGTGGTCAAGTCTTGCTGATGTCTGTGGTGGTGGTGGTTAATGATTGGGGATGTAGTAATTCATTTAGGAGTCCCCAAATGCTTTTGTATTGTCGGTATTTTATGAATGAGAGAAAATCGGGTAATTTCTTCACAATTTGTATGTGTTTCTGCAACTCTTTTTGCTTTAAATAAATAAAAATGTTATATTTTACTTTAATGACTAAGCAACTTAACTGAACAACAAACAAACAAAACTAGCTGAACTGTTTTTGGCAGATAAGTGGTGGTGGGGGGTCAGATAGGTGCCCTGGACCTTATTTCTAAGTAAAGCATAACACGCATGACAATGCCCTAAATTGTTGGTTGTGGTGGTTATTTATCATAAGTTCACTAAACAAAACCACTAATTATTAATTGGAAATACATGTATAACAGATATTCTCGCAAAGCATTGCCAGGACGACGTTTCATGTTGGCTTTAGTCGTCAGCTATGCATTTTGAATTCATATTGTCAGTCATGTGTGTCCACAGGCTGTAAGACTTTTTTGATTTGAATGCTTAAAGGGAAAAAACCATTGATTTTTGGCAGAATTTGTTAACTGCACGCTACTAGCTGTTGCACCAGAGCTTTAAGACCTTATACCCATGTTGTTACTAAACAGGGACCTTCACAGCCACTTCTCATTGACGACTACAATGAAGCGATGAGTTAGGAAGCTATTTTATTGGTCAGAGCTGTACAATCTACTCGTGTGTAGACCACACACACATTTACACACACTTTAAAATCTATTATTTTGGCATCATATGTAAACAGAAAGGCCACAAATATGACTATAGGCATAAAACCACGGCATGAAGTCCCACTTTATGTTGGAAAAGATCTTCAAAATACTTTTCTGATACATGGCCCTCTTGCAGGTGGAAACGCCTCTACCACAGCACTTGAAGGTATTCCAGCATTAATTCTTATAAACAACTTTCTTTTCGTAATTGGAAAACTTTGCTAACATTTTATATCTGCCTATGGAAGAGAGATGTATCCGACATGTTCTCTTGTCCTATTTGTACTAGTTTGTCATCTAAAGAACTAGCGACTGAAAAAGTAACCACTCTGGACACGTAAAATAAGAGATTGCCAATCAGCAAGGCGTTTGAGAAGGTTTTAAAAAGTGACACAAAATAATAAATGTTGTTAAATAATATAATTAATATAAGTAAAAGTTTTTAGTGTAAAAATACATCAAGAGTTCTTTTAGAACTTCACAAAATATGAAAAATTCGTACAAACTCATTTATTGTAAAAGTTCACTATACAAGACTGTAGGATCATAAAATTAACTACTTTTACTATGCAGTGTGTGTATTCACTACAACAAAAGTTCATAATAAACCTTCAAAATAAGGCTTGGATTATATGAGTTTTGTCGTACATCCTCAGAGTTTGAAGCAACTTGATGAACTATCTAGTCGAATTTGTGCACTAAGTAGAGGCATTTTCATCTGCTTTATTATTCCACAATAGGATGTTGCATTTTTAGTTTTTGCTGCTGTGCGAAGTCTGTTAGGCTACATAGCATTTTAAAAGTGTGTCAGAATATCAAAGTACAAATAAATGTTCTCAATGAATGAAGACTACTTTTTTCGATAGGACATTTATTTTCATTACCTTTTGATTATGTTGAGTCAATCAGTTGGAGCTGTACATATTTGTACAACCCGCACATCTTAAGTAGGGACTACTCGTGGGGATAGCTGAAGGTTTGTTGTCTGTCTTTGACAGTGTATTCAGCTGGAAGTATTACTTTTGTTGCTGCAGTTTCGTAAGTCATAACATATTTATTATTTTTGAGCAGTTTCAACTAGAGAAGTTTTGGTGTCTTCTCTTAGTACAGACTTGCCAGCACAATAGAAAGATTGGAAGCTTAAAACAGAAAAGATAAGGAAGCACTTTACCTTGCCCTTTAAATTTTTGCAGTCATTATGCGTTGTATCTCTTCCCATAATTTGTTGGCTTGAGCTTAGGCATTACTGTTCGTACTTGTAACTTCATTTACTGTATTGTAAACTTTTGCTTGATGTTAGGATTGTAATTTTATTCCATTGAGCAGAAAATTTATTGAAATTCTGGCTGGGTATTGTTAGTTTTAATATTTTTAAATACAGTGGTAGTATCAAAGAAAAAAATGTTGTCTTAGGTTTCGGTTGTTTCTTTCAAAAGCTGTATGCATGATGAAATAATATTTAAAATTGCTGCTTAGACAGATTTGTTAATGATGAATATGTCATCATACATAAATTACATATTGATGGTTAATATTACAGACTTAGACTTCAAATACTGAACAATGTATGTACAGGTATGACTTGTGAATATGTTAATTGTTTTTCTGTATTTGTCTTGTAACAATCCACTTGAGGCTTCTTGACTTCTTTGTTTCACATGCTCTGCTAAATATCCTAGACCCCTCATTGTGTTTCAAATCTTCCGCTTCCTCTGTGCTTTGAGGAACTCGTCTCAGTAGAGATGCCGTCTCGTACAAAATATCCAGTTTCTTTAACATTGATGTGCTGACCTGAAACCACTAACACTTGCAGCATCTCTCTAACAGTGTAGAAATAGGCATGTGTATGATAGTTTGGCCTGGCTGCATCCTTTCCATCCCAACTTGTCCACAAACCGGGCACCACCCTTCCTTCTCGAGGGGCAGCGTCAGTCAATACAGTCCCTGCACATGGCGTCTAGTCCTTGTGCCACATGTAGCACCGCTGGGCTGGGGTGGAAACTGTGCAGAGTCGTGACGTAGTGTTAGCCGTGCCTGCTTGCATTGCCTGTCGTAGCGAGTTGAACTGCATCGTGGAGGGAACACTTTGTCACTGAAAAATACTCCTACATTTGCACAAGTAGACTAGCTGGTTTGATGCTCTCTTAATTTCTAAATTGTTGTATTACAAATAAACAAATATAAGTAATGTAGTGTATTAATATTTTGCAGTGACAGAATGTTTTAAGTAGAATACATGTGATATAAAATAGTAGGTAATGATGCCTCCTCTTAACAAATTGCATGCAATTCTAAAAATTTACTCTGAAATTTTAATTAGGAGGCTTTTATTTGGATAAGAACAGTTGTAAAGTTTTTCTCCTTGTGAATTGAAGTAATTTAAAGAGATGTTTCCATTTTTATTCCTACTTACCCCTCATCTTTTCACTACAATTACTGTAAATTTTTTTTGTTAAATTTTAGTAGCTTTTAATAAAACAGATGTCACATCTTTCATTCCTTTAGGAACAAAATATTCAGCACAATGAAATTCCTAGTAAATTTTTTATTTAACATTTAGCAATTATCCTAAATTCATTGACCCATACAAACCACAAGCTATTTGTCCTGAAGTATTCTAACGACATCAAGAACAGCAAAAATGTTTTCTATAGATTTTTTTTCATGTACTTGACACCTGACTAAAACATTATATTCGTATAACTGTATCTAGATAACACAGTATGTGATGTTGTATTAGTTTTTTATATGCTGACCCACATTATAAATTTAAGTTTGCCCATTTAAGAAGCGAACATGAACACTAGAGGTTCTGGAAGTGACCCATGCCACACACACTTCCTTGTACCTCAGTGCACATTATCTAGTTTTGATACCTCGTTAACTTTCACACTGGGTTTCACCAAATATGTTATTTTTTGACCATGGCTTAGGGGAATTCCTCGAAGGAAAAGTTTCCTGTCCATGGAAACACAGGTAATATAAAATTTCATATAATACAAACAGCTGAGCTAGATGTGACTGTTTTTCAGTTCTTGATGATGTACACGTAGTAGGTATACAAAAGACATTTAAATTGTTTTAATTCCTAATTTAAGCACTACAGATTGTCATGGTATTTTCAGAATATTCAATAGGTGTCCAGTATTTTTGATTACCTGTCTAGTATCCTATGCAGCAGTGGCGGCTGCCGAGGGAGGGCTGCAGGGTGCAGCCCTCCTAACAAAATCTCAGAACGCAAACCTATACTTATCTGCTACTCAGCAAATAATACTGTGTACAAATACGGATGTTATTTCACAGCCAATGTTTTTGAAATGGGCGAGTCTCTTGTCACGAGGGAAATGTTTTTGGAAATGTCAAGTGGTGGGTCTACAGAATCTTCGCCTCGAAGTGGGTGGAGCGAGTAGAGAGAGATGAAGGTAACAACAGGCTAGGGGTGCTAGGTAAGGAGGTGAAGACTTCAGGGACTCATCCCTTTTCTGTCAATCACATGCTGTAAATCAGAGACAGCTGGGCGCGCCCCTGCTCACACAAAGACAGTTTCATGGAACTTGGCAGGGCTACCAAAACTGGAACTTCGAATTCCACTGTAAACAGATGTGTCCTACAGTTATATACTACATGTTTTGTAGGCGCACTTTCGTGCTCCACTCTTTTGCAGTTGTTAAACACATTTATTAACAATGCTTGTATTTATTTCGAATAGTTTTTTTACTATAGATATCGTTAAAAGTCGCAGGAGCTTCAAACATAGTGTGTAATATTCTTAATAAGTTTGTTGTTAATGATGTGCCACGAGTATTGGTCAGAAGTAGGGTTGAAGAGTTGTTCATGTCTTACTACGTAAACTTTTAAATAATGGATAATTCTGTGAGTATAATTTAAAGCCTTATTACGACTAAGATTTTGAATTACAGCAATGAACTAGTGCTTAAGAATTTTGGACCAGCAAGGCCACGGTTATATATAACAAAATAACAAAGCCACGATGGTAAACGCAGTGGTTCGTATATGCGAAAATTCAACGTAAGTTCATACCATTTCACGGACTGGCTGTGAGGGTGTGAAGTTAGAAATGCGTTGTTTTGTTTCATTTTTTTTTGCTAGTGAAATCTAATGATCCTGCTTGGACTGTAAATTGGGTAAAAGATTTGAAAAATTTGGGAGACAAAGTTAAAAGACATAAATCATGTTCACAGCATATAAATAATGCCTAAATATTTTCAGTGATTGGTAAGGTGAATATTCATTGCTAGTTAGATAGCGTGTACAGGTTGAAGAATGGATTTTGTTTACAAATATATTAATTAAGATATGCCACTTTCATCCTATAATCTAAATTGTTGACATACATTTTGTATGTACTGTATGTAAATGTTGGGTTTTAAAAATATTTTAATATATTTAAGTTATCTTCTTTAGTATAGTAGAATTAGTATTTTTATCTAATTTCTCGTCATCTCGTGTAATGTACCACACCAAATGGGTACTGGTTGGAAGGTATATAACCTACACAAACTTAAAACAAACAAATACCTGTGATAGTGATTAGATCTGAACCAGTGGCCACAGTGTGTTGACAATTACAAATCGAGTGATAAGTTTTTCTTCAATCGACATTTAATTTTTGTATTTAGCTGCATAAACTACACTTACATAAGTCTGTCATATGCAAAATATTTATCACTGTGCCTATTTAAAAAAAGCAATTTGTAATGATCTGAGTTAGGATTGCCACAGCACTCCCAGTTTCAAAAGTCACCAGCCGCCACTGCTACGCAGCTTATGCAATGCAGGTATTCTAGCATGTCGGCCATAAAAAAATATATATCATACCTTGGGACACTTTTTTTTTTGACACCTTTTTTTGTGAAAAGCATTTTAGAAGTTCATGAATGGTAGCAGTGCTACATTATTAGTAACTGCATTATTTTTCATATCTTATGAAAATCATTTCTGTAACAGTAATTCAAAATTAATACGTAAAAAAGTTATACATTTGTACTAAGGTACATGATGGTCATCTACCTTGGGATGGTATGTAATGTATCTTGGCCAAAAGTAATAGTTGCACAGTATGCATTACTTAATCAGTTTAATTTCCATTTGTAAGAATTAGATAAATTTAAGACAACCTTGGAGATGTTTGCACAATACCACTGAAATTATTTGACATAATCATTCAAATGCTCATGGAAAAGAACAAATTTCCTCTGCCATGCTGTTGGTACAACACTGATGGGAGGAGACAGTTTACATACAATGTCTTCAGTGGTCACATCAAATACAGTTTCACAGCTGTATACAAATTTATTTGTACCGAGATGATTTTTAACTCTCTTTAGGTATTTAACTTGCAGAAGACTATCTTCCCTTGAGACAATTTCCACAACATAAGCATGTTCTTTCTTTGCCCACAACACGTGCCAAGGAAACATTTCCACCATGAACTTCACAGGATCTTTCATGGCTATCTTCTTCAGAGTTAGAAATCTCATTGAAAGATTCGTCACTTGAGAATGGAGTATTATCGTCTAGAGTCGACCAATTTTCTTTTGACATTCTGCTTTTTAGGGACCCTTTGTGTTCAGGTCTGATTTCTTCACTTCCATTTTTATCTGAGCTTTTTCAGGAGTGTATGTTAATAACAGACATCTCCCTTGCTTAGGTCCACTTCGCTGTCGTTTCCTTGCTGCAGATTGGAGATTTTTGATAAGGTCTGATCTCTTGAGGTGCAATGATCAACCTACATTGTCCTCGCAAATTACATTCATCAGCAGGTTTATTTTGACTAGATGATGCTGGTACTTCACGCATGAATGGATTTTCTCACTCTGTTGCATAGCTTGTCATAAACTCATCATAAAATATGTTCTCATTCAAAGGCCATTTTTCTGAGACATGGAAACCTGAGCAAATATTTTGTGGTGTAAACGCACTAGGGTAGGCCTTACCTGTGCATTCTGCAACATCATTAATTGTTAGTGCATGACCACAGTTGGTCAGCATCCACTCAGTGCAAACTGAATTTTAATACTTTTTGAAAGGTCCAAAAACTGTGCGATCTAACGGCTGGAGCTTATTTGCTTGTATGTGGCGGAAAAGTCAATAAAACAATTCCAGGTTCTTTACACAGTTGTAAGCATTGTACTGAAACATGGCTTCTGTGATTGTCCAGAACAATTATAACTTTTCTATCCACATAAGTTTCCACATGTTCAATGAAGTGGTGCAGGAATTTAATAAAAATTTCACAGTTGGACCAACCGCTCACATGAGCAGTTTCAAAACTTCCAGGTGGAGCACCTTTCATGATGTTATCCTTGAAATAAACACGTAGTAAAGCAAATGCCGGTGGTATGGAGTTTCCTGTAGCATTCACCACTGCTATCATTGTGACATTTGTACCCCGTTCATCATGCTTCCAACTTAAGCATCTTTTGGAGAGATCACCTGTCCGGGTATTGTGTACGGTCTTCAGTCCAGTTTTGTCTTGTGTTGAAAATACTGTTGGGAGTGAACATTTCCCTTTCTAGAATGCCCTTCAAAATACACTTCTAAATAATTCTAAATACACACACACACATTCATCACATTTAAACTGGTCGAACGAGAAAGGCTGGTAGCTTGTTGATTTCTCAGTGAAAATGAAGGCTGGCGAAACACACATTCATAATACCATTGCTTTCCAGCCATGCCATCCCTCTATCCCACTGTGCCAGGAATTTAATTTTATTAGCCTGTGCAAACTCAAGGGCTAAACATCTGAACTGCATTTGTGACAGTCCGTAGTGCATGCTGCATGCTTGCTCAAGGTAATCACTGAGAAGATTTTCTTCTTCATCGCTAAAATTACGACATATAATTTTTTGATAAGTGAATGTTCTGTTACCTGACTGCGTATGCAAACTGAAGTGACGAGATAAGGTGCTTTTCGATATTTTCATTTCCAAAGCAGCTTTTCTTAGTTCGTTTTCTTTCAAAACAAGATTTGCAGCAGCTGCGACAGTCATTGGGTCCTGTTTAACCCTTTTTATGTTCTTCTTACTTCTTGGCATCTGTAAGTACACACAAAATAGAAATTATCTTTTATATTTACCATCTAAAATTTGTCTTGTACCATGGGACACACCTTTTAATAATGTCCAAAGGTACATGACAGTACACAGAAGCACAAAAAAATTATAATATGCAAAAAGGTTACATTTACATTCATGGTAATTATAGAATTTAATAGTCTTATTGAGTGAACTATTAAATGCAAATAAAGTTGGTTCAAAGTAACGTGGCTTGCTTGCTTTTGGGGGATGTGTACTCTGGTTCTCAGGGCAGTAGTGGCGTATCCCTCTCGCAGCACACGTTTGTGGATGAAATACATCAAAAGTCCTTTAGTATCTTTACAGTTCATAAATGAGCACGTGGACTTTTTTTCTGGAGTGTGCCACAACCCGAGGTTGAATTAATATTAAAATTAAATAAGAATGATGTAATTACGTATATTGACTGAGTGAGATCACACATACAATCACTGATACAAAATCCTTCGAATACTGTGGGCGTGGCATGGACAAAAGCACTGTTTAGTGCATGGAAAATTAAGAGTGGTAAAATCTGTGGGGCTGCAAGTCTATGGAGTGGATATTAGAATGCGAGTGCAGGGGAGAAAAGACAAAGGTTCCAGATAAAAATACACTTACTATAGTAGCTACTGATCAGATGGTGAAGTTCCCCCACAACGCGAACGTGTGCACTCTCCTTGACTTGCCGAACTAGACTGAGGAGAAATACGCAGAGATGCTGTTACCTAAATGAGATTTCCCGCCAGCTCTGTGAGGGAAAATCAAATTTATACATGTACACTCAAACACATGAACAAAACAGAAAAAAAAGCACAACAAAACACACTGAGGAGTTAAGGCATTAATTCCGACATGTTTTTATTCATATTAAAAATTCTGTGTCCCTTTTGCTATGCGTCTCGGAGAAATAAGAGTTCGCTGGAAAAAGCCTGAACGTGTTTGCAAAAGAAATGAGAAGTCGTAAAATTACATAACACTATACGTCAAAATAGCCCTTCAATTACACTTCATTAAATTAAGTTAATAAATTAGTGACTCAAGTAGGATTTCAAGTTAGGGCACTTGGCATAGCGGTTGCCAGAACTACTACGGTCAATTACATTTTACTTTACATAAAACTGAAAATAAGAATTTGTCCTTTCAGAATTAAAAGTAGTACAGGATGCACACTTATAAATTATGTAGTGATATTAGTGTGCCACCAATTGTAGGTTCGTTTCACTACACAAGCCACGTGGTCGGGCACTCTTTAATATCACTTCATACAGGAAAAGTAAACAGGAAATAATATTTGCCTGTTTTTACTTTGGACTCTGCTTTTGGGGGATCATAGCACTTTACCACAATAAACACGTATACACTTGTTTACTTTTGACGAGGCGGGTTGTTAGGGTCACGGGATGGATCATTGGCCCATTCTGCGTGAATGACGTCAGGGCCCATGCAGTTAATGTCTAAGGCTAAAATAAAATATATTTATTGATTATTATTACAAATAGGAGCACTTTCAAAAGTGCTAATTTTACAATGACTAGCTTATAGTAAGATTTACATCAGTAAAGAAACTGATGGAAAAAATTTGGAAACATCTCTCCGAGGATTATAAAAACATAAGGCAATTCTTTCTATCCACAGTTTAAAATTTACTTTTTCTCCATAGTTTGGAATTTGGTGAAATCCCAGTACAAAATACTTGACTTTGAAGTACATACATCTTTGAAATCCCTGCCAGATGTAATATTAAATATTTATTCATTATAAAGTGTATTTCAGTATAAAATATAAAATTACAAGCCCCTTTGTGTAGTTTATATTGAGATTCTACTGTATGTTGGTTTTTTGAATATTATTTAAAGATGTAGCATATAAAATACTTTATTTCCGTATACATTTCTCTTATGTTCAGATCGAGATGCTTGGAGAGTTAGAAACAAACCACAGTTTGGGCAATGACTTTGGTGACCACGGAGGAGGAGAGTCATTCAGCGATTCTCTGGACGAAGAGATTAACAGGTTGCAGTTCCAAGGAAATGCTGATATTGAAACAACAGGCAGCATAAAACACTGCATGGTTGATCGTTCAAGAAGAGCCAAGGCTGGTGCCAGTGCCATGTATCCGTGGCATTCATCATCATCAGAGTATTTTGACAGTATCAACAACTCGAGCACTGCATTTGATGGCATTTTCTTTCAGGAACCATGCCATCATGAAGGACCTGCGGACTGTGACTCGTTGGAGAGGGACAGTGAAGACTGTATCAATACCAAGTCGTCATGTAAACTGTGGTTGACTTCAGAACCAGAGGCGAATGAATGGTAGGTAGTGTGCGTTGTGAAATGGACACACATTTCTAAGTCATTGACTAGACTTGGATGCTATTCGGTATGTTCCACAATACGTAGACTTTTTTTTGCCAAAGAAGTGTACACATGCAAAATATCCATGTATTATATATTTTACATCTGTGAAGTGAATACTCGAAATTTGTGAAATTGAGAAGACTGTTGTTAATGGTTATTATAATGTTCCTTTATGTTCATGGATGAAAGATATAATTTAATATTAAGCATTTCACTGTATAGAATGTTCCTATATGTCATAGTGTATACAGTCTTGTATTCTTCCATGTGAAACACTTTAAATTCTAAGAATTTGCAGTGTGAAATAAAGGTGAAAGTTTTGTAATTCATTAATTTTTTTAAAATAATTGTATTTAAAAATGTTTGTTAAAATTTGTTCTTGGATCATCATCATAATTGTAATTTGTTTATGTGATTTGTGCAGCTGTTTTCATTTTTTTATGTTTTTGTTCCTTAAATTTGTTGCTTTGTGTTAAATTGATGTCTTGTGCCTGAATTCTGTACCACCTAAAAGGTAAAACACAAATGTTGAAAAAATTTGCATTTATAGTATTTTATGTTTTGTTTTAAAAATGTTTGACTTACTTTTATTCTACAGTATTACCTGTATTAATTTCTCGCTTGAGAGTCATGTGGTTTCTAAATACTGTATTGGCAAAAGATAGTCAATGATATTTCGAATTCTGTATAATTATTTTTCACCATGACTGTATAAGTTATTTAAAATGTTTTTGTGCTGTGATATGACTGGGCCTTGTCTAACATCTGTGGTATTCATTTGTGGCAGTCTGAACTACAACTCTTCACTGTATAAGGAATATTTTTTCATTCTAACATTCTAACTGTTGTGGCTTATTCATTTCAAAATTATTTTTGTCACAACCACATAATCATATTTACTGATGTACCACTAGCACATTTTTCCTCGTAAATGTAAGTATTAAATGAAAAGTTTTGATTTTAAAGTATCAGTTTGTGGTCACATGCCATTATTTGTGTGAATTTCAATACATTTAAAACTTTTCCTTCTGTGATTTTAAAATGTGGGCTGTTGGTAACACACATGGGCAGGTGGTACATAGGTGAATACAGTGTTGTTTATGGGTGGCATGCACCAGTTTGTCTGGATCTCTTTCAGCAAGTGAACTCAACCGTTCTTGAAGCCTATTTTTAATGCTTTAGGTATCTGAAGCTTTTTTGTACAGATTTATCTTAATATTGTAATACAGTGCTCATTAAATTTTTTTATTATTGTGTTTGTATTACAAGTATCATAATAGATCTGTCAAATTTTCACATATATCTTATAAGGAGTATTTATTGTTTTAATAGCCTACAAAGTTATGTCCAATTTAATAGGATTTTTTTATAGGACATAGCTGAATAAAATGTGCTGTATTTCAATGGACTTTTTGTAATATTTTAATAGATAATTATAGTTTGTTAGTAAAAACATAACTTGCACCTGCCAAAACAGCTGTCCCACAAATAACTCAATATATTTGTCATGTTTTTTTTTTTTGCAAGGATTGGGCATTTTATGAATTCACTTTGACTTCCACCATTTGTGCCACCTCTTTGATAAGTCATTTTTGTCTGGAGTTTGATGCTTGTTTCAAAAATATTTGACGTCCCACTTTGTTCATTTCTGCACGTTTACTTGTCCTGGTCAAATTTACATTCATTTATTTAAACCTTGTTTTATAACTTCAATAGCTGTACCCTCACCCGCTTTGTTGGGCATTGATTTATTTTAAAAATGGGAATTGCTCTAGCCACTGGGTCACTGCGGCCCCACTTGATATATTTCTATCCAGTGAGCCACTGCGGCCCCACTTGGGATCATTCTACCCACTGCTTGGGATCATTCTACCCACTGGTCCACTACGCCTCCATTTGTGATTACTCTACCCACTGGGTCTCTGTGGCCCCACTTGATATGTGCCGATAGCTATATGGAAGAATGTAGCTTGCTAATAATGAAAGAATTTTAACAATCAGCCGTGCAGTTTTGGTAGAGCATGCTTTGAAAGCAGAAAAATAGCTAATTTTTCCAGACTTGATTCACTAATACCATTATTGCTTGGCTCCTATAGGTGCTACTGCTATTTTTAATACACACAAGCCTTCCTCGATAAATGCAGATCATAACATAAAAACCGCATTCAAATCCGTTCAATGGTTCTCGAGATTATGTTTAATTTTTTGTTGTGTATAATGTTAGTATTTATATTAAAAGAGAAGTTTTAGTTGTTTCATATATATATATATATATATAATTACACACACGTGCATGCACATGCATTCATTCATAATTTTTTATCTTAAAGCACCCACATTAGACTGCCTTATGTTTTAATTATGTAATGAACAGGTCACGTGAATTTAACACACATGAATGTACCGAGATGTGCACCGTATCATTATTTGATCCAAATTTTTAAATTTTCTTGTTCCTTCAAATTTTAATGAAATTGAATTGAAAATTTTTTCCAAGGGGAAAATGATGTGTGAGTGTATAATAACAACAGACCATGCGAGTCTGGAATATGAGGCACAATATTGTGATGAAAATAGTTACATCCTGCAGCATAAATATGTATGAGATCACGCTAAGCTTGTACACACAGATTTTAAGGCTCCGGCCTACCTGGGGCTTTCTTCTGCTCACATCAAGTGCACCATCACCAAGCGCAAGGCTCTGGACTGGCATGCAGTGTTCTAGTCTTGCTGCGTGTACCTGTTATTTTATTAGTGAAAATTGTATAGGAAGGTTCAGTGCAGGGCCCGTGAGTAGTTTTGTATGCATCTGATGCATATATTTTGAGCTATGGTGCTTTGAAAAAGCTTTTATCAGCAGTTTTGGAGTATGTCTGCAATAGTGTTTCTAACAGGTGTGACATTTTGAAAGTACTCAACAGTCCTTGTCTGAAGTTTAGTTTAGTTCGTTTTGCAAACAGCACATTGTACACAATAGTTTAATGGAAGAATGTGGATTTCAAACACTGCAAAGCAGTTAGTGCCAGATAGGCGGGAGTCTTAATGTTTTATTTTGCTTTTAGTTTTAAAAATAATAACTTTTAGTTTTAGACAATAACAAGCCATAATTAACATACTAATAGGAAATCAAAATTTTAATAATGAAAGTTATCAGTATATGAAGGTGAACTTAATTAACTTTTGTTAATGTTATTTTGATTAGTTTCGCTTTCTTGATGGAATTTTTTTAAATTTTAAGGCATATCTTATATTTTATCAGACTTTATAGCTTTGCTACGATACATGGTTGATAATGGTAACTAGTTTAGGGTGACTAGACGTCCTGCTTTTTGTAGGACAGTCTTTTTTTTTTTTTTTTTTAAAGCTTTATCCTGCAGGATGTGAAAGGTCAAATAGTAATGAAATGTTCTTTAACGAAGCATCCTATAAAAATTCCCCCCTTTTTTTTTCACACGTAACCACTGAAAATGTATTATAATTTACACATGCAGCGAGTTTTATAAAATATTTTTTCAAAATAACCCTTACTGCTTGCCATTCATTCAAATGAAAAATATGTTTCAAAGAAATATAAAGTCTAGTGTTTAACTTATATTTCAATTACAATAATGGTTTGAGTTACACCTAGATAGAGTATTTATTGGGTGTATATTTTACAGTTTTTCAATTGTATTCGCTTCCATATACATTACTGTCATGCCTGGAAGTTAATCACAGTCCGTATATTATAAATCAAATTTCTGATAAGTGTCGTGGTTCATTTGGTCGCCGTAAGCTAGTTTAAACAGATTCAAAGAGTATATCTTAACACTGCAAAGTTTTATCTGTAGTTCACCTGGAACCATACGCTTGAGCAAAGGTTACACTTGAGCAAATAGAGGGAATTGCGAGTACTTCTTGGTTTTCATTAATCACAATTCTCATGTTCAGTCTGCATTTGTAAGCAGATATGGTTTATTTCTTACTTAGGTGCAAATGCAAACTTTTATTTCCAGATTGACATAAATTTTTCAACATTTAGCATTGTGCTGAACTCTGAGAGGAGAATAATTTTTCTAATAAACAGCTAACTCTGTGTGTTCTTCACAATTACTGCAGGTTAACTTGGCCAAAATCCAATCATAAATATGAGATGCACTGTGCCTTTCCACGCATTTGTTAGTTACATTTTTTGTGGATCATTCCCTTTAGTGCAGACATAGCCTAAAAATAACCCTATTCAGCACAGAATTTTTAACTCTCTTTCTACAAGCAACAAATAAAAGGCACTTATTGAGTTATTGTCCAGTTTTTGTTGAACCTAAAACTGTGTTCACATTTTTGTCAGTACTGTTTCTGAAAATCCAGTAATTGTTTTGCTAAAGTTTAAGATTGGTGCAAAACCTTCTCCATTTCATGCACACCTCTTTAATACTCTATTAATCCTTCCTCTTATGAATACAGTTCATTGCTAGGTTATCGGACGTCTCAAATGTCTTGGCTCTACCGTATCTGTGGGAACTGCATGCAATATGTGACGTGGCAACATTTTTGGCTGAAAAGTGTTAGCAGGGTGCTTATGATAGACATGGCAAAACAGTAGCTTATTTCCACCATTTGTACTGAATACAAAAAATTAAAGTCCATCAGGTAGTTCAAGACGTCAATGGGTGTTGAAGTTTATTAAGATTACTTTTGTATTTTTTCCCAATAATTTTCTGGTTGTGTTGAAGTGTTGCGACTTAAAACTACATTGTAATTTTAATAATTTATACTGTGTATGCGGCAGGCTGGGAACAGTAGTGGAAGATGGTAAGAGCATGCTTATGGAACATATATGCTAAATTCGGGATAAGATTTAGGTGCATCTGCTACTGTCACATGAGGGATATCACACACTTTATCACAATGTTAAGACAGTTTATGGAAAGTAGCTTACAACACAAGACCATGATGGGATCATATTGAACTTCAATTGTATGTCAAACACCATTTGTATTTCATTACAAATATCATATTATTCTAAGCAAGATGAAGATGTTTAGAGAGTGTGATACAGTTAAATATAGTATTATAGTGAATAGTAAAGTTACATACAATATAAAAATAAACTGTTTTCAGAAGTGATAATAAATTAACAGGAAGCTACATAAGCCCTCTAATGGGATTTCTCAATGATATACAGTCTGTGTGGGATTTGATCCAACAATAAATTATGAATGTATGATGACATGGTGAGTAGCAGAAATTACACCCAAATGTAAGTTAGTACACCATATGACAAGGTGAGTAGCAGAAATTACACCCAAATGTAAGTTAGTACACCATATGACAATTACGTTTATTTCAACAGGTCCTTAATGCTCAAAATATATGGACAGTCTGCAAAGTAAAACAAAGTACAAGTTTTAACTCATTCTTGTTGCTAAGATACTTGAAAGTGTGAAGTGAGAAAACATTTTTAATTTGTAGCATACAATTAGAAAGAAGCGCAATTTGTTCTCTGAGGCAGTTAACATATGGTTTCATGTAGTTAAACTGTTATATTAAACAAGACTAGAAAAATTGAAGCATTTACGAAAGTGATCAGGTTTCCACAATGAAAAACTTTTTATATTATATCTTATTAAAAATATTCTTCCATTATAGTGATCAAAGGAAACTCCGTATCACTTTGAATTATCAAAATTGTCGGGGGAGGGGGGAAGGAGGAGGAAGAAGGCTAAAACTTTAAAATGTTTTTATCAGTGGTAATGCATAGTGTTCTTTTTATCAGTGGTAATGCATAGTGTTCTTTTTATTCAAATGAAAAGTGTACTTTATCTTAGTTCTATAAATAGGTATAGTACAGTAGAACCTTTGTCGACTCTATTTAAATTGATGGTCTTTATAAGATGAGTAGTTTCTTAGGAAATGTAAATAATTTGGGTATAAAGAATTAAAAATGTTATGGAAATCGTGTTGGAAAATTAATTTGTTGCATTTTTTGGTTACTGCACTTTGTGTATGTCTAGGCGAGGACAGTACTGGCCAACCACCTCACTAGGCTACCAGTGCTATTAACTCCACCCACCCTCCAGCCCATCAATGTTTCTGCACGTGATTCAACTATGTACCCATAGTATTTGTACTGCCATTGTGCTCGTCCCCCCTTGCCTTCTCACTTTGCTTGAATTATTAAGACTTGGATGTTTCTTAAGTTTTGTTGACGACTTATCAGCAGTGTGGGAGCCTGCAAATTGAACCACAAATATACATCTCTGGACTGTGCAACCAAGGCAAGTTTTCCTCCCATGGCAGCCTCTCTCTCTCTCTACCAGTCCATCGTACTTGACAAGAGCCAGATACATTCTCACTTCCAGCCTTCTTCCCCCTCCCACCACACATTATCCACCCACCCTTTTACTGGGTTCATAATACGTAAGACATGATCTTCATTGCATGTATACTGTCAGTTGAAACCAGAGTTTGGTTTGTGTGCAGCAGTGGCGTCTAAGAGTTTTTTTTACAGGGTAAGCAATATAATAATAGCCCCAAATATTTGAGTGTTTTAGATAACATTTAGTTAAATGCCATTAAAATATGATACATTACACACTTTACAATACAGTAAATGGTTGATATAAGCGCGGGCTGTGGTTCCATTTTCAATTCCTACTAACAAACGCAACGTCCAACTTTGCTTCCCCTCCACGTGTATTTACCATTTTATAATACCTAAAATTAGTTATAAAAATGGAAACTAAATGAATGTAATAATAATTAAACCTAATATTATTTAGAGAGCATATTACAAATTATAAGAGAACTCGTTTTTTCCAAACACTTTCATCCACTTTCAAGGAAAATTGTACGATTGGAGGATGCAAACAGAACGCCTGCGTACCCTGCCTGTGTTGGTGCTTGCCAGTTCGATTCATCGCTAGTCACTTCTGGTCCTGTTTGTGGAAATAAATACTAGATAGCAGCACTATGCATTTGCACGAAAACTCAGTTTCTCGAATCGAAAACGGGAAACTTAAATGTGCAAGGCAAAAATTATAAATGGTCAAACGTTTCCAATATGTATCGGGTAAGCATTGCCTACCTTGCATCTATGGAATAAATGCCACTGGTGTGCGTATGAACAATGAAGATTTGGCTTTTTTGTAAATATGGTGGCAAAAAAGTATGCAGCATCCAGTGTTTGTTTTTGTAACTGTTTAGCAGTAGGTAGGTCGCGAGATACTCTTCTGTGGCATCATTTTATTTTGAAGACATGTTTATTAAAATAATTAACTATTTTGTTGAAATATTGTCAGGGTTTTTGCAAGAGGCCACCAAACATTAAATTTTCGCACCAAAAAAGTAGGCAGTGTTCAATATTAACATTTTTGTAATTGATTGGCGACAAAGGAGGTTGTATGTACTCTTATGTGGTATTTTATTATGAAAAGATCTTATTCTGGGAGACATGGGAAGGCTAAGAATAAACTCAAGTAAATATTTTTTTCATAAGATGTGTGTGTATTTAAAAAAAAATTATATTGTATTTAAAAAAATTCAAATTTTGATATATAAGGGGGGAAGTCAGAATCAGTCTAAAATTTCCTAAAATATCAATAGCAACCAAACTGTCTTAACTACCTTATTTATTGAAACTGCGAGGGGTCTTTTTTTTTTTGCAAGGTTCTACTGTAGCAACATCATTGAGATGAATATGCAAGTATTTATTATAAACTGTTGGTATTCAAAATTTTATAAAAATAAAACCACAAAATTTAAACTATAAAATCCTGTCCAGAAACTTGCTTCCTGTAGTGGCCTTTAAATTAAATCTTGAATCCTATAGAATTTTATTTAGAAAATAAATATTTTTATTGTGATTTGATAAATGGGAACCGATAACATGGAAACTGAAAAATCGTAGCATGAATGGGTGTACTGACACTGCTGATTTCAATTGCTTAGTTGAGGAAATATCAGTGTAGGGAATTAAGAACGTTATTCTGCATGGACAAGAAATATATCATCTTAGCTGTACGTAGTCTTAAAGTTAAAATACTGTATATGATACAGTAGAAGTGAATTTTATTTGAATTGTGAATATAGTGGTGTATAAGTAGGTTTTACTATCAAACTATAAGCCTTAGTACCATCCTTAAAATTTCATTCTAAGGTAAACAAATTTAAAATAAAATGACACTGACAAATTTGTAATGTACGCAAGTTAGTTTAGAATTTCCTACGCTATGTGAAAGTAATTCTCTTATCTTCCAGTAATTGACAGAGTTGTGTACCGTAACTGATGATGAATACTCCTCTCATATTACTTGAGCATTTTATGCACAAGTTATGTACATAGATTTTTTTATAGACCTAAACCTGTACTACGATGAACATTACCATGTTGTATATTTATGTAAAATATTGTAAAACTTTGTGTAAGAATGCTTTGTACATAGTGGTTTTTTGAATTGACTATGTGAAATGTTTCCAGCTGCAGCTATTGCAAAACAATTTGAAGTATTAAAAAAGGGATTTTGCTCATTGAATTTTTATTCCAGTTGTATTCATTTATCCTGATGAGCAAAAGTACATATCTTCATCATGATTTCCTAGTTGATTTAATATTAATTTTTTTATATTTTATGTATTTCAACATTGAAAATTAGATTGGGGGGGGTTAACAATATAAAGTGGCAATCATTACATAAACACACTACTATTTTCTACTTGCCTGTGACATGAAAAGGCACTTTTATATTCTTGTCATACAGCCCTTTGCTAAGTTGCATTTATATGATTGGTTAGGCCTATGGAAGAAAAAAATGCAGTTTATCGCACAATAAATATTCCTACATTTGCTGCAAGTAAATGTAACTTTAAAAGTACGTGATGTGGCATTGTTATATACAGAATAAATCTATTTCCCGCTAGGGCCCATAACTGATGTTACGTGAAATAAAATTATGCCTACCGTTCAAATAGTATGATAAATTTTAAGAATCTCGCTATGGTCCTGTCTTTATTTGTGTGCAGAAAATTGACACAGCCATGTTGATGTGTGTGCAACGTCACTGTAAATGTTGTACTTTCTTGTTCACATGCAATTGGTCTAGCAGGTAGCATGTGTATTTGGAATTTTTATAATATTTTATTGTTTCTGAGTTTTTAATGTTATTACTGTATAACTGAACACCAGCAAGTGTTGCGTAGTCCCACTATGCAAAAATATAACAAAATGTAATCCTGATAAACAATTTCATGACTGTTTAAAAGATATTCTGTAGTAACACAACTACTGGCATACAATACATTTGCATGCTGATGCCAAGATGGCGAAAGTAAAACATGTACAATTATGTCGCACACATGTTAGCAAATAGGAAACTGTTTTGATTGTTTAGATGAGTTTAAATATTTTACATTGTGAAAGCATGATAATTTGAAAAAATAGTGTGTGCATTGGAATATCAGACTACTTTGTATGGTAGATGGTAAATATTTTAACGGAATCAATAAATGTGCAAGTGATTTTCCAGGAAAAATCAGTATTGATTAGTACGGTAATTTATGAAACTTATGTGTGTTGATACTTGGTTGGCTATGTCAAGTGTAAAAACGATAAATTATGTGAACAGCTGAGTCAACTGATGTCGTACAAATGTAACTTTCCTTATATTAATAATCGCCACACACTGGAACAAACGCGTCCGTTTACAGAAATTAATACATTAAATTTTTAGAAGTATAAACACCATTACTTAAACTTGGACTACCTGTACGCCGGGAGTCGACACTCCAAGGGGACAGGCCCAAGCCACCTGTCATGCGGGGTGACCGGCATCTCCTGTGAGAACCGGCTATAAGGTACACCCGGTGGTCTGGGCTCTAGTTAGCAGGAGCGACACCAGGCTCGGGTGGCCAACCCACATGTCGGCAGCTGGGCCAGTACTAAATGGAACCACCGCCACCTCATGGAGAACTATCGCAACTCGACATCCGCCAAGACCAGTGGAACCAAGGACTCCACCCGCACAGCCTACAACACTGCGCCTACATTTGCCAAGACAAGTCCACCGAGCTCTGGTAAGTCATCCTTGCCCCAGAGGGCCAGTGTCGTTGTGAGGCATATTGCTCGACCTAGTACAACCAATTTCATACCCAGTAAGACAGCCTACTAGGCAAACACTGGTGTCCAGCAAGAAAGGGAACTGAGTCCCTATTGTAGCGCGACTGATCTAGCGCAAAACAAAGTCTCTTGTCGACTGGGGTTTAAGGACATGCGTCAATGTTATGAAAATACTTAAAGGAGGTGGGGGTAGTTGTGAGCCAAAATATCTTCTGATGAATCTTATGTTGTGGCAATTGAAGATTGAATCTGTGTGGCATGGCATTTATAATCTTTCTGTTCTGGAAAATATTTTTGCATTATCCAACACGAAAAAACAAATTAAAATTCCTTGCATCATTTTTTCTCACCATGGAGGAAATTGAGACAGATGTGGGTAAGTGAGACAGCTTGTTTTCTCGGTATCTGTAGAATTACGCTGATGCGTGCCGCTTTCCTGTGTATATTACTAAACGACTATGACTCGTCAGCCTCGCGTATTTCTACGTAACCCGAGGAAGGGTCAAACCCAGAAACATCTTTCACGAGTGTCCTTAGATCACCAGTACCCTGGAGAGTGATTCTAAACACATGAATATAAGGTTGCAAAACCCGCCAAGAAGCACCCCCCTCCCCGTCCTGAAAACCTACAAGCAGTCATCTGTGCACACCCAAATATGCACAAAGTTGAGTGCCGTGCAGTTGGTAGAGTCTCCCACCTCGGCCTCTCATTAGAGGTACGTCATGAGGCAATGTCACACCTCCCACCGCGGCCTGGCGTTGCACCTGTCCAGCGGACTATATACAACAGTGCACACCCGGGCTCGGGAGTTGTTTCTTTCTCCAGTAGCTCGCCTCAACACTTCATGTACTGGGGCTTTTTAATGTCTACCAGTCTTCATCAGCCATCCGAGGCTGCCACCATTGACGTTATCAGGGACTTCTGCAGCCTCTACCACCAGTGACCAGAAGCTCCATTGTCGTCTGCCACCATTAGCATCTTACAGATGCTCTCTTTAAACAGTACCTGCAGACTTCAACACACCCTCCGCTGCTGTTCCTCCTGGTTCAGCAGCAGTCTCTACTTGCTGGTAGAGATAACTACATCCACTGCTCTTAAAGTAAGGACTCTTCTAGATATCCCTTGACTAGAGTAGCTGCGACCAGAGTTATTTTCACAGCCGTCAGTCATTTGCCATCTTATTTAGTCTCGGAGCAGGTTGCCTACACCTGTTTAACATAGGTTACTTCCTTATCACACACTGCTCGGTTAGGAGTTGGCACGCGTCACTGTGTTTATTATCTCTCATAAATACAGATCGTTTCTTTCACTGAGGATATCAATTCTAGAGGTATTTGCCTTTGACCACTAGAAATTATATCAACCAAACGACTTCAACCGAAACCGGATATTGCTATACCAGTACGAACCATAGAGTAGGACTGAGGAGTCCGATCAGGAATATGCACGTCTGACACACACGCATACAAAATTCAATGGTCACCCATTCTAGACACAATCGTGGATAGTGTTAGAAATTTGATTTTAGTTTCAAGTTTACACGGCCAAAAACGAGCAAACATGTATTAAAAAGTTTTTATTTTACTTATTCATAGCGCATAAACAACAGACACAATAACAAACCATTTTGTTTTTATACAAGGAGAACGTAATCAAATGTTAATTTTAATTTACCTACTAAACACACTTCCCATAAATCAAAATTAGCATGAACCTAGTACCAATTTCACAAATTCTTTACACAATCTTGTTTACTAAATTTAAAAAAATCACACTATTTTACTGCTTAATCATACTAATTTGCAAGAGACAATCTTTTTTTATTAGTCTACAAAAAACGCTGGGGCTCACAGCTTTAGTGAATATATCAGCCAACTGGCTGTCAGTAGGACAATATCTTAAACTGAAATATTCCGGATTTACTTTTTCACACAGAAACTTGAACTTTATGTATGTGTGTTTAGGCCTTTTGGTCATACTGTAATTTTTTATCATCTGAATTGTACTCTGGTTGTCAATGTTGAGGTTTACTGGAATAAATTCACCTGCGAGTTCCTTATATAGAGATTTCAAGAAGAGCACTTCCTTAACACACACACTGGCGGTGATGAATTCGCAGTACTAAGTGATATGATTGGCTGTTTTCTCGTCACCAGCATATGTATCACTGTAGGCATCAATCAGTGAAGTATTGAGATCTGTTGAATATCCAAGTCCTATGTTTCTCCTTCCCTGAAGATACCTGAATATCCGTTCTAATTTTTTACATCATGTACAGTAGGGTTTTTCTCTTTTCTTGATGCCATGTTGACTGCATATGTTATATCTGGTCTAGATCTATTTGACAGATACAACAGGTTGCCAACAGACTCCCTATATGGAAAATCTATACCTTCCATTCTATTACAGTCTTGAGAGAGTTGTCAGTACCTGAAACTGCAGTAGTTGTGGGTTTTGTGTAGTCCATATTACTGGTCCAAGTATGATTCTTGATGAATGTTGATGAAGCCCCTTGCATTTTCAATTTTAATGCCCACAAAGATTTCAGGGTTGTCAGTAGTAATTTTACCCTCAAATTCGGTTTGAAGTTTAATCATGAACTCGTCAATCTTGTCGTTCTCATTTGAAATCACAAGACCGTCATCTATCCAGATGGCTAAAATTAAATTACCTTCATCATTCACGAAGACCGACTTGTCTGTTATGAGTTGATGCAAGCCATGTGCCTTGAGAAGGTCAACAAATCTTTTATTCCAAGCATGAGGGGCTTGTTTCAGACCATAGAGAGATTTCTTCAGTTTAACGACAGAGCCCTGTTCATCTTCAAAACCTTCAGGTACGAGCATGAAAACATCTTGTTCTAAATTACCGTACAGAAAGGCAGTTTTTATGTCAAATTGCACGAGGGACATGCTCTCCTTTTTAGCATAGGCGATGAGGAAGCTCAGGATATTCAATGACACCACAGAGCTGAATGTTTCACTATAATAAAGTCCTGCTTTCTGTTCACAACCATGTGCAATGAGTCTAGTTTTATATCTGTTATCTTTCATCTTAAATACCCATCTACTAGAGAGTAACTTCTGATTTCTTGGGATTTTTTTGCCATCAACAAACTGAAAAACACAATTTTTCTTGAGTGAGGATTTTGCTCCCTCTATGGCTTACAACCATTTATCCTTATCTTCACTTGAAATAGCTTCTTTGTGGGACAGCATTACATATTCTTGCAAATATTGGGGTTTTCTTTTTTGTTCATTCTTTTCTGCCCTGGTGGTTCCAGTTTTCAATTTCAGTAGCTGTTTCAGGTAGAGAGTCTAGCATCTCTGATGTTTTTGCTGTGTCTTGGTCTGAGGGAAAAACATGAAAGGGTTCATCAACTACATCATCTTGAAGCACAGCTGTGTTTTTTCTCACTTCCATATTGTCCGCTAGTCTTAGTGATGTTTCCTCAGAATCCACAAGTGAAACTGTGTTTGCAATTATTTCTTGTGATGAATTGTTTGTTGCAGAAACCTCAGTTGATTCCACAAATGTTACATCTCTTGAAAGTTTAGTTTCTCTCTTTTCTGAGTTCCATAGTCTGTAGCCATTTGTCGTGTAACCAACCATGATAAGTTTGTCACATATCTTGTCTAGTTTTCCTAGCTTCTTCAATTTCTTTGCATATGCCAGAGACCCGAATAATTTTAGATTGGACAGATCTGGTTTTTTTTTCCATGCCACAGTTCAGCAGGTACGTTGCAGTGCGTAATGCCTCTCTCCACAACTCTTTCTCTAGGCCAGAGTCAAAAAGGAGTGCTCTCGTTTTCTCCATTAGCGTCCTGTTGAGTCTTTGCTCGTCCATTTAGCTGAGGAGTTGCTGCAGGGGCATAGTCTATCTTTATTCCCCTTTCTATACACCAATCGGTGAGCTCATTGGCTACATATTCACCCCCCATGTCACAACGAAGTTTGTATACACGCGAGTTCCATTTTGATTCAGCTTCAACAATGTAGTTTCGGGCAGCATCGGAAACATCCAATTTGTTTTTAATCAGACATATCACTGAAAAATGTGTGTAGTCCAAGAAGTCGTGAAGTACCCGAAACCATCCCACGTTGTGTCTAGTGGCCCACACACATCAGTGTGTGTTATTTCTAGTGGTCTCGTTGCTCTCGCTCTCTGTTGCTTTTCCAAAATGTTTTCTAGTCTGCTTTGATTTAAGGCAGGTTTCACATTGGATCTCACTCGTACAGAATTTAAGCATTTCAAGTCCAGATGATAAAGTAGCTAGTTTCTTCATACTATCAACATTCAAATGACCAATTATTCTACATCGTAGATTTAGGTCACTTGTTTGTTTGCTGTCAGACAAAAGTGTTGTTTCACTGCAGTTTAAATTTATATTATAGAGTCCAGCAATGTCCTTCTCACCTGTAATTTTAGTTCTACCCTTCAAAATTTCTACACCGTTGTCAGCAATGTGGCCCCTTTTGTTACGCTTAAAACAAACAATATTTTTGTTTACAGTTTAGAATGCTACATAATGTGTGCTACTGGTATGACCTCTCTCTTCTTCTGCTAACAATCTTGCAGTTAGATTAGTCAATGTTCTGTCATTCTTAGGAGTCGATGCCCAGGAGGTTAAAAAAAATGTTAAAATCTGTCTGGCAAAGATGACAAAATTTTAACCATCATCGTTTCATCAACTGTGTGGCCTACAGTTTTTAGGTTCATGGAAAGGTTTTGTAAATCAGAAAGACCAGACGCAACCTTGTCAATTTTGTTGTTGAAGAAATTCTGCAGCAACAAACTTTAGTTGTGACTGCTATCTCTCTAATAAATGGAACACAGTTTGTCAAACATACCCTTTGCAGAGTCACAAGACACAATAAATTTAATATTACCTTCGTCTATCATTACGATGTATATCTGGGCTTTGGCATCTTTCTTTCCCCAATTCGTATCTTGTTCTCCTTCCCCAAACTCGGTGTAACAACATTACACAAATAATCTGCTTTCAACAACACTACTATCTGAAACTTCCAAATACTGAAATTAGAATGACCTTTGAGTTTTTCCACATGGGCAAAATCTTCCAATGCCATAGCTATTTTATTCTTTTGTTTATGTTCACAAGAATGCAAGACACTTCACTTATATTCTTCTTGCAGTATGTATTACACCAGAAGTCTCTTGGGCCCATAACCTGTTATAAATTTGATTTTAGTTTTAAGTTTACACGGTCAAAAACGAACAAACATGTATTAAAGTTTTTATTTTACTTCGCATTTATAGCGCCTAAACAACAGAGACAATAACAAACCATTTGGTTTTTATACAAGGAGAAAGTAATCAAATGTTAATTTTAATTTACCTACTCAACAGATAGAATGGTAGAGCCCCAGCCACTAGCAACTCGTCCACCAGGGGCGAGACAGTCACCTCAAGTTGTATTCCACTGCAGCGCTTATCGTTCTTGAAGGAATATTTGCTTTGGACTGAAGGTGTAACCCCTGTTGCAACCCTCACCCAATAGTGATAGGAAGGTGGCCCATACAGCTCAACGCTCTAGGTTTGCACGTCAGTAGCGAGGAACTGATTAGAGCACCAGGCTTGTGCCGGCAACCACTGTTGGATGTACACTATAGAGCTGTCTGGAGTTCACGACGATCATAATGATTTATGAAACAAACCTCTGTCTTTTGGGAAAAGGCAAGACTCACAGAGGGAGGAGCAAAAGGCAGCCTATACCGCCGCCAAGCCAGTGTGCATATCAGACTCTTCTACACTTTGCCAACATGCAGAATGGGACAGAGCTCAGACCGCCCGACATCTGGAGATGCCTTCCTTTCCAGTATTCGCATTTGTATACTTCCCTGCACATATTCGCATTGCCAGAGAGTACCACCCCGTGGTCTGTGCTTTTCTCAAGGGCACTGAGTTAACCCCTGGTTCTGAAGCAGAGAAGCTGTGGAGTGGAACAGACGGTACTGTGTTGGTCAGCACGGTAACCGTACACACCACTCTACTGCAAGAGTTGTCAGTTCCGGCCAGCAAACATCAGCTCCGCCTTCAGTGACTGAAGAAATCCTGGTAAGACGGGTGCCACTTATCGATCAAGCATCCCAACCAAACCTGTTGTCATGCAAACAGTGGTTGACTTTGTACCCAGTCTCCAACCGACACATGCAGCACGAGTAGCTAGTCACTAAACTTAGCTCAAATGTCTAGCCTGTGCTAAACCAAGCATGCCTGACCTAACACATCTAAATCCACATCGACTGTCTCTACAGGCTGACACACATCAATGATGTGTGAGAAATTGTGAGACAGAACATGTTTTGTACTTTAATTGACCCAAATTTGAAAGAAAATAAGTCGGGTGGAGGCAGGTTTTTGTCAGGGGGGTGGGGGGGTCTCATTGTCTTTGTCCCTAGGTGGTACTGGGCTGCGCCCAGTGTACGGGACTAGCCTGGTAGCTTTTCAGTAGGGCATGAAGTGAGGTTCTGCCAGCATAATCTTCCGCTTCAGGCTTTGAGCAGTGGGCGGTATTCTTGGGCAGCTTGCGTTACTGGTACTTGGACGGGCCAGTGGCAGAACGACTGTGCGAGTGGATGCTACAGATACTTGAGGGTGTTTGTTGTGAGTATTTGGTCCTGTCAGTGGGTACAGCAACAGGTGTGGGTACGTGATGGAAGCTGTCAACATTTGGTCTGGCTGTCTGACGTACGTGGCAAGGTACGGGTGTACCGCCTAACTCAAGCTGGTAGGAGCCTGGAACAGATTCCTCGGTATCTCTGGTGTGATGGAGACAAGTAGCTGTAGAGCTTGAGCTTGTTCCTTGGGTGCGAGCTGTCCGATGGTGGCGACTAGGGCAGGGGCCAGCTCTTGTAAACGCCCAGAGGTAATAAGTACCCGTTTGATCTTTTCCCTCAGTCTATGTCTGGAGCAAGGCATTTGGAGTGCACAACACATGCTCACGTCCGTGAGGCAAAAGCAGGGACTGTGCATCTCTACAGCGTGTCGAGTCATGTGAGCGTTTGCCGACTGGACGGTCACTCTATTTCAGTGTTTGGCGCTAAGGCTCTATAAATATTGAAAATAAGGCCTCGCCGTCTGCAGTCCCAGCGCGTGGGTGGTGTTCCAGCCGAGTCCTCCCAATCCAGGGAACGTCCTCTTCTGGCACTAAAAAGTGCGGTGGAAAGGGGCGAGCACAGAACTGACAAGTTGGTCTGAAAACAGCATGCCTGTGTTGGGCTCCACCCTTCTACCTACGAAGTATGTAGAAAGGTTGGCTAGGGTTAGTGCTTGTGGGTTGTCAGAATGTCTCTTGGCTTGATTGAGTATTGTTCCCGGGATCACATCGTTTCTCTCTAGGGTGAGGTCAGGTAGGATAGGTGCAAAGTCTACAGGAACATTGTATCTGAACTGATCTCCGAGTACCAAGTTTATTCCGTGTGATTGGAAGTAAACATGTGGTGATGCACTACCTCCTATGTTGGTCAAGAGCTTACGGGAAGCTAAGCCTACGCAAACCAGGTAGAGGAACTACAAGGGTGTAGTGTAGTGCTGTAAAAACAACTAATAACTGACTGACTCCCTACACCATTGTTGGCCAGAAGGGGCCGCAGTGTCTAGTCTGGGTAGACTACGTTTTGTTGATGTGTGTGGGTATGATGCTTGGATTATGAAGCAGGGCATGACAGGATTAGTCCCAAGCTGGGGCTAAGGAATAGGTGCTCCTTCTGGCACTAAAAGTTTGTTGGGTCAGTTCTGGCAGCGAGTGCAGTGAAAGAATGAAGACTGGCCCTGAGAGTCAAATTCTGACTCTGTATTTATACTCTGCCAGGTGGTTGCCTCTGCGCTTATTGGCTGGCGTTTCGTGGGTGAGGGGTGGCCATTGAGCGGGTGGGGCGAAAGCATAGCTTATCAGCACATGAAAGTTATGCCAAATATAATTTACAAGATCCATAAAGCAATGGCCATAATTAAGCGAATTTCCTATTTATACTTGGAAAATTTTCCACTGTCAGTGAAAAATTATATATAATTCTGATGCCTATGTAACAATTTTGGTGGCAGGAAGTTTGCCCAAAATAATTTACTTCACACGCGTTATTTCCATTTACTATGAAAGTTTCTACTGTGGCACTGTCTACACATTTTAGACAAAGTACCTAGTACTAATTTTTGCAGACGACATTTTTAGTTAGGAGACACATCTTAATTGTGTAACATTCCTCTTTCCCACCTCCTCACCCCAAGATAGAGTACCAAAATGTAATCCCCACAACTGTATTTTCACTGAATACCACTTCTGTCAAAGCTTCGTCACTAGCGACTTCCTTTTTTGATTCACATTTTTTAAATTTCAAAAAACATACTCTTAACTTTTAATTACTTTCTTGTAAATTGATTTTTCGTCAAGTCACCTTAGGTGTTGAGTTGTTCCAATTCTTTGTAATACGGAGTTTTTCAAATTATATATTGACACCACCAGTCATGAGACAACACATTGGAAATTGCTGACATTTCAGTGATGCTACTCGATGGTCCATATAAGGTGAGTTACAATTCTGGTTGGAATCAGTCTCATTTGCACCAATTTCTCGCAAATGATTACTGTCAAAGTTAAACTGCTCTGTGGTGTAAACATACCTGCTTTAAAACACTCAAGTTTTTAAGGGTTTCGTAGGATTGCAGGGGAAGATTCCTGCAGGCAAAACCAAAGCTATGATTTTAGCATACATACATTCATGCCATTATCACGCTATAATGGTCTACAGTGTGACTGAACTAGTAGCGACAGCGAGGAGGCGCCTCACGAAATGCTTTAAAATGGTTACTCCACCACAGTAATTTTTTTTACTGGGTGTTACCAAAACCCAATCTGGAAGGACGAAGAGTGCAGAAAAGATTGCGCTCTGTCAGTGTCTAGTTCAGTACGCGTTTCTTTGGGAAACGTGATCTCGCAAGAGGTAATCGCTTGGGATGTGGTTGTCGTGAGTAATAAGGCTACAGGAACAGAGGATTCACAGTCTTCTCCTATTAAGTTAAGGTAACCATATTTTACCTCTTAAAGCAAATTCTCATGAAAGCAGTTTTACTTGACATGTTCCGGCGTTATCTAACAGACTTCTCCAATCAATAACAAAATTACAGTCAACCTTTGCAATACTGAGTGTGCTCACATCGATACCTCACCTCACTTCACTTACTAAATTTCTTATTATTGCTTTAAGATTGTTTTATCGTCCACTTAGTCAACCAGACCTCATCGACAGAGACGTCCACATCTTGAAGAAAAGCTATTAGCTCGTCGCGATGCAGAGAATAAATAAACCCCATGTTACTCATGACATGAAACAATGGCAAAATACAGACTGAGTACAGATCTAGCGGAGTCGTCGAAGATGTTTATTTGTGCCAAACTGATACAAATAGCATTTGCAACACAGGAAAAGTTTTCACTCGCATATTTTTTTAAATTGCAACTATAATACAAAGAACTTTAAAATAGTATACATATGTTTTCAATATCAGACAATCTGGAAATCTCGCCAAACTCAAAATAATACATAGTATTAAAACAAACAGGTGGAAATTAAAATATAAAGAGCCATGAAAGCACAGAAGAAACACAATTCTGTTGATTACAGCACTCGGCTGAATTAATACAGTCGCCAAAACATTCAATAAAGGCTCTTGCAATATTTCCAATATTACGCTTTAACACTTAATGAACACACTTGGGATTTATTAGTTTTATCTTTAACACAGCAAACATTAAATTAGTGATCAAGAAATACGTAAGGATTTCCATAAAGGCAACATGCAATACAGCAATGACAAATAATTAATCTTATGTAACATTGAATATTAATGTGTGTGCACAAACTAGTACCATTTTGTTAAAGCTCGTAAATACTGATGAATGAATTAAATATCTTCAAAGCTCAAAATTATATTACGCTGACCCAACACAAATGAGAACGGCACTCGGACACAGGCCTTCAAAGTGTTTCTTGCATAAAATAATCTATTAATAACCTCATTAAAAATACCATTAAAACACAATGAACTGGGAGGCATTTCGAAATGAAAGACCTCTGAGCAAAGTTCCCAATTCTAAAATATTGACTGCACAATTTAAAATAAGTGAAACAGAGTGAGTAGCAGACGAAAATGCAGAGGCTGGGCCGGCCAAATGGGGCTGCAGATAAACACTACACATTAAAAACTGACAGACATGCAGCAATGTGGTTCTGTTTATGCCAGACAGGAATTTTGAAAGTGCAAATGAAAGAGAATTTGGAAAAACCTACATTACTGCATGCCCCACAACACTAGCACATAACTACCAGACACCACATGATAAAAACACTAAAGCCCAAATAATTACTGCACACTCACCATTACGGCATTCTCCCTTTAATTTGGCCACTATTTGTTGACATGTCACTGTTGCAACCTACCACTAGTTGCAGATACGGTGTAAATTGTAATTATATTAACTGACGTGGGACAACTTCTGTCTGCCATCTCTACCCTCGGAACAAGATAAAATACAGGGATAACACTTCCTCCTGTAGGTAGAAAGTTGGTCGACTAATAAAAGCTAGTTTTAAATGCACCAAGGAGAGAGCTGGCTGCAGCCATTTCCCATTCTATCCTTAAACTATTGTGCCTCCATAGGCATCCCCAGGGCTGACAATGACCCCCCCCCCCCCCCCCATCTCCATTTTTTCACCTTCTCACCACACCAGTGTAGACCCTGGGAGCTTTCTGCAGTGTCTGAACTATGACACGTGCTGGCAGGGACTATATCAGAAGAGGGGCCACACCCTTATCTGCCACTACATCTTTCACATTAACACATCACTGCCCTATTTCTGTTATGTCTTCAAATCCGAGTGTGGCGTGTACGAATTCTAATAAAACTAGAAACTAATCTAAACCACGAATATGTCTGTTATTACAATTATAAGATATTTAAATATTGGTCAGTTATAGTAAAACTAAAACATTACTGTAACAGACAGCTACATGCGTGATTGTTAATTGTTACTTGAATCATTCACATTATTCCATAATTATACACACACTTCGTGATAAACATTTATCGGCTTGCAGTAAGTTATTTTATTTAGACAACTTTACTATTTACTAAAATTAATAATTAAATTCCAAAGTCAATGGGAAATTTACTAATCATCTAAATTCATACACAAAATAATCCTTCATAAATGTAACAAAATTCATATAATTACAAATCAAACTGTTACAACATATTGTAAGGAGAAAGACAGTTTCCCCATGTCACAATGAACGCAACTTGTTGAGCTCTGATTTTTATCATGGAAACACTTTACAGTACTGCACTTTCTTTGTTTAAGGGTTTGGTTTTGTTTTCCAAATGAAACTACTCAGCTTAACATGTGATAAGTGGCCATCTAACAGTAGCAGTATTGGGAGTTCTGCGACAGTTGCAGCAAATTTCTGAATATAGGAATGAAAAACAGCTGCTGTCACTGATACACTTTCCATATTGGCATAAAATGCTCCTGGCATATCATCTGAATCCTTGCATGAGGTCCACAAATGAGTTGATTCAAATATTACTAAAGGCTGTTCACGATAAAGGGAGTACTTTTGAAATCAATCTTATAAAAAAAAGTCACTGTCCCTGCCTGCAAATACAACAGGTGCACTGAGTGACATGCGCCTGGTAAAGTTGGTAACGATGAATGGAAAGTAGTTCCGTATTATAACATTGAATAAAAAGTGTTAATTAACCATTTGTGATCATTTAAATTATTTAGTTCGGTTTTTTTTTTTTTTTTTTAAATTCACTTGATGTGTAAAAATGAGCAGATTTATAAAATGTTTACTTTTGTAATAATTTCACAGTTTCACTTGTTCGATGCATAAATAAAGAGATGAGGTCCATGGCAATGTTAATTTTACATGAGGTGGAAGAATACACGACATGCATACAAGTAGACCTTACGCAGGGCTTTCAGAAGTGCTCATTTTACAGTGAACAGTCTATAGCAGCAGGACACGTCCTACTGCAGATACGCAAGATAAGAATTGATTCTCTTTCCATACTAAATCTAGTTTTATCAAGACTCCACATACAGGATGATTCACGAGTAGTTAATGCCACTGGTAGGGCTTAGTCCTTGCATCATTTGGAGCAAAATATGTCGTATAAATGTGGGTCCTATTTTCAATATTTACAAAGTAATTCAGCAAATTGGAAATGCCTAGGTTATTGCGTATGGGGATAGATGAAGGATATTGCTTACTAAAGGACTGCACAAACATATGAGGAACTACTTGCGCATATCATGCACGCAGCTCAGGGGCATAGCCAGGAATTTACTTCGGAAGGGGATTAAAAATGTTTATATTTGAATAAAATTAAAGGCAAATATTGGAAAAATTAGTTGAACCAATGGGCTTAAAATACAGAGACAGAACTACAAATGCTTTAAACCTCCTTTATAATCAAGGGAAATAATAAAGTTATTGTATTTTAAATTTTTTTTATAAAATTTAAAGTGTGTGTGTGTGTGTGTGTGTGCAGGCTGAAGCTGCTTAAGGGATTTACGCATGGAAAAATAATTAAACATTAATTAAACCAGAGGGGCAATGATTCTGCTCCAGTGGGTAGTATACTCGAGAGGTAAAGCGTTCCAGATAAATTAAGTTATTGCAGTGAAAATTATTAAGTACAAAGTTGCTTCACCTCCAAGCAGCCTCGATGTGACCTACCCTGATGCCCGTTGAACCAATACTAAAAAAATGCTCGTTGAAACAATACTAAAGATGATGGTGTAGGGTCGGTGACACCTTGTAACCGATGCAGTACCAATACAAAAATCCTTTGCGGGAAAAATGAAAATGAATGATGTGGAACATAGAATTGTACGAGACACATTTACGTTTGCACTTTGATCAATACAATTCCACACAACAATATAAAAGTAGGTAAAAATTATGGCACAGTAATTTTTAGAAAAAAATATTAACGTACACGTTTAAATAAAATATGAAAGTATTCATATTGTGACAGGCGTCACACCAACAGTGTCAGCCTGTCAATATAAAAAAATTTACTTTTCTTGCATTAAAATTTAATTTAATTAGCTCGTTTCTGGGCTTATTGTCCATTTCATACAAGTGGGGTAAAATCTGACAGACAATGTGACCAACCAACACACTATGTAAACAGTAAATGCTCTCGATTTTACTGTATTATATCAGCTGAAAAACTGCAGCGGGGTCCGTGTTGTTAGGTTGACAATTTTGTTAATGGCTTTGGAAGATAATAGTACTCGGTTCTAAAAGTTGCGTTTTTAAATTATAATTATAGTTCCAATATTTACAGTTTAAATTATGTTTTTAAAGCAATATTACATTTTCTTGGCTATGAGTAACTGGACTTTAGAAACATGTTTAGTATTTATGACAGAGTATGTCGACACAGTAAACGTTTCCAGCCAATGTCTAGCCATGTTTAAGTTTCCAGTTTCGAGCCCGGTGAATGCAGTTGGGTGTGTGCTGTTTTTCTTATAGTATTTATTATAGGAATATCTTATTGGTGTTGTTGGAATATTTAATCGGTAGTTAATAAGTTTTTATTTGCTTTTTTCAAACATAGTTGGTTGTAGGTATCGTTGTAGTACGTTTTCTTGAGTGTAATGTAATATTAATCAGCACGACGTAAAAACTGCTCATTCCACTATTTTTCTAACCGCCTTCCACAATGAAGTGACATAAATATAATTTACGTATATACGTTTAAGTTTGTTTGTATCAGGAAACATGCGCAGTGTTGATTTTACTGAATGAATTGGCAAATAAATTATATAATGCTAGTGACGAACAAATGTGGTTTTAGTGAAGTAAACTCACAAGGATTGCTGTAGAAAAACACATGTTCAAGAGGTTGCAAATATTACACACAGTATGTTTGTAATGTATTTGTAAGCTGTTGATATTATTATTGAAATGCATGTGGCCGTGACGTGAGCCGAGCATTCCCGTGTGCTCTTATGAGCATTTGTGTCACCACTGTAGCTATCGCATAAGTGCACGCCAGAGAAGTGTCAAACAGCCCAGAGTATGTTGGTGCAAGCCGCCGGGAACAGCGTGTAACTTTCCCGGTGACCCAAATCGCGTAACTCCAAATCGCCCGTTTAACCTATTTCTCATGAGTTTGCGGTCTGGCATTGCGTCTCTGTGAAGCCACGGCCATCAGACGATAGTACCATTGGAGGGAACCTGGGGGCTCCCTGTACAACAGCATAACACGTGTGTTAATATGAATTCCTTTGTACGCGTGCAGAATGATGCTGCACTTAGCTCGTTTTAGCATTCAGCTGCATCTCATAAATGAATACCATAGGTGTAGTATAAAAATTTATACAGTAGTATAAAAATGCCGATTCGAGCGCAACCCCAGTTATCAGAAAAACAACGGCAAATTAAATGCTCGAACCATCAGAAAACCATCAGAAAAATTCCTCTTAATTTTCTGATTCAAAACATCAAATGCCGATTCGAGCGCAACTGCAAAAAAGTGGTTCAAAGAGTTGCATTTTGGAGCAACCGCAAAAAAAGTGGATTAAAAAGTTACGTTTGGGAGCAGTTGCAAAAAAGTGGCTCAAAAAGTTGCGTTTGGTTAGATCGTAGTGTTTAGAGAAAAAAAGTTGTGTTAAACTTTGGTTTGAGTGCATCTGTAAAAATACGCGTAAAAAGTACACTTTGTGCGCAGTTGCAAAAAAGAGTGGCTCAAAAAATTTGTATATGTAAAAATAAAATATTGTATATAATAAAGATGGATCAGTTGCTAAATGTATTAAACGGAACCAAACAATTTAAGAAACTTTCCGAACTTACAATTGGACAGTCCTATTCCATAAACCATGTTGAAATTAATGATACACGGTATGGATACAAAGTGGTACTTACATCTGGAAATTTTGAAGTAACCTTACCAGACATATATATTCAGATTTTCAGTGAAAAAGTTTTAAATGATGTTAATCGTGGAGGTATAAGTTTTGCATATGATGGAACGGTGATTTGTGGTGTTAATCAAATGCATTCTACTAGGTTTTTTAAAGAGTAAATGATCGTCGTCGTATAGTTAGACATCAGTTGATTTTTATTTGTGCTCATATCTTTATAAAGTTTTAATGGTTATCCAATCATTAAACACAATTATCGCTCTGACTTCGGCAATGTGCTACAACATAGTCTAATTAAAAATTTAGATACACATCTCCAAATTCGACATATTAACATAGCCGAAACATTCAATTCTTTTTTCAAAAAATCTTTCATTGCACTTTCTATAGAAATATTATTCATCTTTATCATATGAAACTTTAATAGTTTAAAAACTATTAAAGTTATTATATATAGAATATGACTACTTCCAACCCAAAAAATATCTATGGTCTCATCTCTAATACCACTGTTCTTTCAGACAAATCAAACTTACCTTTTTCATCCTTAATTTCAACTATTATTTCATTAACTTGATTTGTTTGCACTGGAAAAAATAATGGATAAGCTGGTTCGTAATAGATCATGTTGCTAAATCCAAATGTTGTCCTTAGTTTAAAAGTGGTAATTATATTAGTTTCTCTATGATTATATTCATCATGTTTTAATATCATACCATTTACTATATTACAGTCTATATTTATTGTTTCAAATGGAGCAAATTTTGGAATTGTATCTCCATAATGGTCCACATTTGCTATCAGAGTTTTATTTTCTACGAAACCCAAAAGTTTTCCTATTGAACCCCGTTTTCCAAACTGTAATTTAAGCGTACATTTTACTTTCACTCTGTTTGTTATTTTATCCAGCTCGAAAGATATAGCATTTTATTTCCTATCCATTGAATCTACACTAAATGAAAAAATTGCTTTTAAAGTTTTTTTCAAGATCTTTTAAGCTATATTGGCCAGCTGGAATATCAATTGCTGATTCCATATCATTTCGGCCCACAAAATATAGCTTATTTTTCCCAGAGATAATGTTATGCGTTAGATACGTAGTATAGAACTGAACTAAAGCCAATGAGTGCCTCTCTATCTCTAAAGGGTAATGTAGTCTCTTCTTCAACACTGGTTTGTTATCTGTTAGTTTGAATTCTTTACTCATTTATTATATTATTTAAATAATCTATTAATAAACGAGCAAGAAAAACATGAAACACGTAGACTGGAATATTAAAATAAGAAAACCAGACAAGACTGTATCGACAAAACGTCATGGAGAATTATTACCTATTAATATTAGATGTTTGATAGTGGGTCCTTGTAACTGTGAAAAAACTACACTTATGATAATTTTATATATGCTCAGGGGTGGTTGGACTTTGGTACTCTCTGTGTGTGTTCAAAAAGTCTGGACCAACCAAAATATATCAATTTAAAGAAAGATATAGATGTAGCATCAAAATTATTTAATGAACTGATAGCATACTTCTTTCCATCAAATGAAGAAATGGTTGATGTAAATGAATGCCATAAAGTCTGTAGTTGTTTTCGATGATATCATACTTGAAAATCAAAATATGGTAAGGGATTACTTTACTCGCTGTAGACACAAAGATATGGTTTCCATTTAGGCCAGACATACTCAAAAGTACCTAAGCAAATTATAAAAGACAATGACAATTTTCTTTGCATATTCAGACAAGACGATATAAATCTTAAACATATTCATAGTGATTTTGTTGGTAGTGATATGTCGTTTGAGAAATTTAGGGGGACTTGTTCAAAATGTTGGAATAATGAATATGGTTTTGTTACAATATATATGACTCAAAAGTTAAATAATGGAAAGTACCATAGTAAAATTAAAGACTTTTTAAATTCTTAGATTATAAGTAAGTTTTGGTTTTAATGGAAGTGTTTCCATTAAAAACTAACATAATCTGATCTTTTTAAATGTATTGGTATACCATAACTATTTCAATAAACACAATTGTACCTTCGGGTACATTGTGGGCTTTTGGTATTTTAAAATATAAAATATCATCAGGGTATACTTCAAAAGTTTTATACACAACAATTTTTTTTCGTTGATGGTATAAGTTGATAACACTTTTATATTTTTCTTATTTCATTATTATTTTAACTATAGTTCCATCTCTCATAAAAAAATATTCTATTTGATTATCAAAGTAAAATACTTTTCTTTTGAACTGTATTTCCCAACTAAACGAATAATGTTATTTCTGTTTTTCTGATAGTACTCTAAATTGGCAGCATTCATCGGTGCAATGGGATCTCCCACTTGTTTTAGTCTTTTTTGTTCAAAATCTGTATTATTATCTACTTCCAAGTAGGTAAGATAGGCTTTATCCAGTGATCTTTTATTTCTTGTCAGTGTAGCTATAAATTCGTTGAACTGTGTGTAGGAAACAAAATCGTTAGGATTGATCTTGTCAGTAGTTGTATCATTGTCCATGTTTTCTTTAATTTTATCTTCAATCCAATAGCTCATTAATGCATTTCCACATATATCCACTGTTTATTAATAGTGAAATAATTTTTGGAAATTAAAAAAAAAAAATGTGAAAAGTGATTTAGCACAATTACATACAAATGACCACAAGTTACTTGATTGTAATTTTGAATTCTATCATCGTTACAAAAAAATATCACTTCCGAGATATGCTATTAATTGTCGGGGTTGATTTCCACCAAATGAATCAAAATAATATTTGTTGTTTTCTTTTTTCCAATAGCATATCCAATGTGTACCAGAGTTGGTAGAAACATCTAGAATAACAATCCCACATTCATTATCGAGTGGCGTGTTAAGTAGCTCATCGATCATAAATACACCTCGAACATTTTTTATGTTTAATTTCTTAACCATTTTATCAATATCAAAGTTACTGAGTGGAGTTACTTTTTTTTTTTTAACATTCTACATTCTTAACTTAACATTCTTCAATCCCTTGCCGTATTCCTCCATAGCTAAATTATGTCTGTGTTGTTCTTCCAATGCTTGGTTTTTCTTCTTAGCATTAATTACTGATGTAGCGATAGATGATGCAGCACCAGCTAATGCTCCTAGAGCTTCCAATGCTGCGGAAATTAAGGGTAAAAATTCACCCATGTGAACTGTCAAACCATTTCCAGTTTTCATTTCTTTAGACATTTTCTTAAGCTTTGGAACTGAAATTCTGATAGTCATCCCTTTGTCCTCCTCTAATTTCTTGTTTTTATGATCCAGTTGGTCTTTCGTTATGAAAGAATCAATATTCAAACCCTTCAACTCATTGTTAGGAACTTGAAATACAATCTTACCGCAATAAAATAAGAGCTAAGTTGGAAAATATTAGAAAAAATGAAGGGGTTTTACTTAAATACGTGAAAAGTCCTGTTCCTGAGACGTCAGATTCCATGTTGGGCTTAAATTCATCAAAGACAACTGGCCTTCAAACCCAGAACAAGCTAAAAAAAATACAAGAACTTGGCACTGTTGATCTGGTACCTGTTAGAAATGTTGACATTGTTCCTGAAGATCAAATTCCAACAACATCTACTCAATTAGAGTCTGCATCTGTATGTCTAGACATGGATTTCGATAGTTTAGAAACAGAGACTGATACAGCATCGGCATTGTCTGCTATTCAATACCAAACTTGGACGATATTGGAAAATGGCCTGAACACACAGATGAAAATATGCGATTGCATCTCATTCAGCAAGGCCAGGAAGTTGTTCAGCATATCAATACTAACTTCGCCGAAGCATCAACAGTGACACATTCAGATTCGTGCTCTTTAACATCAAAAGGAGAGACAAGACGGCTTACCCAGGAATGGTTTTACCGCACATTGACTAACGCCGATAAAGTTTTACGTACTTGGATGGCTTATTCTCCTTCCAAAGCATCATTAGTTTGCTTTTGCTGTCGTTTATTTGAGAACGTAAACACACCGAATGGATCAAAGTTTTGCTCATCTGATGGATTTAATACTTGGTGGAAATTAAATCCTAAGGTTTCAAGTCACGAATCAAGTGCACTTCACAACCAAAATTATTGCAAATGGAAGGAGTTGGAGAGCAGACTTCAAAAAGGACAGACTATTGACAAGAAAGAGCAAAACTTAGTGGCAAAGGAAACAAAAAAATGGCAAGAAATTCTTATCAGAATGTTTTATAATATAAAATTCCTTGGCAAACAAAATTTGGCTCTACGTGGCCATACAGGAAATGACACCAGTATTAATAGAGGAAACTTTTTAGAATTGTTGCATTTAATTGCAAAGTACAATCCTGTACTTCGTGAACATCTTGTAAGATCTAAAATGTGTGGCAAAATTTCAAGCACGTATTTGTCACCAGAAATCCAAAACGAATTTATTGCAATTTTGGGAAATAAAGTTCGCCAACATATCATCGGACAAATAAAAAAAGGCTAAGTATTATTCGATTATATTCGACAGCACTCCAGGCATTTCTCATAAAGATCAAACAAGCCAGGTATTAAATTACGTAATGATTGAAAATCAGGAAGTACAAGTAGTGGAATCTTTTATAGATTTCATTGAAACAAAAGATAAAACTGCTGAAGGAATTTCAAAGATGATTTTGAGCAAGCTTGAAGCTGATGGCCTTGATATAAGCAACTGTAGAGACCAAGCATATGATAATGCTGCTGTTATGGCTGGAAGGCATTCAGGAGTTCAGCAAAGAATTAAAGAAATAAATCCCAAAGTTGAATTCGTACCTTGCTCAAATAATTCGTTAAACCTGGTTTGTTTACACGCTGCCTCAGTTGAGGCGAGTTCAGTAACTTTTTTCGGCACATTAGAACGTTGCTATTCATTTTTTTCCATGTCCACACATCGTTGGGAAGTTCTGATAGCAGCTACAGGCAAAAGTTTAAAAAGGGTTCAAGACACGTGGTGGAGTGCAAGAGGCGATGCCGTAAAAATGACATGGCATCATTACAAAGACTTTCTCGTCACTTTGGAAAAACTGACAGAGACAGGTGAAAGCTTAAACACAAGAACAGATGTAGGAACTTTGCTAGTTACGATGCAGTCATTTTCCTTTCTTTGTTTCTTGGGCCTCTGGCAACCGGTGCTACATGAAGTGAATGATGCACAAAAATATTTACAAACAAAGGGACTTGACATAAGACTGTGCGCTCAGAAAGTAAATGCTTTGCAGATGGTACTGATAGAGAAACGAGAAGAATGGGCAGATGGCGCTGTAAGTTATGCAAAAAATATGTGTGAAGAACTTGGCATTTCCATGGAACCTCAGAGGAACTAACAAGAAGGAACATTTTTGATGACGGAACCAGAGATGCTAACTTGTCTTGTGAAAATGAGTTGAGACGGAAGCTGTTTTCTTTGTTAGATAGAATCATTGTAGAAATTCGTGAACGTTTTCAGCAGCTACAGAATTTGGCGGATAAGTTTGCTTATCTAACGCCGACTATATTACTAGATTCGGACGACACTAAATGTAATATAGACTACGCATCTGCCGAAATTGACGAGCAGGACTTCAAGCTGGAACGACTTCGACTGCGGACTTTCATTGCTGCCACAGGCAACAAAAATTAATTAATTAATGCGGACTCGCTTGAATTATTAAAATTTATTGTGAAATCCAAGCTGGAAGATACTCTGCCCAATATTATAATAATGCTCCAAATATTCTTCACAATTGCCATAAGCAATGCCAGCTGTGAGAGAAGTTTTTCAAAATTGAAATTGATCAAAAATTATTTAAGATTAACAATGAGTACTTTAGGCTAACCAATCTGGCTATTGAGTACTTTAGGCTAACCAATCTGGCTATCTTGTCTATTGAGCACGAGGTGTGTGATGCTATAGACATTGATAGTTTCATAAAAGACTTTGCTCTTAAAAAAAGTAGACGAATAAAGTTTTAGTTAAAGACAGAAGTTTTGTTTTTAATTCTAACAAGTATATTATTTTTAAATAAAAATATAAATATTAACAGTATCATTCTAGTTCTAATTGGAAGTCGATTTGCGTTTTATATTCAATTCGCTAATAACTTATTCTTGTCGAGCGTCAAGGTATAATCATAAGTGTTCTATACCTGTTATATCAATGTAAGTGGCATACGTGTAAGAATTTTTGTAATAAATGTGATTATTATATTGTAAAAAAAAAACACACACGCACACACACGCACGCAAGCGCGTGCACACACACACACAAAACTTTTGTATTTGTAACCTATACAATACACAATAATGATGACTGTTCTTGCCGAAAAGTTCTTTAGAATTACTGTATATTATAGTCTTTTAAATTGAAATACCTAAATAAGAGGGCGGCAAAATTTTCTTCCGCCCTGGGCGGCTGATACCCATGCTACGCCACTGCATCTGAACTTAACAATCTTTTGAACGTTTTCTTTTCTAGTTATTTGTCAGCTCCATTTCTTTCAGCTAGATCTTTATGATGATGATAAGCTATATCATGTTCCATTGCAGCCGCATCTAGTGGATTAATGGGTTTATCACCATGCTCAATTCTCTCTTTTAGTCTGGTACCCGGACCTAAGTACTGATAACTGGGTGAAAGCAACTCAAAAGGTAGTAAATTTATTATGTCATTGAGTAATCATTTTCCATGATTCTCCGACTCCCAAAAAGTAAGTGGTATTGTGTTTAACACTCGTATCAGGTATGGTATACCTTTTGGATTATTCACAACAAAGTCACTAAACTTGCTGTTGAGCATATTCATTATTCCAACTTTTTGATTGTAATAGTTATCATTTCCAGCATTCTCTTTGCCATAAGTAATGAGAAGTCGATCAATAAGCATCCTAACATCATCCTTCCATATGTATTCTTTGGGATAGTCTGTATACTTCTTTATACCTTTTTCCTATTTTAGGTGAGGGACGTTTCTTTTTAATCGAATCGTAAATATGTTCAACAATAATTTTCCATTTATTCCCTTTACTCTATTTTGGCGTTCCCAAGTTTGGATCATTGTTTTGGAAAACTGTGTTTATCTGATAGAATACGACTATAGTGTTCTAGTTGGTTGCAGTGTAGTTGCTTTCTGTTACTTTCTTACTAGTTAGTAATTCCATCAAACCATCAGTTCCAGTGTATGTCCGGCCTTTTACATTAGATTTGTCATTGATGAATGTTACTTCGCTATCACCAGTATACAATCTACCTTTATCAGCCTTTAGTCCAAAAACATTGTCTTTGCAGTCAATTAAGAAATCTGCCAATTTCTTATCAATAAATGTTGTTTTGTAGTTAGTTAACAGTGAGATATCAGTTTTCAAACGCCCCAATGTTTTGTCATAGCGTTCATCATCATAGCATTCATAGTCATTGTCAATGTGTTTAATGCCATCGTCATAGCGTCATCATTATAGCATTCATAGTCATCATCAATGTGTTTAACGCCATCATAGCATTCATTGTCATCGCCAATTCGTTTAATGCCATCGTCATAGCGTTCATCTGTGCCTGTTTTACCAAACAGTTTTCTTTCAAAAGATGTTTCTGTTGGTTTATGTGGGTAGTCTAAATTCTTAACAGCAATTTGAACAAGTTCTTTTATTAAGTTCTTATTCTCATTTATTACGTGTCCAATTTTTTGCCCCAAATCTTCTATCGCATCTATCAATGGTTGATCATGTTTTTTATTTTTATCATATTCATCTTGGAGAAATTTTCTAAAAGTTTTAAACTTTTCAATTAGCTGTCTTCTTCTCTCTATATTCTTCTCTATATTGTTTACAATTTTTTGTTGTCTCATTTATTATATAAATCAATAAAATGAACAATGAAGAACTTATATTTTTACTGTCTCAAATGTATGAAAAATACACTAAGTTCATATGAACTTAGCAATAAAAACAAAGTAAGAATTAAATGTGTTTGTAGATGTCGTGTTACCAATAATTTGATATTCACTGGTGGGAGTATAAAAAACGATATTGCAAATGAAATTCATAAACCAATACGAAAAAAACTTCCCCAGAAGAACTGTTCTATCTTTTGGTATCGATGATCTTTGGCAAGCTGATTTAGTTGAGGTGAATTCTGGATCTTTAAAAGGTATACACAGAATTAACAAGTGGTTTAAATATATGTTAATTGTGATAGATGTTTTTTTTCCAAATAAGCACGGGCAATACCAATCAAAGATATAACTGGCGAAAGTGTTACATTAGCATTTAAAACTATTTTAAAGATCTCAAACCCATGCATTTACAAACACACAAAGGGAAAGAATTTTACAATAAACCATTTAAGACATCAATGGCCAATAACAACATAACACACTATTCAACATACAGTGAAAAGAAAGCTAGTGTTGTAGAAAGATTTAATAGAACATTGAAGGGGAAAATGTGGAAGATATTTACTATGCAGGGAAACTATAAATGGGTGGCTATATTACCTAAATTAATAAGTGAATACAATAATGCTGTTCGCAGTACAATCGGAATGAAACCCACCAATTAAATGCAAAGAATGAAAGTTCTATTCTAATCAACATGTATGGAGGAGAAAGAAAAATGGTTAAACCAAAGTTTGCAATAGGAGATAAAGTTCGTATAAGTAAAAGTAAAAATTTGTTTGAAAAAGGATATACACCAAATTGGTCCACAGAAGTATTTGAGGTGTGCGAGTATTGCACACAAACCCCAGGACATATAGAATAAAATATTTAAAAAATGAAATTATTAAAGGTATTTTTTATGAGCCAGAGCTGCTTAAGACCAAATACGATAAAGACTACTTAGTGGAAAAAGTTTTGCGAAGAAAAGGAAATAAGCTGCTAATTAAATGGTTAGGATTTGATAGTAGTCATAATTCTTGGGTTGATAAGAAAAGTGTACTTGTTTAAGAATTTTTTTTCTATATAGTAAATGGATCAACAAAAAATTGAAAGTTATGAGCGTCAGTCGTTTCCGCCAAACGACCAAACAAAAAAAATAATTTGAATGAATACAACAAGCGCATTGAGTTTGATATTCCTATTGGCGATGAATTTTCACATCCGAATGAAGCTTATGTATACCAACAGTATAAGCTAACTGAAAGAGATACAAATGCAGATTATGAAAAAACTTCAACTATTCATCTTTGTGAGAATTTCTTCCCATTCCAGTTCTCAAGAATAGAGATCACTAAACATGGTTGTATAATCGAAAGTATTGACAACCCTGGCATCACTTCAACAATGATACATATATTGCTAGGTTCGGAATCAGAATCAGCATACTTCCAAATGTCGGGGATAGAACTAGGTAAATATGTTAGGAATGATAAGTGTAACGAAATTACCTATTCATTATGATATTTGTTTGGATTTATGAGAGATTGTAATGAAATATTCTGGAAAGGTGGGTACAAGATTACATTCATTCGAAATTGTAATGATGATGTTTCTTTCTACAGGAGACCCCCAAAGAAAGCAGATGGATCTGATGATGAAGATAATTGACCAGATGCTGGTAAAATTGTTATTGAGAAATTGGAAATTCTGTGGCCAATTGTTGAATACGGTCCTATTTATGGAGACGAAATTAAAGCAAAATTATACAAACACCCCAAAATTCCAATTAGTTTTAATTATTGGCAATGTCTTGAAAAACCAGTACCTACTAATGCAAACTCATTTCAGTTTGATATAAAAGATCGGGTCAATTCAATCGAATTCGATATGCCAGACTTTGTCATTGTTTGTTTTCAACACAGCAGAAAAGAAGATCCTGGGCAATTCACACATGGTTCAATGTTTAACTCTTGTTTTGTCAAAAATATTTATATTAAGAATGGACGGAATGAAGTGTTTTGCAAAGAGAATTGGAATTTAAACATTGATGATAAAATTTTCGATAAGATGTATATTGCTTACAATGTTTTTGAAATTCAAAGACTAAACTAGATACCACTTATTGTAATAATGAACTGCGCTTCAACTCTGGGTCATTTATTGGGAGATGACCATTGTATGTTATTTATTGTTCTTACATAAGAACCGCTATTGTAAAAGATCGAACTAATCTCAAACTTACACTTGATATCAATAAACCAATATCGGCTTCAACTATTTGTAATGTGGTACTAGTAAGCCAAAGAAACCTAATTTATGACGTTAAAAGTGAAAGAATCACCGAAGTCCAATAGTGCGCACACATGTATGGTTATTAGTTTTTAATGGACTGTTATTAATTAAAAACATTTACTGATATATAATTTTTCTTTAATAGCGCTATAAGAGTGTTTTTAATGAGATCTGAAAAAACCGTGAGTGGTTATACATTCTTAAAGTGGGTCCCTCGAGGGATCCACTTTAATTGTGACAACGGCTTCTTATACTTCCCCATTATATTCACTCGCAACGCTTTTTTCAGATTAGCATATCCAAGTATTTCTGCAACCTCTTTAGCTTTGAACCATGGATTATTCTCTTCGTCGATAATCACATACACCTTTTTACCGCCGTAGATAAGCTTGTTATTTACAATGTCGATGAGCAATTGCATTTTGTTATATATATATATATATATATAATATATATATATATATATATGCTTTCCTTTAAGCTCATGCACGACTCGCGAACGATATCAGCGATAAGGCGACTCGCGCTTCATGATGTACATCTGCTCTTTCATGAGACCCCTCTGAAATCTGTAGCAATGGGTAGACGAGCATATCAACTCGTACAACCCAAGCTCTGAAATAAAAACTGTGTGGGGATGCGCATAATCAAGAGGGATGACTTGAGTAATCCCTCTTAATTGTAACAACGGCTTCTTATACTTTCCCATTACATTCACTGGCAACACTTTTTTCAGATCCCATTAAAAACATTTACTACTATATAATATTTCATAGTATCACTCTTTTTCAATTTTGTATTGTCCCCGTGGTAGTGTATTAATGCCATCTTTAAGAACAAATCTTTTATCATCTTCGGGACTTAATGCTTTTTTTCTCAACTCACTCGTATAGAGTTCATGTTTCTTACATTTAATATGATTCGTACTTTTGTACAACACTTTTTAACCAAACAAACACTTTTTGTAGTCACCAAAAATAATCTCATTTCTGACTACAGTGTTTTTCACACCGTTTGCTCTTTTCTTTACACCATCTTCCACATTTATTGCATACATTTTCGTTTTGAATCCAATAAATTCTCCCATTACACTTTTCCAATACACTTTGGAAAGGACTTGTCATTTTTTTTTTTTTTTTTTTTTTTTTAATTTTTGTTATTCAATTTGGATATTTGCACACAATTGCATTAACATAGAAATATATAACAAATAAATAATATAATTTACACACTTATTAATTCTAGCAGCTCTACAAACATGTTAAGACTACACTTGATTACAGTACAAGTTGTTACAATTCATGTACAGATATATATATATTAAAGTATAAATATGTAAAGTCTACGTTAGATTGAAACAATGTATTACATGAAGTCTCCTTATATCGGTCTTGTTCTGCGTTATAGAAATGTATCTTTATAAAGGTATTCTTCTACAGTATAGAAGGTCTTATTTAAAAAGTATAATCTAACAGCTCTTTTTAATTTCTGTAAACTATTAATTTACATGAACTGACTGACTGGGTAGATTATTTATTAGTTTTTCCCCAGCATAGTATGAATTTGAAGTAAATTTTGAGGTTCTTTAGGAGAATTGGCGAAGATGATTAACTTGTCTGGTGTAGTAATGGTGTATATCACTATTTTAATGTTTTCGATGTAAAAAAGAATACTATGATATATACATGCATGGAAGTTTGAGAATTGTGTTATTTATAAATAGCGGCCTACAATAGCTTCTTTTTCCTTATTTCTTATTAATATCACTATTTTCTTCTGTAATCTAAAAGCCTGTTTCCATTTTGTCTATTTACCCCAAAATATGATTCCATAATTTATTATGGACTGAATATTTGAGAAATAGTATGCAACTATTGTATTATTATTACAAATCATTTCTAAGGTATGTCCCACAAGACACATTGAACTCAATTTTTTACAGACAATATCAACATGCTCATTCTGTGTTGAATTACAGCCTACAGTGAGCCCTAGAAATTTAGTAGCCTACTATTTACTGTCTGTAACCTATCCTTTTCTATTGTTGTGCATCTTTCATCCTGCATTGTATGTTTATTTCTTTGCATGAAATTCATGATCACATATTTGTTTACATTTAATATGTATTAATTTATTATACTGGAACCAACTGGACATCTCAGTCACTGTATGTTTTATTTTTTTTCAAGAACAGCGTTATTTGAACTAGTTACCAAAATGTTTGTGTCATCCACAAACATTATAGCTGAGCCATTTGTTATTTGTTTTGTAAAATCATTAGTAAATATTAAGAATACAATTGGTCCCAGTATTGATCCCTGGGGCACTCATACTCGAGTAATTCTAGTATTGGACGTAACATCTGTAATGCGATTTTGTCATAATATCTTACAGAGGTGATCTGTTTTCTGTCTTCAAGATATGATTTAAACATATTCTTGGTTACACCTCTTACTCCGCTATGTTCAAGTTTTTGCAATAAAATATTGTGGTCGACACAATCAAAAACTCTTGAAAGATCTGCGAATATACCTGTTGAGAATTGTCTTTTAAAAAGAAGTTAATATTTTTTCAGTTAAATTGTAAATACCTTGTTCTGTAGATCTGCACTCTACAAAGCTATACCGATACAATGAAATAACCGTGTTTGTTATTAAGAATTGTGTCAGTTAATTTTCTATCAATTTTTCTAAAATTTTTGAAAAGGACGTAAGAAGAGCAATAGACCTATAGTTATCCATCAATGCCTTGTCACTTTTTTAATGTATTGGTACTACTTTTGCATATTTCAGTCTATCAGGAAAAATTCCCTGGGCAAAACATCATTGAAAATGTAAGTCAAAGGTAGCTTTATTAAATAAGAACACTTATCTTAAGCAGAGTCATAGGTACCTGATCTATTCCACAGGAACTTTTACTTTTGAAATTTTTTATTACATTTACGATGTTTTCTTCAGAGATAGGTTGTAAAAAACAGCGTGTTAGCATTCCAAGTGGTAGGTTTTAGGGTATGTGTGTAGGACTAATATTTGTACCTCTGTGTTGATTTTGCAATCTTAGTGGGATGTTTGTGAAATAGTCACTAAAACATTAGATATTTCCTTGCTTAGATTTCAATACATTATTAATAATGTTCCTCATTGCTTTGGTTTCATTTGAAGGGGTTATTTTTACCCCATTGTATTTCTGCTTTGCTACTCCAATCTACTTGTATAATTTTTCGTATTGTTTATAGTATAATTTTTGTTTGCCCCCTGTGTTCGTAGAATTTGATACATTATTTTTAACCTCTGTCCTGAGACTGTCAGACATTTACTAATCCATTTTATTTTCGAGCTACTGCTACATTTTACAGATTTGAGCGGAAAGGCATGATTAAAATAACAAGGATATGTATTAATAAATCTGTTCCAGGCAATGTTTGGTTCAGTTAATGTATAAATGTTGTTTGTTCTGGAGAGATTGTATGGTGGTGTGTGGTTGTAGAAAATTTTGTTTGTGGTTGTTTTGCAGTGTCTGCAGTTGTTCTGTAAACATCATCCCATTTTTAATTTACAGGTAGGCTTTTTAAAAAATTTAACATTTTCATCTAAATATCCATGATTCATCATCAATATTAGAATAAACTTATGTCCAATCAGCTGCCCTAATAATTATAATTTGAGAAATCATTAAGAAGGGTGAAATAGCATTTAAATAAAATCACACTATGTTTTACTATTTTGCAGATGGTGTAGTTACAGGAAAAGATTGGCTTTATCTAAGTTTTCTTTATTTTGACTACCTTTGGAAAATGACAATATGTATAAACATGCCATTTACTGTAATGATAACAGTCTACCATTAAATACATAACCATCTAAATGCACAAGAAAACTTTATTTATTTAACTTAACATATTGTTGACAGCAGCTTCATTAGACAATGGTACACCAAGAACAAAATTAAATTGTCTTTTATTGAGTCACGCCAGAAATTGCATGGAGTGAATTTGAGAAATCATGGAAATTGCAAATCATGAAGGCTACACTCAGTAGCTATTAACAACATGAGAACTGATTTGGTTGAAGGCATATATTCTTGTATTGATAAACAGATGGTTTCTTGTTTGGCAATGCAACTCTGCTGACTTGGGGAGAAAAAATTGTAAGAGTGGAGTTTTTATAAGGTGTAGCTTTGTATTGGTTTATGAGATGATTTGCCATTACTAACAAATGAATTCCATAAACTCCTACACTGAAATAGCAAATCTCAATTTAGAAAAATATGTATCTGCAGTTTTACAAAAGTGCCTCTACCTCTTACGAGTCCGCAACTTACACGTTAGACCTTAAATTCACGGCACGTTAGTAATAGCAACCGCACTTGAAAACATTAAACACACTCTAATTGTTAATTTACAATCTTACACTGACAAAATATCCTTAAACACACACAATAATTGTGCGAAATCTTTCACAAATGTATCCACGGTATATACGAACGCACTAAACATTGCAATCGCATGGGCCCGGCTCGTACGCATTTTCATACACTAATAATACTTTTCATTGGTCGCCGAATATATAAAAAATAGATTATAGTTTTAAGGCGTGTTTACATGCCAACTTCACATTTCACAAACACAAGAATATCACAAATTTAGAGAATATTCAGAACGACTAGTGAGTTCATATAGCACTCGCAAGTCTGTTCAATTTCAATGTAAACAAAAGTTGTCTCTCTGCCATATGACTGCTTCACTTGTAACGCACTCGCAGACGACTTCAATAGTGTATTTTATTCGATTTTAGTACGGTGCAAGTTTTATTATAACTTTGAAAAGCTCCTATAGTTGTCAGAAAATTATTTCCGGGAATATTTTCAAGGCAAAAAAAAAAAGGGAATGAACAGCAAATCAACAAAAACACCGAATACTACAACACACCCATTTAAATGTAAATAATTGATAACTTTACATGTTTAACTGTAAAATTTATATCTAGTTATCTAATACAAACACACTCACACTTTATGTATATTATCGTTTAGGTCAAAAATGGTTGTATATTAATTTATTTCGATATTAATACTCATCAAAATACACGTGTAAGATAGGCCGATACAATGTTTTTGTCTACTGTTGGTCAAGTGACCTTTTTTTTTTACCAGAAAACAACTGCCTAACTTCACGCTATAAACTGTCTTTACTTGTTCATACTGCATGGTATAGGACATAGCCACCCCTGAGTATTACCAATAACTGTTATTGAAAATAGCGAGTAATATAACTGTTACCGACACAGCATCAGTATCAGTGAATCACAGCTGTTGAAAACAACTGTTATTCCCATCACTAAAGTAAACTTCGGTTACAGGATCACATGCGTCGGCTGTAAAACGTCCTACCCCTCTGCCTCGTCTCTTACAATTGCCATATTTTTGGGGGAACATGACAATTCATCTGCTAGCTCGTTTTCTTTGCAAGGAACGTGTTCGACCACAAAATTATACGATTGTAAGTGTAACACCCATCTTATTAGCTTCCTTCTCGCCTCCTTCATACTATGCGACCAAACATAAAATCTGTTATCAGTTCGCAGAGTAAACCTTTGATATTCTAGATAGGCACGGTATCTCTTCACAGCCCACGCTACCGCTAAATTTTCGCTCATTGACATCATAGCATCGCTCTGTTTGTCCGAGCTGGTACAGTACCACACGAATTCCCTCCTGGCTTGCATCCGTGCGAAGGTATAAATGTTTTTATGTATCAATACGTGCGAGTGTTGGGCATGCCTTAAATTCATATTTTATGCCAACAAAGTCCTTTTTTGCCTCCTCTGCCCATTGGATTCTCTTTTGCAGTGAAAGCAGGTCAGTTAATGGAGCAGTAATAACTTCAAAACTTTTTATATGTTCGCACAACCAATTTACGAGTCCAAAAATTTGCAGAGTTGCTTTCTCGTGCGTGGCTGTGGGTCAATGGTCAATAAGTCTTATCTGTTCATGGTTTGGCTTATTTCTCTCATGATCGACCACATAGCCTAAAAAGTCGATGCTCGTTTTTCCCACGTGGAATTTTTCTATTGCACACGTCAGAACGTTTATCGCAAACCTCTTCAGAACTACTGCTAAATGATGTACATGTTTTTCTCAGCTTTTTGACCAAATTATGGCACAGTCAAGGTACACAAGCTTATACTCTCCGATATTATCATCTAACACTCATACCATCATTGACTGGAAGGTAGCAGAGGCACATCGTGCAGAATTGAAATTGCTGCACGTCCAGTGCAGTGAATGCTGTTTTCTTGTAGTCCTCCTCTAATTTCACAGGTACTTGCCAGTATACACTCTTTAGATCTAGGGATGTCCAGACTTTCGCTTGACCCAGTGAGCTTAATGTGTCTTTTATGCTAATGTGGCCAGAGGTGCACTATACGTGATTTGGTTCAAGAGGTGGAAGTCAATGGAAAACCTCCATGTGCCATCTTTTTTGGAGCTAGAGTAATGGCCGAATAATATGGACTGCCAAATGGCTCTATGACCCCGTCATTTAACATCTCCTGAATTTGCCTCGTAGTTAAATGTGTTTGATGGGGTAAGTATTCCCTCAGATTGGTAAACACCGGCCAGTTTTCAGATAATGGAATTTCGAGTTTAGCAACTGTTCGTTCCATACATCCCTTCCCCCGGGCCTTGGAAATGGACCGGGGGATGGGGTGGGGGGTATGGGTCGTCTGACTATGCGGGTAAAGGTCCCACCGATCCCGACTTCCTCCTTCAAAACCCCGATGCCCTTGAAATGCTCCAGGCAAATCCAAATAGCCCAGTTACCCGGCAACTCTTCCCTCAAGGCGTACCAACCTACAAAGACTTGATAGCATTCAAAATATTGGCTCAAACAACACTACTTAGCATACCAGCCTCCTCCCGCCCTACAACACCTGCGGAAGAAGTAAGCATGATTATGGACACTGAATTCAAACAGCCGAAACGAAAGGGAAGTACAACCACAGAAATAACCACTCAAAAACCGCAAAAGGAGAACAAGCGTCTCCGACAGGCGTCGTCTGAGGCGCCAAAACACACCATCCTGGTACAAAACCGGTTTTCACTTTTGAAAGAGGTCGGAGACACGACATCAAGTAACTCAAACCCGGTTCTTCAAGCCAGCCACCCATCCTTACACAGCCGGGCGCTTCAAATGCACAAAATCAAAGAAAACAGTACCACACAGTCGTTCCCAACACTTCAAAACACCACCTTCTCACACAGAAACTACGAGCCATCAGCAAAGACAGCTTCTCTCTCCTACACACCAGGCAAGGCACCCACATCATCGCCACAACCTCGGAACACTACAATGCAGCTCAACAAATGCTCTCAGTGAATGGCTTCTACTCATAGTCAGGTCTCCGAAGCCCCACAGATGGTGGTGTTCGACCTACCAGAAACATTTGACATCACAGAAATAAAACAGGATCTCACAAGCGCTGGCTATCAGTCTTTGCATATTTATCAATTAAAAAAAAAAGATTCCACACCCTAGCAACCCAGAACAGTACACACTGGAACCGCAACATTTTTTTCTGTGTGACAGCTGCGCAGAACACACATCTACCCCCACGTCACAAGATCACAAGAATTAATATGACTATAGTCCACCCACACATCTACAGAAAGAGACCATAGGGCATGGCACAGTGCAAGAACTGCCTAGCCTTGGGCCACACCAGGAATTTTTGTGCCATGCCTATCTCCTGCCCACACTCCGCCCAGTCACATCCTGCGTGCAAACCACTGCTCCACCCAAGTGTAAAAACTGCTCAGGCGATCACTCCGTCCTATCAAAAGCCTGCCCCAAGTTCCAGGACCTGGTCCTGAAACGACAAGCATCCAAGGCCGCAAAAACATCTGCAAAGCCAATTCCAACTCCTGCTTCGTACAGAGACCAGGCCAGAACATTCACATCAACTAAAGTTCAACCCCAGAATTCCTATGCGCAGGCACTCGGAAAATCCAGACAAACCACAACACCCACACTTGATGCCTTAGCTCCAGCAACAACAACAAACAAAAATCCCATCTCTTTCACTCCCGCGAGGCTCGCTCGGGGGAATGGGGGAAGGATGCAGGAACTCCATGAATTCATTGCGTTCCTTAAGTATTGCAATTTCCAGGCCCTCCTAGCGCACTTCAAACTCTTTACGTATGCTGCCAAACAAATTTTCGACCCCCAGGAAAGATCAATACTACTTCTCGAGGCTTTGTCGACGTATGTCTGTCAGTCGGTCTGAACGACAGACTTAAACTGGAACGAACGTGAAATTACACAACAAAATTACTAAGCTACGACAAGCGACAAAATTCGTAATTTAAAATAATAAACCAACTGATCGCAGCACTTTTACCGCATTCAATTTACTCTCAAATATGTGCAAGCCACCAATCAATTGTCTTTCGCTTAACAAGTACTGGCATACAATGTAATAAATATCACAGCTTCTATTAATCTTAAAATCTCACGCAACCAAACTAGTTAAGTGCACTACACAACTAACAAATTATTTACTTAAACCACTAAATGGCCAGATTACTTAAATCAAAGCTCCAACTCACATATATAATTTATTTCAAAGTAACTTTCTAGCAAAATCAATAAATATAAGAAACTTTTAATTTTCCCGATGAATTACAATCAGAATTATTCATAACAACAGTGCTGCCATCTCTTGGTCGGCGGAGAGAGGCCCCGCTTCCAGGAGACTAGCAACCAATCAGAGCGCTCTAGCAACATTTCCTTGAAAATACAAACATCGCATTTTGTTTTCGGCCCTTTTACAACATTCATTTGAAACTGCAAGTTATTAAAATCATATATTATTATCAAAACAACAGTTTAAAAACCTAAAATACCATCCTCTATTACAGTCAATATAATCGCCTTCTGCGACAAAATTAAACCCCGAAACTGACCGCAAATTTTCCGATCGGCCCAGCGTGCACAAGCCATTTGCCTGCTGTCACTCGTCCATGCAACACTCGTGGTAACACACAACAAGCTTAATTAAGTACTTCAACCACTCTCCGAATCTTAACAGAAGTTTCTCTAATTAAGGCCCAATAATTCCAATTATTATCGAACACCATGCAAATTAATTTTCAACCAGTTACAGCAACACTAGTTATATTCACCACTAAGTTAAGTACAATTTTCTCTTTGTCGCGTTCCTGAAATGCCTTGCAACTTAATCATCTTAATGATAATTTTTAGCTTCAATTGGCAATAACAACAACAAATTAAATCTAAATTCAATTTTCAACAAGACCTGATTCTATTCAAAATTCTCGCGAATTTAACTTCACCAATCCCCCCCTTCAGGCAGGAGGCTGGGGGATAACAGCGAAACCAGCAGAATTCAGCATTGGGAAACAGGTTCCAGGCACTACCCTGGAGCTCTGAACAAATTAAAATTGCAACTTGCTGTAAATTTTATCTGTGCCTATTGAAGACAGCCAGACCAGGGGGATTATCCCCACCCTAACCTGGACTTTATTATGATAACCGTATGGGAGGACAAGACCCTTGGTCTGTACCTCCCCCGCGCTGAGGGAGTAGCGTACCTATGATGATAAATCGGCGGCGTCCAGCAGAGATGCCGGAGCTGCAGCCCGCACAGGGTTCAGCTCATTCACTGCAGCAGCCAGAGGCAGGGCTCGAACCACCACCTCCAGCTGGCAGCTTACAGAAGGCCGCCAGCACAGCTTCCTTCAGCTGACCGCCCACGGACAGCTATCCACCTCTGATAAATCCCACACATGTACCCACTTACCCTTACCTCAGTCAACTTCCCTTGACTCCACGATTAACAGGTCGTTGCGTAATTTATATCCCCCTGGATAGAGCCCTATTGTTTAACGATTACGCTGTAAATTGTGTACATTCTTAATTTGGTAATTTAATTACGAATTTTCATAGGAGTTAATTATTCCCTTTTATTAATTTTTCCCAGGCTTGCCTTCGCCTGTTGATTTAATATAATATCTTACCTAGCTTATAGAGTGTAATTAACTGGGTCACTGCTAACTCTCATTATTTTTTAACGTAATCAAATATTACGTATCAAAATTAAATTATTGTGTGGCACTTACCATTATTTTTTTTCTTTTAGAATCTGTACCACTTTTATAATTGTTGCTTTATTTCAGTGGTGTGTTCCTATAAGTGCACATTTAAATTCTAACTTAGTTCACGTCTTTATCTGGTCGTGTAGTGTGCTGAATCCCTCTGGAGGCAAGATCAGAAATTGGACTTAATTCCTGAGATTCCAGTGCACCTGCTACCGATAACTGACACAAGGTTCTGTTACTTGGGTTGCTATTGTGAACGGCAGGCCCTCAGTAGTGACTGTACATTTCACCCTGCCCTGGACTGCGTGTATTCAACCCCTGTTGACAACCACTCATTTTATTTTGCTATATTTCATTTATTCATCCGCAAGCAACATGGTGGTATTGGAAGTCGTCAGAGGTGGCGCGCGAGGCGTGCCTTACTACAGCAAGCTTTACTAAATCAAATAATTCCCAACTCTCAATCCAATACTTGTGAATTCGAGAGCCATCAGATTGATTACAACATAGTGTTATCTCCAGATCACGAAACACCCTTAAAGCATTTGTTAAGTTGGTACAAACCCGACGAGGAATCAGATTCCGAGGAAACCCCTGTTCAGTCCACCTTAATACCAGAACCACCCACGAATACCGACACGCAGAATCCCTCTAGTTGATCTAGCCTAGTGAGACTAAAATCTGGCAGGATACTTCGGGTTCGACACCCGAGAACAGAAGTGCGTCCCAACTTCTGCATCATCATGTTGGCTTCCGGACGCACAATCAGGGTTCGAATCCCGCCTAAGGCAGTTCCTTGCAATCAACCGGAACAATCCTAAGCCAATTTCATCCCCGCTCGTCAACCCACGAGGCCACGGCAGATTAATCCTGTCAGTACAAGCCAGATCGCTCACCCCCATAATCATTCATAACTCGTCACTGATTGAGCTCACTCACCCCCAATCGGGACAGCTGGCATCCCGACTATTGACGTCACTTGTGGAGCAGAGAGTAAGGCTGCCTGGAAGGGATAGCCTGACCCTCCGAATTACTCTGGGCTTTGACTCCCCTCTACTTCCGAGTGTTAGAAGGGGTAGTAAGCACCCTAACCACTTATATAGAGGCATCTTTTAAAATTTACATCAAAGTTCACTGTAAATAAAGTCCAAATTTTAAACATTCGCACCATTCATGTTCAATTTATCACATACTGTTGCAAAGAAACGAACTATGAATTTTATTTACATTTTAGATTAGTACAAAGATTTCTGAAAGAAATACTAAAATCTTTTGTCTTTATGAAAATAAATATAACTGCCCCCTTCTAAATTACTACAAGATTCTTATTAGGCAGAAAGGGAATTGAAGAAGAAGAAATGGTTTATGCAAAAATGTACTGTACTTATAGTTTTTTTAAATTTTAAAAGCAAAATATACAGTGATAACCCGGAATACCACTGCCCATTATACGGCAGGGTGATTTATGTCCCCCGGCCTGAATAAATAAATACGTAAAAAGTGTGCAGTCAGGTAGGTGTGTGGTCTGTAGGTGGGCGGATGGTCGTGAGTCAGTTAAGAGGGTGGAGTGTTCGGAGGGAGGGGGCAGGCACTCCCCCTCCTTTCTGCATTGATATCCATTTTACAGATTCATTACAGCCAATATTTATGTTTTTCCATATTCAGTTTCGCTGGCGTGGTGCGATGTCTTAGACGGAATTCCTAATGGTCCTATTTTTATGCGACCCTATTATACCTGTTCTGCTGTTTGGTTGTAAACAGGCCAAAAAAATGTTACCATAGCAACCTCTCCATCTTATCTGGGCATTGGATCAGTGAGAGAGAGTGAGTGTGTGAGAGAGAGAGAGAGAGAGTGTGTGTGTGAGAGAGAGAGAGAGAGAGAGAGAGTGAGTGTGTGTGAGAGAGAGAGAGAGAGTGAGTGGAAGGGGGGGGGGGGTGACAACCACATTCCAAGCCATATATCACACTGTCCTGCTGTCACACATTTACTGGAACTTACAAGTTAACATGAAATGTGAGTGCGTTGTATAACGTAACACATTTAAACAACTACAGTTATTAGATGCCAAAATGTTTAACTAAAGTAAGATAAAGTACACTGGAATACTGTCATAAAAGGATGCAGAATTCTGTGGTGCATTCAGTAAAAAAAACTGGCTTACAATGAGAGGGGCTCTGGGTTCAAATTCTAGGTAAGGTAGGGACTAAGTCATTTAATGGCCTACAATTAATCTTTTAAGAGGTTTAGCATACGTAATCATTATAATAAAATTGTACACACTTAAATTATAATTATGTATATAGCGGCTATACGATACATCTTCCCGCTTTCGAAAAAAAAAATTCCGAAATTTGGGGCAAGCCTCAAAATTCGTACTTCTAAGCCATTTACAGGCCTATAATTAATCTCCTACGGGATGTAGTGCTACGTAATCATTATGGTCATTCCCGGAATAGCACGGAAAAGCTATAACGCGGGTCTGAGTTATGTCCCCCAACAGCCACGTTATATCATGCTTTTACTGTATTTAATAAACCGATGGTTAAACATGTTTAAAAAAATGCATCCTGTACTTGAGCTTCAGTTCTAAACGTAAGTTCTAAAAAATACACACACGTAATAGCCACGAAGAAACTATTCTTCGAAAATTAAATGGTGTGTACTGAAAAAATTACCTTCGAGGTACTAATTAATTGTGTTTACAAAACATATGGTTAATTTCATTTTCCTCCGTATTTTTTTTTTTTTAAACCATTATTTGCAGTGTAATTAAATTTTTCTGCTCAGGGAAACATTACTTTTAATAGTTATTTTTAATTCTTAAGTTTTTTTGGTGAAAAGTATGGTTGCTATTTCAATTTTTTCTTTCATTGATGAAGGGGAGATGAAACCCAATTTATTACATCATCATTAGAAATGTAAATGAGGAGACAATCCACAATGTTCACCCCAAATTGTATGCAGATGAAGAAATACGAAATAACTACAAGGGGAAAATGGCTGGAACCAGACACAAACGAGCAATACGCAAAAAATATGTAGACTTTAAATTCCAAAACACAAATATTTGAAAAATGCAAACCAAATATATATGTAAATACTAAATTTCAATATAAAATTACATCCTACAAGTAACACTGATTAATGGATTTTACCCATAATTTTGTAATATGTTAAAATACATATTACCCACTATTCTATTCTTGTAACTCCATGTGTTGCATTCAGAAAACATTATCTTTGGAAATTGTTTTGATTTGTCAAGTTGACAGTAAGAATTTTCATCTGTATTGTTGTTGTACAACTGTAGTAAAAGTGTGAAGTAAACAGATTACTACAAAATATTGTTTTATTTGGTACTAGCTGTGCCTGCGACTTTGTTCGTGTGGACTTCAGGATTTGTTTTCATATTTTAAAAATAGAACTAGAAAATTGAAATAAAGTGTGAATAGTGTTAATCAAAATTTATACATAATTTCAATAATCAAAACAAAGTGTAATTGATACTGAAGTGCATCATATGATCTGTATGTTTCATAAATTCTCTGTAATTGCTTGTCTTTCTGTGTACTACAATATCACTTTTATTACATTGCTGATCAACTAATAGCACAGATACTTTATTCGTTGTTGGTTCACTATGGCGACGATGGTGTTCTGTTGATGGTCGTCAATCAGCATTAATAACTATTTTGCAGTTATTTTAATTAGAATCTTGTGTAAAATATTGCAAAGGAGTTTTAAAATCTTTTATACAGGGATTTGTTTCCTTATGCATTTTTTGTAGTTCGCTTACTAGTGTTTAAATTTGGGAAAAATGACAACCTTTCATCTCTGTTGTATGTAATCACTCGTGAAGTATATTTGTAGAAGTGATTCACTTGCATTTTCCACAGGAACAAGTGAGCCTATTAAATGATACACTTGACCAAGTACTTCAAAAGTAAACATAAAATTTCCTTGATTAATTTCTTTTGCGCCTAATGACATCATTTGGAAAGCGGAATTATAGACTCTTGTATCGTTTAATAAATGTTGAGAATGTTCATGCTCTACAGATATTAATGATTTCAGTGGTTCAGGTGGTTGTGTAATTGAATGCAGATGCACTTTTCCAGAAGAACAACAGAGACCTTTCAGAAAATTGATGTTGAAATCGAAAGTGTCTTGTTTTATATGACAGTATCTATAAAATCTACAAAAATATATGTTTTTAACAATTATTTTGTGGAGAAAAAAATAATGAAACACAAAGGACAGTAAATAAAACAAAATTAATTACCTTCAAAATCTTTTAAGATACAGAGATGAAAAAAAGAGCACATTATAAATAGAAATACCTATTATGATCTCTGGAAGTTACATCAAAATCGATTCATCTGTTTTGAAGCCTATTCTGGACAAACATCCAGATAGACAGACAGACATACAAAAATTTTAAAAGCATTTATTTACTCATCAACATTGTGCAAATAGCATATTTTGCTTCAACATTGGAATAGATTTTGAAATTACAGATAGACAATTCATTTTTATTTATTTGTATAGATGATTATTAGAAAAGGTATTGTTGTTTCGACAATATTTTTTGCCAGTAACCCTTTTGCAGGAGAAAAAAAAAATTAAATAACTTTGGGACAATTTCCGATATCAATATGGAAAAAAGAGCAGATTTTAAGTAGAAATATCCTCCATGATATGAGAAAGTTTCATCAAAATCGATTCCGCCATTTTGAAGCCTATTCTCGACGAACATCCATACAGACAAAAAAAAAGTTATTTATGCTTCAACATCATTTAAATAGCATATCACGCTTAGATATTGGTATCAATTTTGATACGACAGATACGTAAATTTTATTTATTTGTATAGATAATGGAAGTTTCATTTTGGTTATACTAGAATCAGTTAGATTCGTGTCCCTAACATTTAGTGGTGACCCCAATGTGATTGTTGGCAGTAAGAATTTTTGTTTGTTTGTTGTTATTTCAGAAGGTGTATTGTTGTTGTACAATTCTAGCAGAAGGGAAACAATTACATTGTGAAGTAAACAGATTACTAACAAATATTGTTTTATTCGGTATAGTGGAAGTTTAGTATTGGTTGTACTCGAATCAGTTAGATTTGTGTCCGTAACACCGTGCACACTAATCAAGATCAAGATAATTTTTACTAACCACTGTTGCTGTTGCCCAATTCAGTAAAATATATTTAATCCAATACTTAACAAAAACACCTCCACGATAACGTTTTACCACTCATGTAATTTATGCTCATAACAGTAGTACCACAACACTTATCTCCATTACCATATTATCCACCACTGACAAACATTAAATCTACTCTGCTACTCGCTGCCTTACACACTCTCTAATGAAACAGTTCCTCAGCTCTAATTCCAGTGTTTACACATGCACCTGCCAAAGAGTAACCTGACAGGCAGCAATTATAACAACACTAACAGTGAAACCAATTTTTGCTTGGTTTTGGTCAACTCCATTAAGAATGGAAAGGAGATTATTTATACACCAAATAGGTACATTCAAAGCTTCATAGAATGCCATTGTCAGATGATCGTATCAGCTACTTTTATTCTGAAGAGGTGGTCACACGTGCCTTTTCTACCGTCACGTAACTTCCGTTGATCACCAGGCAGATACAGTCGATCAAAATTTTTTCAATCACAGTATAAAAATGCACACAAAACACAAAGGGCACAAACTACACTTCCACAAGCAAAATGCAATTCAGTCTCACAATTGGAAGAAAAAAAAGGTACAGTGTATCTTACAATTACAACATTTAATATGCCCAGCAGGACTATTCAATAGTGAAAGTTGCAAAATCAGTGATTGGTAGAATATAAAAAAATATATAATCATTAAAATTTTCAAATTTTTTTACTCTGGAGTTTACATTTATGGCTAACCAAATTTGCTCCCGAAACTATTTCTCCAAAGCAACACATTTCCTTGTCAGAAAAGAAAAAAAAAACTTTTATGAAGAACTCATTTAACAGTCAAAAGTTGCCAAATAAAAACGTAAGTGCCCCTTTCCTGGGCAGGTAGTGGGTACACCTACATGAACACACACAACACAAATTTGTTGCAATTAAAGGGGGAGAGAGAGAGAGAGAGATATATATATATATATATATATATATATATATATATATATATATATATATATATATATATATATTATATATATATATATATATATATATATATATATAAAGGGCACTCAAAAGATTTGGCGAAATTAATGTTATTGCCCAAACACTAATTCTAATACATACTTGAATGCTGTAACTCTCAGAAAAAAAAATACAGACAATTTCTGAACTAAGCTATAGAAGTATCTGGACAATGCCCTGGTAGTAGATGATGATTCCTGTATTCTCTTCAAAACCAACTTTACCTGCCTGAAGTTATTGTAATTACTTTTCCTCTTAGTCTAGGCCACTCAACAATGTGTACATATTCAAAGTTTTATTTCAGAAATATTGAATACTTTTGCAATGTGTCTCCTAACAAACTGCACTTAAGAAACTTATTCTGTTTTGTTTTGTCTTCAAGTTAATTTTCTGAAGGTAAAAATGGATAAAACTGATGTTCCACAAACACTTTTACGTATAAAAAAATTCTTTAACAGAATCTTTTTTGCTTCATTCCCAACACTGGATTATTTTAATTATTTCTGATTTAAGTTACCACGAAGAAAGTTCTTTCAGAGTCCTCTACCTTTTTACTTTACCCAAGTACAGATGTGTAGCTTCTGAACGGTTACCATCCAATTACGTAAAAATCAACCATATTATAAAATTTCTTTTAGATTTAACATTGAATTAAATGCAACATAGTTATACATTAACATGTCAGATGTAATGTCTGGACTGAAGGGTACAGTAATGAAAGACTGAAAAAGCATTTTTCAAAATTTTTTTCTTTAAGGACCCAACACAGGCCTGCCATTTTAACGGATTTTATCCGTTTGTACGGATTTTTAACACTCAAATTTTTTATTTTTTTTTTTTTCACTTAAAGTGGCTGCCGCGTACATGAGACACTAGCACCCACCGTAGCGATGTCTTTCAGTTTCACTTATACATTTGTTTGAAAAGTTCTTACAACAGAGGCAAATAACTAAGCAAAATATTTTGGACACACGCCATTGCGTCAATAGTGAATATTATGTTCTAAATATTTAGCTAAATTATTCACTGGTGCGGGTATACAGTTATCTACGTATTTTTGTTCCGGGCTGTACGATAACATGCAAAGACCAATGCAAGATCAATTATTGAAAAGAACCTTCGCTGCAAATTGGAGTGTTTTTACGCATGCAACCTGAATTAGGTTGCGTTTGGCATTGATATCACAATGGTGAGGAAACTAAAATTATCGCTGATATGGTTGTTGTATATACAAAAGTATGAGTGTGTGTGTGGGGAGAAAAGAATTAACATGACTTGTACATTCCAAACCAAAACAACTACATTAAATATATAAACGTCCTTCATATTCACTTAGCTTCTCTGTAATATGCCATCCTTTTAATTCCAAGGATATTACAGGATTTGACCCAGTGATTCCAGGATTTTTATACAGTATACAGGAACCAGGATTTCAGCTTCAAGGCTGGTGACAACCCTGATCCAACATGGTAAGTAAGCAAGAACCTAGGTATGTAGTGCAGAAACATGCAGCACACTTTTATCACTATGCCATAATGCAGAAATTCCCACATAAGACACAGACACTGCAAGCCAGTTCAGTGCCTCCTGAATATGTGCTGATACATCTAATGAACATGTCAGCCATCTTTAGCCTCGCACCTCCGACTGCAAAGGGCTGTTTCTTTATGGTGTTTATTATGCTTTTGCACCATTTTTGAACAAATAAATTCAGATATGATATAACTGCACAATGCGAAAAATACACAGGTGGCATGGAATATAAATGTCATTTTTTAAAAATATTTCTTTCTATTAAGGTGGAGAGGGCCCTGCCATCTTGGATTAAAATAAATATTATTCCAGAACCTTTTTCCAGATTTCCAGATTTAATATTTGAAAACAGAGCTCCTTAAGGCACAGGGGACATCTTAGCAGCTATTTTTAATTCCATCTTGTTTTACTTCCATTAGTACTCTTGTAGATCTAAAACAACAATCAAAGGTTCCCTTAATATTTAATTATTTTAGCCTAATTTAAGAAAATATGGATAGAGTTGAGTCAAATATTTTTTGGCAAAATCCGAATACATTAAAATATTCTTGAATCTTGAACCCAAATCCAGGTTACCCAAAAAACTGGCCCCTCTAAAATATTTATTCAACATTAGAAATAAACTGGGCACACAACTATAGATTAAAACGGTGCTCCTAAATAGTGTAGGCTTGTATCTAGGGAAAATATTTGTGTACTTCTCAGTACACAAAGTAAAGTTAAGATGCGAGTTTGTTTAGGCTTAAATGATGTGCAGTTTCTTACTTTCAACTAACATGACTTAGCTGTTGTTCCATTGACACACCATCAAGAATGCCTTCAGTAATAATAGTACATTAACACAAACTTTTTTAGCGAATGCATTTGTGCAGGTAATGGAATGATTTATGACAAAGGATGTAGAACTTCCTGTAACAATTTTGAAGTGGCATTACAAAAGGGGGTTGACTGCTAAAATAAGTAACTGCGATTACAAAACTATTTCAGTATTATTCAAATAAATTTTAAAACAAAATAAACTGATGCATTTTATTACTTTCAAGAAATTGTCAACAGATTAAATGTAAAAGAATGGTCAAAATGGAAAATTATGATAGAGGCCAGCAATAGGACAAAAAAGCAGCACACATTGAAATATGGGTTTTATGGCTGCTTGAATGTTTACGAGTGCTGCTTTCTGGTTTCGATAATTAGGTATATTATATAAATCTGTTTCCCATACTATTAATACCAAGTTATGAGTACATTTTCTTAAGTGAAATTTTTTCAAATTACCCTCCACTAAAAAAAATTAACTACTTGTCTCATGGAAAGCATTGCTTTTTCATTCCAGCGCTGCTACATACTCACCTCAATCAACCTCATCGGCTCTCAAGACCTCGCTGTTAAGAGCAGCCCAAATCTTTTCACTCACTCTCTCACTCACTCAAATTCTGTTAAATATGTAACGATGCAGTTAGTACCAATTTTATCAGCACATTTAGTTGGTTTTCTTTTGTTTTGCAAGGAAATGTCATTGTTTTTCAGTATTTCAGAAGTTTTGGCCATGTTAGTACATGTGTGTATTTGTCATAAGTTTGCTTTTTCTAAAGTCGTACTGTAGGTTACGTCAACAATTAGAAATAAGGACTATTATGATATTTATAGACCATTTCTTTCGAGTACGTTCTATAAATTTGATTGTTCGACTTTAGCATAGTGACTCATTTGAGAAAGCAGTGGTGATGTAGTTTACACTAGTTGCAGAAGGGATTCTGTACTGCACAATGCCCTTATTTGATAGACTTTTTGGTATCCTGATGTGAGGAATGGGGGTACAGGACAGTGGCATTAAGAGCCGTGTGATCCTGCCAACAGCTTACCACCAACCAGCGAAGCAGCAGTGTCGAGCATGACAAATTTTGCCCACACTGGCAAGCACCCACGACACTGGCATGTTTAGAAAGTATTGAGTACAACAACGTGGATATTGATATACTTATTCGATACGTGAAATATATTATTGATCGATACATGTATAGCTTGGTCCGCCATTTTCCCTATTGTCGTTTGTCATGGCACAGTTTATTTTGGTTGTGCAGTTTACTCATTTCGGAAAGTCGGTGAAGTGTCATATTTACTTAATGAGTAAGCTAATTATTTTGTATCGATGGCAGAGAAACATGTAGTACAGATTGCAACACAATAGGTAACATGTATTCAGGAGTTGCAAATAGGAATTACAAACAATAAGTCAGAGTGTTTTGGAAATAACGTACAGTGAAACCTGTTAATAAGTTCCCACTTAAGAAGTTTTCATGCTAAATAAGTTAAACAATTTTTCACCTTGTCTATGTGCAATTTGACAATTTTAAGAAGTTTTCCTGGTTAATAAGCATTGAAAAGTCTTAACAGAGTTTTACTGTATTTTGAAGCAGTTATTAGAATGTATGAAATCTACATCGCCTAGAAAACCACATTTTAACTGTTTTACAGTCTAAAATAACACTTTTACTGTATGGAAAACTAACTTTGGCAAAAATTCTTGCACGCCAAATGTGTTTAATATTTGGATTGGTACAAACTACATACCGTATTTACTCGTGTCGGTTTGTTGAGGAAAGTGGCATGACTGTCTGTTGTCTCATCTCTCTCTCTTACATCACTCCTCTCTCTCTCTCTCTCTCTCTGGGACCCTTTAGTTATGTGTAGGTGGAAACCACGCTTCCCCACCCTCAACTAATAGCATCCTGTCACACCATAAAACCAGAGCTGCCATATGTTTACGACCCCCCCTCCCCTCTCTAATAACACACAGATGTTGCCAGTCGATAATTCCACCATCCCTATTTGTTTCCATGGCAGTGGATAGGAATACATGTTCCCGGAAGGAAAGAGAGGGGGGAAGGGAGAAGCAAGAAGGCGTTTTTTTTTGTGACAAGGGAGTGTGACATTTTAGAAGGCAAAAAAAGGAAGCCCAGAACTGCTAAAATTACAAAAAAAATGGAGGGGATGAAACTGGAAACATTTGAGTAGTAGGAGCAAGACGATTCCAGATATTTTTTTATTTTGACTTTTTGTACCCAAGTTATTTAATTAAAGTATTTTCCAAACATATCACAATCACCACACATCAATGTAAAAAAGAATAATTTGTTCCATACTTGCTAATAGGGCACCACAAATTTTTGGTGCAATTTTATTTTTAAAAAAATTTTCCCTGGAACTTGTTGCAAAAATCATGGTGCGCTCTATACATGAGTAAATACGGTATTTATAGTGTTTTCTTTCGGTTGGGTTAAAACTTGTCTGGTTATATAATAATTTCAATATTTCATTCACACGGGCAAATTTTCGACTCTTCCATTAAAACATGTAATGAAAAATGATACAGTCTTGTAAAAAGAGGTGCAAAACATTGCTGTCTCATGAAAGACATTAAAACTAAAGTGTCTCCCAACACCATTTAATCCACTGGCAATAAAATTAACGTAGCCCCAGCAGTATGATTTTACAATTACAAAAATAAGGTAGGTTGGAATAGTAACTTGCATTGGACTATAGAATTTGTTTACACTCATTGTTTTATTCATAGACAGAGCAATTGTGGTGCAAGGAAACATTGTGGCCACACTACATTTCTAGAACTGTCAAAATTTAGTGAACTTACATTTGGTATTCTGAATGCAAGTACATATTTAGATTTTTTATGTGCCATTTGTGTTTGCAACCGGTATTTTATATTTATTTTACGTGTTTTGTGTGTGCACAATCTGTGAAAACGAATAATACAAAACAACTTTAACTGAATAATAAATTTATTGTACTTCCGGTAATGGAAGAAATGCTATTATTTTTCATTTGGCAATAAAGAATTCCCACATTTCCTCTACCTGACTGCAGTTTTGGCATTTTATATATATATATATATATATATATATATATATATATATATATATATAATGCCAAAACTGCAGTCAGGTAGAGGAAATGTGGGAATTCTTTATATATATATATATATAAGAACAAGGTGATGTGTAACTAAATTTAATTTCAATTTTAATGCATGTCTGTAAATCATCCAGAGTTTTCAAAGGGTATCTTGAAAAGTGTATGGTTGCCATGTGCAAATGCACTCTGTGAAATATTTTTCTAAAAATAAAGTTCTGTTCTTGGTGACCAGCGACAGTGCCTTAATGCAGAGAATTTTGCAATTCTCAGAGAAATGTATTTTGATGAATGAATATTGTTTCAGCGTATGTAGTAGACCAAGACTGTGTTTAGTGTAGATTCAACTTAAGAACATAAGAAAATGTCTGAAATGTTATATACCCCTGTGCAGCTGTAAACAGTATTATGTTTTATAATTTGGGACAAGCAGGTAACTCTATGGGGGGAAAAAAAAAAATTATTGCTACATAATATGACGGACATGTTCGTTATGTTAAAATTGTATACAAATGTTGTGTGTTTAAGTCAAAAAGGTTTATAAATAATAACAATTTCATTCTTTGAAATGGCTTAGAGGTTTTTAGTCAAAATGAAAATATCGCTTTTCAAGTTTCAAAGCACCGCTTTTTGCCCTTTCAAAACAACAACATTTTCCAGTCTCTATTTATAAATCATCATCAGCCCTAAGTTCCACAATGATAATTGACTGCAAACCTCCCAAAGCATATGTAACAATGTACAAAAAAAGGTAAATAATGTATAAGTGTAAGAAACCATGTATGTAATGCAATTATCCAGTATCCATCATCAAGTTTGTGTACAATGTAATGTAGCACACATGTCAATCAGAGGGTATGGTGTAAATGTACAATCACATGCTGGCTTTTGTAATAAAAATTTTTTTTCCAGAAAGTCTGTATTCACTTAATTTTTAATATACATATCAAATTTTACCTAACACAACTTAAAAACATTTGTAGAAAATACAGGAATATCATCAGCAAAAACTGAACATTTTAACTCTGACTGACACAATTATAAGTCATATTTTATACAAATTACATATTCAATGTTCATATGTTATAAAAATCAAAGCAATTAAATATGTTCATAGACACAATAGTTTGGCCATTCTACTTTATCAGTACACAGCTGATGGTACAAAATATTTTACTAGCAAAACCTGTAAATACAAAAAAACATTTCATCATGGTAGTAATAACTATTTTAAAAATTACGCATATAGGCTAGTCCCCAACTCAAGTGTTTATTCGGCTCTATTGAAAGACAATTGGCCGCTTCCAGTCTCGCCATGAGATGCACCCTGTATTGGAGCCACCAAACTACTCCATTCCAAAAACATTGGCACATGAATATAAAAACATAATTTATCCAACAAGGGAAATTACAAGTTTTACTTCTATAAAAATATTATGGTAGTTACTCATGTAAATTTGCCAAACATGAGAGGGTTAACTTCATTGAAAAAAAAATTTAATATGCATGTAAATCATAAAATATTTTCAACCTTGCGTTAAATTTGTTACTAAATAATAGTGATTAATGACACACACAAACCTGACTCAATCTTACCTGTAAATAGGGTTGTGCGAATATTTTGTATAATGAAACGAAAATTAAAAAATTACAGCTTTCATTTTTGTTTCGCTAAGAAATTTGATTATTGAAAGTCGTAAAGAGTCTAAAATTCTCTAAATCATTTTCGGGTGTTTAATGAATATTCATTTAGTGCACCAGCAAAGAAAATTTTTGCCTGAAAATAATCTTGTTTGTTTTCATTATTTTATAACTGAAATAAATACATAAAATTAAAATTTAAATGTAGGAGTAACCTCCTGTGGTAGATACTCTATAACTTACATATTTTTGGTTTCATTTTCCACTGAATTTGTTATAATGAATAACCTGCTATAATGATATGAAATTCGCTAAGCTTTCATTAAGGCTGAGTCTTAATAATATTCATTTTCATTTTTGTTTCAGTTTCACGAATGTTCATGACATATTTTTCACTTTTATTTCAGTTTCACACATGTTCATGACATATCTTTCATTTTCGTTTCGTGAGAAAAAAGTCGCATTCTCACATCCCTACCTGTAAGCGTTATATATGTACCAAAAAAAGTTATCTCATTCAGGAAATCATTGCTAAAATACGAACAGCATTTTCTGCTTGGAAATTAAGGTCACTTTCTTGGTTTGTGTGAACATGTTACAAATACGATCCCCCTCCCCTCTTTCCAACACCCAACTAAGCTTTGATAGAAAACCAGATAACTTACCCCAGTGAATTTTGCTACAACTTACTTGCTTACTTTTTAATGACATCTGTACTTATTTTTCTTGCATGATTTTTAGAATAACATTTACTCTTCTGGAAGTACTGACTTGCATTCCTGAGAAGCCCTTCATACACATTCTTGACATCTTCTTCATACACAGTTTATCTGATCTTTGCATGTAGTAGGTTCTAATCCACATGTCACATCCATTATTTCTCAATAGCTGTACATGCCATTCCACACATTTTGTACATACTGTATTTCATATGTGGATAAACTTCATTTTATATTCCTATTAGATGATTTTCAATTCCCTTAAACATTAAATTTTTAACCTGGCTCAACGTCAACAGAGTAACGCACTGTCGAAAATCCCAAAAAAAAATCTAAATTAACTGCCATAAAACAAAAAGCCATGCCAAATTTTTTCGTTAAAAAAAGTTATATAATCTTTTTACTTTGGTGACTACCCTTATTTATAATCCACCATTTGCATTCTGTTTTGGTAAAATACCAACAAATTGTATTTATCTTTACATTAAGAAGATAAATGCTTTTCCACTTTCAATTTTTGTATTGTATTTGTAAGATCACTTTCATGACATACAATTTTAACATCCAACATTATGTACAGGTATGATGTGTAACTAATATTTTCAATGCTTTGTATGCACGCATGTTAACAACTGAAAACACAACCCTCTCAAGAATGGCCAAATATGCATTGTAGGTCACAATTATTAACATTTGTATTATCAATTTCTAAAGGACTAAATAGGCCCAACAAAGTGATAACAGACATACAACTTTACATTTCTTTATACATTATTCTACACTAAGTTTGCCAAACATGTTAAATATACGCAATATTCACCATGCTTATATACAGAGAGTTATGAACACTCACTAATTAATCAGAGATTCATAGTAGTAAAAATTAAACAAGGAGACAAAAATCACATGTCAAAAAAGCAGTCTAATAATCACATATTATAATCTAAGTTTTAACAATAACAATTCATTATAAAAATGTTTAACTAACAACACTACTCTTATCAATGTACAGTATTACCTCCTCCTTTTTTGTCAGATAAAAAATTTACACCAATTACTGACATGGTATAGAACAATGAAAATCAAATTCACTTATTACATATGAGGGGGGAACAATAAAATTATTATAAGGATACACGTCTCATGAACATACAGCTTGGAACACAATTTGAGACAGTGAGGTGACACAGTTTCCCACAGTTCTGTGAAATGTAAACAATATTTGGTACACAGTAAAATCTAAATTCTCTCATCTGAATCCACTATTATTGCTCACAAGCACAGAAACTTCAAACCCCTGCAAGCAACCACAAACAACAAATTAGACCAAGGTATCAAAACATTTATGGAATTCTGTTCAGTATTTTAAGTGAAATGCATACCCATTTGGAATATGTATATATACTGTATTGTTCTGAACATAAGTCAATAATTTTTGTGGCAAAAATGAAAGAATCAACCTATATGCAGGCACCTTGGATGTGAAGGTGAAAGCAGCTGTGAAGAGAGTAAAACTACCAGTGATGAATAGGTAACTAAAATTAACTGTTACCAAAAGGTACAGGACCTACATTCAGTACTCTATTTTTTACTTGGGAAATATTATGTCTGTAAAATGTTTATACTAACCTATTGTTTTTACATATCTCAAACTTTTTCCCAGAGTCAGAACCTTAAAATCAATAGGTCGACTTATATGCGAGCCAACTTATATTCGAGACAATATAATACATACAGAATGTTTCGAGAAGGGAACAAATTATGTATTTAAAAACAAAGTACGTATTAGCAGAGGACAGAACAAAATTTCTATTTTGTGATGATCTGGTTCACAACAGATAATTGTGCTAAAAAGACTTTCCTCGCCCATATAACAAGAATGAAAAGCTGCCATAAAACACAACACAGAAATAGATATACGTTAAACTGAATAAATTGTACAAAATCAACAACAGAAATGATAAACTCCAGAAGTGAAGACACAACCAAATATTTCATTAAATTAAGAATCCACCCAATATACAGTAATGGCCTACAACTCATACAAAGTTTGCAGCTAGTTACAGGTCTGCACTACGGCCAGCACCTTGAACGATAAATAAAACTATCATGAAACATTTTTTTCTACAGATACAAAAGTTTTAAAGATATGGAATGGCAGTAATGAGTTTTAACTCTCACAACTAAACCTATGGCACTATTCCTACCCTCTGCCCCCAACATCAACACTTTTCACGTTTTATGAATGTGGACATGAACAAAAAACTGATTATACACTCCACAATATTGAAATACCATAAATCTCCACATTAACCAAAAAATATATATTATCAGTGCTCATTACTTTAAATGTAACTCTCAGTTGATCAAACCAGAGGAACAGACTCAGGATGTTATGCCTGGAAAAAGTATCATTTGTTATAAATGACAAAACATTTAGCCTCTTTTGTGGTTGCAAATAGTTCTCCAATTAAATGCTATACCACAGCTTACAGCCAACCTTCCTTCACAATACACAGAACTAGTGTTTCCACAAACTGTAACTTCAGAAAGTAAAGGAATTAAACAGTAGTAGCAAGCAAGAATGTAAAAAAAATTATGTACAGCTTATAAATGTTTGCTATAATTTACAATGCTTGTGAGCTATAAAAGGATGCAAACGTCGCCATAAGTCACCCTAATCCAATCTCCTCATAATTTTTGGGTTATCTACAGAACACCAATTATAAACTTATGTAGAAACAGCAAACGGCTAACAAACCAGGTTTCGTTAATTTTTTCGATATGTATATGCTACAGTTGGTGGGCAGGAATCTTGCTAGCTCAGACCTCTCCACTGAATAACAGTAAAATCATGTTATAAAAACAGGAACTCTCTGGTAAAAGTATCCAAATAAATGTGATTCTACAATGAATACTGTTTTATAAACTTGCTTCAAAAACCAACTGCAAACAACAAAAAACTACTTGATTTACAGCACTTGACATCAACTTAAATCTTAATATTGTTTATATTTTTAAAGCACTGCTGTGTAATACACATAGACATAAAACTACATTTCATACAGATACATAAAAAATGTTAGAATACTTTGAATACATATTTATTTCGTTTATTAAAAAAAAAAGTTACCTATCTGTTTTTAGTGGCATATACACACTAACCTTATAACTTCAAATCACAGAGGGATTTCCCCCCAAAATGTGATCCCAAAAACTCAAGTTAACTACAGTACATACATACTATCATTACACAATGAATCTATTTCATACAACATCAAAAGCAGTCTACCAATAAGAAGTGATAAGGAGTGGAAAGTGTAATCTAAAAATATACTAGTTCGTATGTAATAACATAACGTATAAAATTTCTCTACATTCTGAATAATTTTTTAATGTACAATAAATACACCTTTGCACTGTCTGCTTAGTGGTTAAGGCAACACGAGAATAGGGCAGTGGAATGACATCAGGATATTAAATTGTCTAGGTCTAGATTTGACTGAGGTATCAGGTGCGTGACAACTGCAAAAAACAATATGTGACCACACAAGAAGTTTATGAAATAATTGATCTGTTAATAAAACCACTGTTAAAGGCAGACAATTTTAACAGCAGCTCCAGCACAACATGAGCTTATGGTCAACAATTTTTTAAAAGGTGTGAGTAAAGGTTACCAGTACGCAGCTATGCTACCAATATATAAAAAAGGACGGAGGCACAAGTACTCACAGTCTAGTACTTCTCAACAGGCACACAAACAAAAAAAATACAACACATTTTTACGGAGTTGCAAGATCCCGACATTTTGCTGGTGAGTTGTACAGTGCCTTACAACTAACTACTCGATGGAAGCTGGCCTAGCATGAAAAATGTATCGTCCTATTTTGTGTGTTTTCCAATTGACAAGTTTTAGACTGCATGCACCTGTGATTCTGCCCTTTTTTATAAATTATTTCAAAGCCTGACATACACAGTACAATATCATAAGGACACTGTTTTGGCATCAGCTGAATGGTGCCAAACATTTTTTGGATACTTCTGGTTATCCAATACAATGTTTACACACCATCTTTTTTTAGATTAATTGATGAAAATTTCATTATATGTCGGTTAATATTATACATTTATAAACAATTATGTTGAGAACTCAGCCAAAAAGTAGTTCTTCCTATGTGCATTAGCATAACACAGTTATTCCTTGAACAAAATTACCAATATTACAAGTACAACCAAAAAAAAAGGTTACCAGAAACGAGAAGTCTCACATTAAAACATATTCTAGACAATTTTTTTTATACAAACAACAGTTTCTACCTCTCTTTCCCGAAACTGCTGTCCTTTTTGAAAGTTACAAATTCAATGCACTTTTTCTAGCAGCAAAATATGCTTTCTTTCACTAATCACCAAAAAAACAAAATTAAGGAAAACAATTCTTGTGTGCATGCTCGTGTGTGCGTGTATATTATACAATAATCCCTCGCCAACTGCTGCATTATGAAAAGCGGTCTGTTATAAAGGATTAGTTTTGTAGACTTTTCTCCAACAACAGTACAAGTTTCTATTATCCACTATTTTCACTTGAAGGAAAACTGGCCTTTACTGATGTTAGTGGTCGCACATTTCTCAACTTACCATAACAGACTTTAACATTTGTTGTCCCAAGCAGCGTAACGCAATAAATTACTTCATGCCAGAAGTGGAATGGGGTGTTTTGGGGTGGGGGAACTGCAGGCCGAGTCAGTGAGAATTCTTTGTCCTAGTCTCAAACGGCTGCCTCTGCCTTACCCTCCCTGTCGTATTTTACTCCCGCCAACCCTCCTCTTTTGCTATAAAAACAGCGGCACATTATAGACATGACAGTCTCTTCTCGACAAGTAGCGACAATAAAAAAGACCAAAATAGCTAGAAATGTTTTGACATTGTCAGAGACAGTAGATATTTTGAACCGACTAATGAGAGGTGAAACTAATGCTTCTGTAGCAAGACATGTACGGATAAACAAATATAGTGTGAGGACAATAAAAAAGAATGAAGATGCGATTAGAAAGTTTTGCATCAGCAACATCGTCAAGTGAGAAAGTGACTTTCTTTCCTCATGACAGCAATGCGGAAAAAATAAAACCCACCTTCTTGTGTGGATGGAAGATGAGACACAAAAACACATGCCATTAAGTAGTGCACTAATTTGTGAGAAAGCTGTGCGCCTCTACTCTCACCTAGTAACAAGTTCAGAGGAAGGAATTGCTAGCGAATCAGAACTAAAATTCACTGCGATTAAGGGGTGGTTCAAGAAATTCAAGACAAGACAAAACCTTCACAGCTTGAAGATTGTTGGTGAAGCAGCTTCGGCAGATCACACAGCAGCCCCAAACTATCTGCAAAAACTTAATGCCATCATTGAAGACAAAGGCTACCTGCCAGAACAAGTCTTTAACACAGACAAAACAGGTTTATATTGGAAGTGAATGCCGAACCGCACATTTATATCAAAGGCAGAAAAAACTGCATCAGGTTTTAAGGCAGCAAAAGACAATTTAGCATTGCTTTTGTGTGCGAATGCTGCACGGACATACATGATCAAGCCTATGTTGCTCTATTGTTCGCAAAATCCTCTGGCTCTTGCTGGAAAATCAAAGGAACAGTTACCCGTTTTCTGGCAATTAAATCGAAAAGCATGGGTCGTCATTGCCGAAATTCATGGACTGGTTCAGAAACTAATTTTTTTTTTTTTTTTTTTTTTGGTGGAAAAGTATCTCGCAGAACGAAATCTGTCTTTCAAAGTGCTTCTCATTCTGGACAATGCACAAGGCTACCCCGACGCACCGAAGTTCGCCCATCCAAATGTTGACGTATTTCTCCCTCCAAACACATCGCTCATTAAGCTTCTAGACCAAGGCACAATAGCAGCATTCAAGTGCTATTACACTAGGCGCACCTGTTCCCGTCTCATGGACATGATGACCAAGGATTCAACATCTACTGGTCTTCAGTGCTGGAAAAACTATGACATAGCTCAGTGCATCACTGTCATAAAGGAGTTGTTGGACGAGTTGAAGTGAGGAAGACCTTCAACAACTGATAGAAGCATTGCAAAATGAGAGAGTAGATAAAACAAGAGTCCCCAAAGCCCGTGTTAACTTTACAAAACATTAGCAAAGCAATGCTCCTTGCTTCGCAGCTTTCCGACTTTGTTGCAGAAATTGATCCTGTTGAATAACGTAGCCACAACTTCAAGCAAAGTTTGGAAGTGTTAACACGGCCTTACAGAGAGGTACATAAGTACTTGCAGCAAAATATGAAAATATGAGCCAGAGAACCATTATGAGTTGTTTTGAGAAGCAACCTTCCATCCATGTGTTCCTTCCCGAAAGCTCGAAGCATTGAAGCGAGTTAAAACATTATAAGAACCAATTTTCTCTTTCATCATTGTTGCCTCTTGAAAATTTCTTAATCAGTGTATGTACGATACATTTCAAATTTAATTCAATGTCCTTTTCTTAATTATTTTTTTTAACTTTATGTGCACCAGGCCAACGTGAGGTGCAAAATTTTTTATGGCGAACAATTTTTTTTTCTTGCGAAGTCAATTATATGTGTAAAGTGTGTACAAATAAAATGTGTTCTTATATTAGAATATTTTGGTGAATAAGGTCGATTGCGTGTATAGGCCATATCAGAAATTTTTGATGAAAAATTAGGGATAGTTAATATTTCAACTACGCTGCACTTAATTTTTGTATTCCCGTAAACATTGCTGGGCCTCATCATGCCAGTGCAGAGGCCAACACGCCGCCTAAATTTCGTAGGAATTTAACACATTGACATGAATCACATCTATCGGCACGTTTTCCCAACACTGGGCTGCTGTCCGGTCCTGAAATTTAATGCTGCTTAATGGCGGTATTAACATCATCACAAAATACAAATGCTGAAAGTTAGTGTGCCAGTATACAACATTGGTTTTATGTTGACATGTGATGCTTTCTGCACTTTTTGCAAGCGCATTCTACTTGTGACTGCATCCCATCTTTGAAAGCTCTAATCCTTACGGGCCAGTCTAAATTACTGCGGGAACAAAGAATGGAAGATGGGACATGTGTCTACAAGAGTGCCTTAGGACAGTCCCCATAAAGACTAACATGTGCTCCTAAATAACGCTACGCCACGCCAAGAAGCCGTCACAAGCGTCACCCCTTTGCAACAGTTTGAATTGCCTGCTACTCCAGGACGGCCACGGTGTATCACAAACCTGCAGCTGCAGAGCAGAACGCCACCCGCCTCCAGGATATGCGGGCTGGCAAGGTATATCAACACCTTCTATCCAAGCGGCAGTGCTGTGCAGATGGTATCCAGTTGCCTATGCATGACAACAGAAGTCCAACCCCCAAGGGGCGGAGCCTGCTTCCCCCTTACTCTCCCGAGTGCCTCGAAGCTGGAGAGATTAGTAAAAGAACCTTCAGAACATGGCCTCAGGGCAGTCTGCTGCACCTCCATCACAGCCAATGAAAGGTGTTAGCACAACACGGGTAAGCTAGTCCTCTGTCTCCCGCTGTAATGGCCACGAGATAGAACGAACAGGGTCAGCTTGCAGCTCGAACTCTTTCGCTGCATCAGTTACCATCAAGTCTCCAGAGGATCCTCGACCATTGATGTCCACCATCAACTCCGGAGATCCCGCCATCACTCTAGAGAGTCTTCCACCTCTTCTGCGACCTCCATCTCCAGAGGCCTTCTCGACACTGACACATACCAGAGGGTTCTGCCAACGGTGTCAACCCCTAACCTTACCTTCCGTGGTAACCTTCCTCTAGGTCTTCCTTGGACACACGTAAGACACCGTTCCCTCTTGGTACCAGCCACATTATTCTTCAGTGCCCTTCTGGTGCTGTGTACGTAATTTGATTAGATTCCTTAACAACATTTCTTCTTTAGGAAACCATTATCTTAATTGTCGCTTTTCATTAATGCACTCACTACTCACAACAATTACACACACACACCTTACTGTTTGCTTCAAGATGCCTTCGCCTGAATTAGAATCCAAACCCTTTATCATTTTTAATAGTTATTTGATTATATTATTATTATTACTAGGAGAGTGCAGCCCCATTTGTAATTTAAAGCTTTAAATAAAAGCTCACGTAATATATATAAAAAATTCTTCTATTTCTATAGATTCAAGTGTTCCCCATTTGCAACACGCCCTTAAGGCTTTGTCATAATAATACATCTTATTTAATACAAGTCCTTCAGGCAATATTTAATTCTTTTATTCAGGAATAGCAGGTGCCTCATGTAAGAGCCATCAAAGCAGATGAACACATTTCACGAGTGGTTTTCTAGTGATCGGAGTACCTCCCTAATTTGCCTCACCGCTGCAAAAGGCAGAAGGAAAGGAAAGAGGAGTGCACTGACCACTGAACCCACAGTGAAACCTCTCCTGCTCACTAGCAACATAAAGTGCAAAGAACCACACGGCAGACATACATGATACACCAGCTACTTCCCAGTACTGATTATCTTCGGCATACTTACGTCGTACCTTGGAAAAGTGGTGTCAAATACCGTAAGAAAGTTAGATGTGCAAAACTTAGTAAACAAATTACTAGAGTATATATTAGAGTTAACACACCACCTCCACTATTTGAGCCGCCTACTAGACTTTCGCAAGGGCAGCATTCAGTACACTTAAAAATAATAAAATATTAGGCATTTCTAGGTTTAGATTTCACACTAGCACAATACCCTCCGGATCAACTACCTTCTCTAACCTACGAGGATTTCTTCAACTACACTCCACCCCGTAACCAGTGTCAGCCGCTGTTCATCCGCTGCCACCAACTGCAAACAGCCAGTCACCACAGCAGAGAGCATCCCAACCAGACGACGCATTGTGCTAACCAGTCCAGACTTTGCACTGACCAGAAAACCGACACGACCTCAGTTGTACACGGGTAAAGCCCCTAAACACAACACCCCACTGTTTTAGTTTGACATTTCACAAATGTCCTTCATGACTTCGACATCACGATGGTCTGCGTACTCCTCACTGGCTAACGACAAGCAACACACAAATTCACATCCCGTTACCAGCTAGCTTTGACTTTAAAAGTCCACGATTTGAATCCCCGAGCGGACATTAGCAAGTCCCTACACCATAGTAACAGTCCAATGTGGCCGATATGACCCGCCGACAAAGCAAACAAGCAGAATTAGAGCGACCCGAGGGCTTGTGTCTCAGCTCCAACCTTCATCAGACTTTGATTATATGTACAGTGTTTGTGTGTTAGCCTATTCTTATATTATTCCAGCCAAGAGGAAGTGTGCACATGACAATGTATACATATACAAAATACTGTATCTCTGAAGTCACATTTTGAAATTTGCTGTTGTTACAATATTATTGCGGATGTGACAAGACACAAGACCATTAAACAATTGTAAGGCCAATATCAGATAATACTCTACATGAGTGAAGTGCCTCAATACAGATGTAAAAAAAAAACATTACTCTTTACATCAATAATTAACATAAGCACTACATACAAAATTTTTTATATTGCAAAGGTGGGAATGACTTTCACAAAATTGATCTTGCAGAGTAGAACCAACTGTAAAAAGTATAATACAGCAATACTTGAACAAATTTTGGGAATGAAGTTTTTAAACCACCAGTATTACTGTAAGCTACCATACATAGTATTAACAAAAGACTTTGAAAATTTTAAACTGCAGTATGTTTGTTTCCCACTGAAAAAAATTTCAATAATACAGTAGAACCCTGTTATAACATTTTTCAAGGGGTCAGTACAATCAAATGTTATAAGCAGGAAATAAAATTGCACCTGCAGGGACACATCAAGCAAAACAAAATTCTAATGTAATAATTTTCGTACATAAATAGCTTGTCAAGTACTTCATCATCATCTCAATCATTTGATGCAAAAATATCAGTGATCCGAGTTCCATGGACCAAAGCATTATTAATTAATGCACGACAACCTGCATTCTGGATGCTGGCTCACTTATTTACTCTTGGTTATCTTAGTAATTTTGAGGACCATTAACTCTAAAATCCTTAATATTTAAAGTATAAACTGTTTTCTGTATCTGTTCGTAGGCTACTGCATTTTTTAATTTAATTTGAAATGTGGCAAGGAATTAAACAAACACTGCCGTTATAAGCAGGAAATGAAAATTTTAACATTGTTATATGCAGGAAATGAAACCATTAAACCTTATGGAGAAATGGTGGGAACATGAAATAAACATGCAGGAAAATGTTATATGCAGGAATGTTATAACAGGATTCTACTGTATACAATTACTTCAAAACTACTATTGTTAATTAATAAAGTAAAAATTTGGTTACTAATATACAGTATTTTAAAATATGTTCCATGATTTTAGCACTACACTCTACATTTTATAGTTAATTTAAATAACCAAACTAAAATTACTCCATACAAAATATTAATTGCTACTACAACACTATAAATTTATTAGATCCTCTGCGAAGTGTTGAGGATCACAAACAGGCAGAAATACTATAATTTTTATAAACTCCTAGAAGAACCAATTTTACACTTTTCTAGGGACCAATGTAAAATTGTGTAAATGAAGAGAAACGGTCAAACTTGCAAAACTATCTTGAACAGTTAATGTTAATGTAGATTAAGATACTGATTACATTACAAAAACTAGATGGAATGCACAGTACTCAGAGGGTGGTACCCATGGGTACATGCACATGTGTGTGCACATGCACACACTGACGCACTACATCTTTTTCAACAATGGAGATTAAGACGACTTCCGCTCCATCCTTAGTTCAGTTTAGCCAGGAGACAGAAGTTAAATTTAATTTGAAATGTGGCAAGGAATTAAACAAACACTGACGTTATAAGCAGGAAATGAAAATTTTAACGGTGTTATATGCAGGAAATGAAACCATTAAACCTTATGGAGAAATGGTGGGAACATGAACTAAACATGCAGTGTTCATTTGTCCCGACATGAAGTGAGATTGTACCATCTGACTTGCAAATTGTTATATTCATCCGGCCCACCGTACCAATGCTTAGATGCAACGAGTTCTTTTACTCCCCGCTAGATAGCTCTAATAGTAGGAATATAGCTTATCTTTTGCTTTTCTTCCTTTCCATCTGGCTGGTGACATCACATAGCCAAGTCATGCATTCACTACCCTACGTTCTGTGACCACCCCTCGCCTCTTAGTCGCAGCTGCCAATCAACGTCGGGCAGCAGCCTGAATGAGTATAAAAGGAGAGACGGCCCGCACCTCCACAGCAGTCTTCATTCCCAGCGATCGCTGCTCAGGAATTGACCAGATTGGGCTGTCTCTGAAAATATCCTCTACACCTCATTTCATGGTTAAGCTCAGCTTGCGATAGGGTTAGGCCAAGTTAGTTGGGCTTCCTCCCAGCTATGTACCTAAACCCATTCACCCTGCAGTATACGGACATATCTGTAGCGAATATATCCTTGCAGTATTTCTCAGGACTCATCCCGTCATGACCTAGCTATGTGTCAGTTTCAGCACGTTGTCGTGCACACACCGCCTACATACGACAATGCAAGAATTGATTACTTAAGACGTCCACCACCACACCCAGCATCTTCCTGTTTGCACACCACTTGCCTAGCTTTCCGGCTGATATTTGCGCTGTTGACCAGACGCTAGGATGTATTCACAACGTGTTTTCTTCCTTTACTGGAATAAAACATGGGTCTGCTTTTAACTTGAGTTCTTTCCTGTAGACGTAGCATCTTTCTGTAGTTACCCTAACATAATACCGCAGATTATTCCAGGGAAATTAACTCAAATGAGCCAAGCAAACTTTTACCCACATGCACTAACTTTGGCCACCCTTCCTGTCAACACCTTGGGATTGAAGGAATGGAGGAGCCCCCAAAGGTATACTGTCCTGGAAACAGCTTGTCAGCTCAGTGTTCGTTGACCTCTCAACAGCAGACACTGCCAAGAGAGTCTGACATCCCCTGAGTTGGGAAGACTGGGACAGGGCCACACACCCATCTGTGACCTTGGGCAGGTGAGGCCTGAGTTCCCTCGTGAACTCCAGACTTGGGAATAAGGTGTCCGCAAGTCATTGGCCCACAAGAGGTGCCAAACGTAAGTTGCCCAAGAAGCTTGCCATCTTGGTACAGTAACAGCAGCGTAAATCAACTTCCTAATACCCCATTCCAAGCGCAGGAGGCTGAAGGAGAAAGTCAAGACAGATCCTCTAGGCTTCTGGCCATTCACACGAATATCAGCCCTCCCCGGTGTTTCAGATAGCTAGCTTATAATTATGAGCTCAAACACAAGCACTCAGACATCTTCATGACCCAGTGGAAGTCACTGTTCCAAGAGATCTATTCAACCCTCCAGAGAATACAGACAGAGTACCCTTGGTGTGTAGCTGATACGAGACAACCAGATCAGCCACATACACCAGTCATCACATATTTGGTTTCTGCCATACTGCGCCCTACTCCGTAACCAAAGCCTCAATTCTCACCCACTTACTTCATTGTACCTACACCAGAACCCGCCTGCACTAACACTGCTTCAGCAACCCAGATATAGTCAAAGCATCAGTGGCACCTTAACACTGAATTGTGTTGCCCACGTCTGATTTTGCACCCTGCCGCAAGGCCACCCAGCCAGTCATATTTAACAGGAAGGCACCCGTCCCCAGGCAGAATCAAAACTCTGCACATTATAGAAGTGCCTGGCTCAACTTCTAGCCAAAAAAACTGGGACACACTCTGCTGAGACAGACTAGTGAGTGTATATATATATTACCGGTGCACCACGTGTCAACTTGTGCTTGTGCACATGCACACACATGCATGCAAGTGCACACACTCATGCAATAGGGTTGTGCGAATGTGACTTTTTTTCTCACAAAACCAAAATTAAAGATATATTATGAACTTTAGTGAAACTGGAATGAAAATGAAAAATATTATCATTACGGCTCAGTCTTAATGAAAGTTTAATAAATTTCATAACATTATAGCAGGTAATTCATTATGACAAATTAGTTGGAAAATCAAACCAAAAATATGTAGGATATGGAGTATTTACCACAGGAGGTTTCACCTATGTTTAAATTTTCATTTTATGTAGTTATTTCAGTAATAAAATAATGAAAAACAAGAGTATTTACAGGCAAAATTTTTTTTGCTGGTGTACTAAATGAATATTCATTTAACACCCAAAAATTCAGCAAAAAAGAAAATTTTTTTTCGTTACGACTTTCGATAACCAAATTTCTTACTGAAATGAAAATGAAAGCTGTAATTTTTAGTTTTTGTTTCGTTATACAGAATATTCTCACAACCCTACCATGAACACACACACTCTCACTTGCATACACATTTCTTCACTATTACCACCTTCTAATAATAGTGCAGAGCTGCTACGCTGGGAACTGGCCAACCTTCAGCAAATCCAGATGGAGACCTGGCTTAAACATAAGACAATACCTCCACCACATTTCAAATTTGCCACCTCACCCTAGTTCGTCTCCAGGCTGCTAGGTTCCCTGTTTGCCAACCACCACTCGCCACCTGATGAAGTTAACCTAGCCAGCAAAACATCACAGCGTATCAACAAGGAAAACATTGATGCACGACACTTTTCCCTATTGTTGGTTTTCAGACGACCTCAGCTCCATCCTTACGTATAGCATTGTAGATATCGGATTTACTTTACCATTACTCCCCATATGAGCTGAGATTGTACTGTCTACCATTATAGCTTGTTTTATTCACCAGCCCACCGTAATTATGAGTATACGACAACAAGTAAATTTAACCCCCTCTGAGATAGCACTAGCAGGTTTATCGTTCGTCTTTGCCATTCACCTGCCGACCAGTGACGTCACAGCTGTAAGCAATGCCTTTGCGACTTATCCACCCCCGCTCACCCCATCCCTCATGACCATGGCCAATCAGCGGGCTGGCACCACAATATGAAAGGTAAAGGTGATCTCATTCGCACCTCCGGGCAACTTGGTTTTTATCTCTAGCACTCGATGCTCACAAAAAGTCACCCGCCAGTCTAGGGCTAGCTGCTCACACACACCCCGTTCTCTAGCTTCATGCCAGCACTCATTGTTCAGCATATATCAGTAATTCTAACCACTAGACAACGTAAGTCAGACGACTCTCTCAACGAAAATCCCACTTCCTTCTCAGCACGGACATGTTCAACATAGGTTCCTCTCCTAGAGTCCTTTTTAGGGCTCCTCCTATCTATTCACACTTAAGTCTCCCAGCGCGCCACACCTAGCTTGGCGTGCGGTCGCTACCCACTGGAACTACGGCAACAATAGAATCAGAAGTCTGCTTAGCAAGCCACACTTCGCTTCGCACACACGTCATTCCCTGCTAAACACAGGTTGCCTGTACCGGCTAACAAGACATACAATCAGCTTCCCGGCTGTGTCCACTCGTGCCGACGTCCACAGCGAGTAAATCATCACAGTTGTTACCATTCAAGAAAATTAACGTGAACTTAAACTTTATCCTTGAGACTACCTTTCCTGTAGACTTTGTACCTAGCTACCAGCTGACTCTCCAAGGGAAAAGTAGGGGCCAGTAATCCCAGTACGCCCTCTTTTAGACCAACACTCGCAAGCATGACCCACCTTTCTATCTACTTCATAGGTGGAATGGGGGTACCACATAGGTAAACCACTGCCTTCAGCCAACTTGTCAGTGCAGTGTCCATCAGTCTCTCCACTGCGGTCCCCGCCAAGAGAGACGGGTGATCCCTGAGCTGGGAAGACTTGGAGGAAGCCACACCCACGACACAGTCCCTAGACGTGAGCGGCCAGACTTCCAGTGCATACCGTGGCACCCTACAGCCTCAATGTGGTGTTGCACGTAGTTGGGAAAACAAGGAGCCTGCCTTCCATTCCTCAACGGAGAGGGTGTACTGTGTTTCCAAATGCTGTATTCCGAGGCGTGGCCTTAAGGAAAAAGTAAGGCTGACCTTGCTTGCTTCTGGATGCCTACACGAGTTTTCACCAGCCTTAGTAGCATCTATCACCAAACAGTCATAGAGAGTAATTCCAGGATGTGCGACACCTGCAAAACCCAGCGGCACCGTAGATTCCTACTCACCTCTTCAGTGAACCTACCTGCACAAGACCTGCTGAGATTCCGCCGTGGATCGCCGAACTGCTTCGCATACCTACATCTCAGCAATCTCCTGGCAGCGCCTATAGCATACCCGACGTGCTCCGTTCTCCTCCCATGCCAAAGCATGCGACACGCCAACCCTCAGCTACACTGCGTACTGTAACTCGTCCGGTGCCTAGGCGCACAGAAATGGGTGGCAACTCCCAAATACCTGATTGCAGTACATGTCATATCCTGCCAACAGCCAACCAGGCCAGTTCTACATAGCAGGAGGGTTCCAGCACCCTGCCAGAACTAGACCCCAAACGTTACAGGAGCGCTTGGTCCAGCTTCTGGCAAAAAAACTGCAGGGAATCTATTCATTGGCACAATACCAGCATGCCTGTTACGTGTCAATATGTCCATCTTACTTTTGTGTGCGCATGTATCCACAAGTACCACAGTTTGAGCACTTGTGCATTTGGTCTACTTTTAATAATGTAATAAATGTAAATTACTAGGCAGTACAAATTTAGTTTAATATTTTAAATTGCCACAGCATATAACATGTTTTCCACTACTGTGAGTAAACAGTAACTGTTAACCTTTGTTTACTTTGACTTCCCCAATGAAATTTTTGATTTGACACTTTTACTTTCTAGTGAAACTGTGTCGTACACATATCACGACTTTCATTGTGAATGTGATTTCTAAACCAAACTAAAATGTATGAATTTCCAAATTATGTTGACCACTGGGTAAAGAAAACAATGTAAAACAAAATTAACACAGTGAATTGCAGTGTAAATGTCACCAATTTAACACACTGTAAACACAGGGCGAATGTTGGGACAGAATACACTATGTAGTGTATTTAAAGGGAAAATGTAAAACAGAGGTTCTATTACAATTATCACTACGTAACCTTTAAATTCAAAGAAAACCACAACGGATGTATGGAAAAAATTCTTTTGTTGGAAACAGTCAAACAAGAACACTTAGATTTGATGTTACTAAATTACAAAGGACCAGATATTAATTGATCGTACCTAGCTTATCATAATATTGTTATAACCAGTAAATTAGATTTCCAAAAACCTTATTAAACAAGGAAAATAAAAAAAATATATTTAAATACTGGTAGTTTTCGTTTGTTCATACTCATTTTACACATTTCAGGATTTGAACATTATAGTTTCTATTACATATACTAATATAAAATGTAAAAAAAAGTGCACAAATCAAAAGTTTTTACAAATGAGGCAACAAATTGTAAAAAAAAATAAATAAAAATACCTTTATTTAAATACAATTAACAACTTAAAATGTAGTTCTGTTGGCAAAAAAATACCCAGTGTGTATGTATAAAACTTTTGTTTGTAAACATAAATGCTACGCACAATAACTGAAGAGATGTTCTACTGTTAATCTTTACAATATAAGGGCAGCTACAGCCAAAATGATGGAAATAAATGTATAATTTACAGAATTTATTGACAGTAAATTATCCAAACATGTAATTCATTATGGCAAATCCAGTAAACTCCTAATTTTCCGGATAATCAATATTATATAAGCAATCGGCAAAAAACTGTACACACAGGATATGTACACAAATAGTAGGTAGTGCATAATACACTTAATGAATATGTTTTTAACAGCATTTTCTGGCTTATACCACAATCATAATCATAATTACAAAGTTCAGTCCCATTACAAAAACAAGGGCGGTCAAATTAATAACAACATAACTTTACTGTTCATCACTGTTCCAGGCCTGCCCTTTTAGCGGATTTTATCCATTTTAACAGATTTTTAATTCTAGAAAAATCTCAGTGGAAGAACCGATTTTCTTTCTGGCCAATAATGATACCCTTTTCCTGTATGGGTGACCATTAAACCAGAGGATGATAGGATGGCAATGTTGGAGTAAGAGGGGCTCAACTGCTGCTGTTTTTAGTTAGCAGTTGCAGTTCTTATTCCAAGTACTAAACTGACAGATTGTCAATCCAGGACAGCAAAGGGAGGAAGAGACAAGCCTCCCTGCTGTGAGATAATCATCTCCAGGAAGAGGAAAAAATGAGGAAGAGAGAGGGAGGTAGGAGGTACTTTACGAAATAATCATCTACAGCTTGTTTTGGGGGTCACCAAATTACCAGCTTTGCAGTTGCCACACTTCCCTTACCCTTGTCATATGAGTATTAAAAAATAATCTTTTAAAAGAAATGATTCTGATATTCATAACCCCAGAACTGGCAGTGCTCCAATTTTACTCTCAGTAAAATAAGGGAGTGCTGAATTTAAAAACTATACATATTAATAATTTTTTAATTTATGAATATGAACAAAGTTGAATTATGCTGAGGAATGTAATACACGACCTTGTATATTTAATACCGGTATTTTTTATTTGATAAATTTAAAACATAAATTGCGTAAGTTGCCATGACATTAATTTAAAATAAATTACTGAAGTACATATACTTTCAGAGGGTGCTTTTACTCTCTGATTTTGAAGAATTAATGTGAAAATAATAAACAAAAGTATAAGTGTGAGTGGAGAAAATAATTACCATGGTTTGTACATTCCAAAAAAATTTTACATTACAAATGTAGGTAAACGTCCTTATACATTTTTTTTCTGAAATTTGCCAATTTTTTACCTCCAAGGATTTTACAGGATTCAACCCAATGATTCCAGGATTTTACAGGATCTTTATATACAAGAATCAGGATTTCAGCTACAGGGCTGGTGGCAGCCCTGTGTTAGACACATTACATTAAATAGTCAGTCAAAGACCCAAAGTGAAAAAGAGAGAAGACAAACAGCACGCAAACAAATATGCCGAGAGTATTCTAGGCTATTCGGAAACTGTACAAAATGGCCTGGTTGCTGACAAAATGGTACTACGGAGGTTTCTTCTATTTTGTGTAAAATTTTAAAAATTTTTTGACAGAAGATTTAAATTTTTATTGAATATCAAATACCACTCGTTTGGATTATTATCAGACTAGTGTACTCACTGTTAAAAATGTATGAAAATCTACTATCCGAAATAAGGTTACTTCTAAAAGTTAGGAAGATCAATGTTAAAAGTTTGGCAAAGTGAAAATTTTTGCCACTAGGTACCGCTAGTGTCTGTAAGGTAAAATATTTCCTCTAATTCCTTTGTTAAAAAACAGGCTATTGAAATAAATCATAAATCAAATATAACATAACTTCATAAGTAAGTAAAATCTTTATCTTTTAATATGTAATATCATAACACAAAGTTTTATTTAAAAGTTACCTTTTGCAACAACACAGAAATTTTCCCTATGCCAAACTACCCCACAAGAACTCACATTTTGTTCGTAAACTGAGTAGAATACACCATAACTTAACACAAAAACAAAACCTAACTGCATCATTTGACTGCTACCTGGAAACAGAGAACAGTTTTGAGCAAGCATAACATAGTGTGCGCATGGGTTATTAATAGCAGCGGTGCACGACTAACGTTAAATTTTCAATATTGACCATTTCATACAAGTGGGATCAATTCTGACAGTTCTAGAAAAGTAGCACAGCCACAATGTATCCTTCCACCGTAGCTGTTTTGTCACTGAGAAAAAAGGCATTAGTAAACTAATGTTTTGAGTCCAATGCACACTTGCATTTTCCTCTCTCGTGTTCCCTGTCATAACAGGCACTGAAAGAACAACGTTATCTAACTTCCATCCAGTAATTAATGTAGGATATTATAACTAGGTTGGCATTCCAACCTGTTTAATTTTTATAAATATGAAGTTAAATTTGTTGCTGTTCTCTTTACTTTATTTCGAGGGAAAAAGGAAACAGTGAGTGATGTACAGGGAGGCGGGTCTTTAGATTAACATTTCGTGAGACTGCATTATTTTGATGTTCTTAAGAGTGTGTGGCATTTTGAGTTCCATATTATTTTGATGGAGGAGTGGAAAATTTGATCGTATGGAAATAATATTTAAATAATTTAACTTCGAAAATTTTAACTTTAATGAAAAAACAAAACGTGATACATATGTCGCTGTTCGTATTCGTACAGATGTAGCAATATATAACACACTTCGACCGAAATTAACCTTACACTCATTGAATTTATGATACTGTTTAGACAAAGAAATATTATTCACTCACTACAAAAGTGTGGAAAGTGCGGTTTTTTTTAGGCCACGTGAATTTCAAAATTTATATTACCATTTACAAATACATTTACAAAACATGCAAACTTACTGTTTGTAAAATTCACAACCCCTTTGAAAACATGTTTTTCTATGGCAATCCGCTCAAGTTTACTTCAATAAAAAAAAGTTTGTCACTAGCATCAAATAGGTAATTTATTTGTAGAATCAGTCGGTAAAATAAACACTGCGCATGTTTCCCGAAACCAACAAACTTAAACTTATAAACGTAAATTATATTTGTGTCACTTCATTGCGACGACAGTAAGGAAAATGATGGAACGAGCGGTTTTAACGAAGCGGTAAACACCTGTAAATTAATGTTAGATTTCACTCAAGAAAATGCACTACAACGGTACCTACAACCAACTATGCTTGAAAAAAGCAAATAAAAAAATTATTAACTACAGATTAAATATTCCGACAACACCAACAAGATATTCGTATAATAAACAAGATGAGAAAAAAATGCACATGCACAATGGCAGTTCACGGGGCTGAAAACTGGAAACACAAACATGGCTAGCCATTGGCTGGAAACGTTTACTGTTCGTACGTGTCGACTTACACCCGTCTTAAATGCTAAACATGTTTTTAAAGTCCATTCGCTAATAGCCAAGAAATTGAATATTGCTTTAAAAACATAATTTAAAACATAAATGTTAAGTATAATTAAAATTTTAAATTAGAACTTTTAGTTCACATTAGTACTTTCTTCCAAAGCCATCATCAAAATAGTCAACTTAACAACATGGATCCCGCAGCAGTTCATCAGCTGATATAATACTGTACAAACGAGAGCATTTACTGTTTACATAGTGTGTACATTGGTCACATGGTCAGATTTCATCCCACTTATATGAAATGGACAATATCTTATATTCAAATGGTGGCGTTACGATTAAGCAGCAACCTGATGAAACTGCCCCCAGTAAAACGAAGAGTTAACCTTACATCAAGAGACAAAGTAATTTTAACAAATTATAACTCATCTTTTACTATAGATATTTTTCTTCACATGTAATATTGTGCTGAATATTTTAAGAGTGTATCTAGTTCACAAATAATTATTAAAGTAGAAGTTATTCAAGAATTCTTTTATGACATACATTAAATCTAGCCTATCATTATCTATCCAAAACTACAAAATATGTACTTTGTTTACAATTTGGCTGCACTGTGTGGCAACATGTCCTATCTGAAATGAAGTTAAACAATACCACAACAAAGTGACAAGACACTACTGTCTCACAATAAGGAAGCACTAATCATGCAATTTACATTCATTATGATGAAATCACTTTAGGTTTTTGTGCAAATATCTTGTATACTGAAAAGAAAATGAAAAATGGCATCTTTCATTTTCATTTTCGTGCAAAATTTTGTTGCTAAAAGTTGTAACAAAAAGACAATTTTCAATTTCTATGAATATTCGGGTGTTTAATGAATGATCCATTTAGTTCACCAGTAAACTAAACTTAACTTTTCTCTGTAAATCATATTGTTTGTTTTCATTATTTCAAAACTAAAATAACTACATAAAATGGAAATAAAATGTAGACGAGAACCTCTGTAGTAAATACATCATATCCTATGTTTTTTGGTTTGGTTTTGCCACAAATATGTTATAATGAATAAGTTACTAAAATGTTACAAAATTCATTAAACTTACATTAAGACTGAGGTCAAAATTATTTTTCATTTTAGTTTCATGAGAAAAAAGTCACATTCACACAATCCTAAATCACCTACCCATTGTTAAACAAAAGAATCATAGCAAATACAATATAATTCGCTTCAGGACTCTGTTGGAAACACAGAAATTGAGTTCATAACCATTATATAAATGCTGGAATTTAATAAATGTTTCATATAAAAGCAGCAATATTTTAACTACACTGACAAAGCTCAATACAAACTCGTCATGCTATAAACATAAAACAATTACTCATGGTAAAGAGATTACTACAATTACATGTCTGCACGCAAATATGAAAGTATGTCTTAAATATGAACAGCAAATCTTAACAAACAAAATTTTCATTTACACTACATTACATAAAAAAAAAAAAAAAAAAAAAAAAAAAAAAAAAAAAAAAAAAAAAAAAATTACAACAGAACTGTCTACACAGCCAACTATATTTTTTGTCAAATTTTTTTTTAGCTGCTTTAAACAACCTTTAGTAAATTCTAACTTTACACAATAAACAATAAACACACACAAACGTTCATCTAAATGAATGTTCATACTGGTATGAGACAGTTCGTATCAGTATGAGCACTAGCTGAAACAAGAATCTTATTTACTGTTAGTAATAAAAATATTGTACATTCATAAGTGAAAACAATATTTCACACAAAAAAAGGTCCCAAAACATGTAAGCCAGAAGTAAAGCCTAAAACATAAATGCAGTTTACTTTAATCAAATTGTGTGTATACTCTCAAATACAGGCAGCATCCAAATACGCACAACGGCTGCACTTTCACACCAAAGTTAATGCCAGAAAAGTGCCTATATTTAATAGCATGCTAACTGATGTAGCAGACGTGTATCCAAGAGCTATTATGCAAAAAGAGAAATGTTTAGCAAAAGAACACAAGATCATAGTGAAATGAGGTTCAATATGCCCTTTCCAAAGTCTTCAGTAGCTGTTCCAATATTTATACTGGAGTTGATTTTCCACTGAGACAACCACCATCACATATTTTGTACCGATGCTGCGTGAACAGGGCGACACACATACATTAACCGTCTAAGAACTGGTACTCGATTAAGTAGTGAATAAAGGGGAATCACTTCTTCTACAGTACTTGTTTTGAACATGCACTACACTCAAAGTGTTAAGATGATTGGCTGGTAAGTTCAACGTATAAACAACCGTGACAATAGACTGTAGATGATACACTGACTTTCATTTTTCCTGCATATGTTGACATTGGCTGAAAATTTGCCAGCAGTACTGACAAACTCACGCGATTTAACAATAACATGGGCGACTGCCTATACAATAGAACCCTCACAGTTTCCAAGAATATAACTGTTAAGAGGGATGGTCTTAATAGAGGATTAATAAAATTTGAAATATACCTGTAAAAATAAAAATGGGAGTGGTATCAAATATTAGATGTGTACTGCTTGGAGTACTGTTAAATTAAAAGCATGTTGACTTATTATTCTGCTGATTTCTCTCAAATTTCCAACATTTTACAGAATTTTTTATGGGTCCTCAAAAATGGGTCTTAATAAATGGGGTTGCAACAGTGAGGTCGTAAAATTTTTCAAATAATAATAAATTTTTTATATATATATATATGCACGCGCATATATATATATATGCACGCGCATATATATATATATATATATATATATATATATATATATATATATATATATATATATATATATATATATATATATATATATATATATATATAAACACAGAAACTTGGTCAGAGAACGTGGAAGCAAGTACTTAGGTAAACCGCTGAGCAGATAGAGAGTTCAAGCAGAGCTGTGCTGATGTGGTTTTGGGGATAACTAATAATACTTTGGTGTACTGAATTACATTCAGCTAACATGCATAGTTGACTACAGCCAAAACACAAAAACTAATTACTAAGACATTAACATTTTAAACGCTAGATTTTTAAAAGTACTGCACTGAAGAAATATTACTCTGATTCATTACAAAAAAATGATGTAAAATTTTAGTGTCTAAAGGTTTACAATTCATACTATGCCCTCGTTCGGCAGTGAGACTCCCCAAAGTGTACACTGCAAGAAAAGAACATAAAATACTGTCTACAAATCTCATATTTTCTGTATAATAACTTGCCACTTCACTAACAAAATCTGCTTTTGCAGAGTGCACTTCAAAAAATCCACAACGTGTTTATTAATACATGAAGTAATTCATGAAATGCTGCTGTTGTTAAGAGAACCACGAATTTATGTTCCGGCTGAATTAACTCATGATTAACGTGTATCTCAGAAGTAGAATACCTACCTAAGGGAACAAAATAAAAGATTTTAAATAAAATATTCTCATTTATGAATAATTATGACCGGCTGTATCATGAAAGTATAGGGCGACCTGAAAAACTAGTTTGGACAAATATGTGGATTGGCCTAACTTGTGAATAGGCACAGCTGTAAATTCAGACCACATGGTTTTGAAAGACCTACTGGCAAAATGGCAACACAGCGGTTGGACTGAAACTCGTAAAAAAATAGAACTTGCACATTCACTCTACCCTACATTACTTCTATGCAAAAAAGCTGCTACATTACCTTAGAAATGTTGCCACATCACACTAGCAGCTAATGCTTTAAACATTTTTCAATAAGCTGAGAAATATACAGTTGAATGGTGTTCTACATTTTCCTGATTAATAAGGTGCCTTCTCTTGGTCCACAAATATGTTTTTCAATACAAAACTACCCTCTTATAAAGTTATCCCTTATATAAGGCTGACATTTCTTGGGACCCTTGAGAAGTCTTATAACAGGGTTCTACTGTATTACGAGTTATTAACTGGGTCAATTAACTTTTTGAAAACCACCTGTATACACTAAAAATGAAAAGTGAGTAAAATAATGATAAATGAGAGTATACAACATTGTGATTTGCAAATTCATATAAAAAGTATTATGCTCAACTTTGTTAATACATTCTCAAAAAATTATGACTTGAATATTACAGTAATAAATAATTGTTTGAAAATGATTTCCAACACACTTTTTAAATAATTTCAAAAATACATTTACATATAGAATAATTTAAGCAAACATTACAGCACACACTTACAGAGAGATTCATTGTAGGTATAAAATTAAATATATAATGTTCATTTAATAGCAATCCATTTGATATTTACTCTGATTACAGTTTTCTAATAAATCACAAACTTCTGCCTCAAATCTACTGATACATTCAACTGAAGTCTTTTGCTCTACTTCACAAACTATCATCTTACTGTACTTAGCAATAAATGCCTTTGGAACTAGCAATAAAGAGAATAGTACTAAACAACTAATGTCATTTCTTTTGATTTCAGCAGACAACAGTTAACAGTGTCATTCTTGTAACAATAACAATAGTGATAGGCCCCATGGTGCACAGCCATCATAACCGCACCTTTAACTCCTCCATGCGCTGCTTGATGCGCTTGTGCATTTCCCTGTACCTGCAAATCATGACACAAAACTATTAATCGTACACCTTCAAGTGGTATTATTACACCAACGTGTGCCGTACTTCTTGGTTCTTACGTGTTAAGGCGTGACTACGCTGATTGCCCTCTTTGTCCCGGCGTCGGAGAGGGGTATCAAACCCCAGAGTGAGGCGTATGGAAATGAGCTCCCTTCCAGGGAGTTTTACTCCCCCACAACCAGGGATGTCAATAGGTGGGATGCCAGCGGTGCGAAAAGGGGGGTGAATGAATTAACTCAATAATTAATCGAGGGTGATTGTGGTGGTGATTCATCTGGGCGGGGTGACAGGATTTATCCGCAGCAACCTCGTCGGCCGGCGCGGGGATAAAATTAGCCAGGGTTTGATTGTCGCGAGGTTTGGGGACAACCTTCGGAGGGGGTCGAACCCTGACAAATTTCCTGGAGGCTAATCTTATAGTGCAAAAGTCAGGCAGTTCCTCTACTGTCAGGCGTTGAACCCGAATCAATCTGCCAGTGGTTAACTGCACAATGCTCGAGGGAGCTGGGTTACCTGAACAGGAGCTGCCGGGGTTTCAGACACATCAACGGGCACTACCCTCTTTGTGGGTTCTGGGCGTACGTCTTCCTGCTCATCGTCTGGCAGGCACCAACCCAACAGATGTTTAAGGGGCATCTCGTATGTCTGAGGTGGTACTATGTTGTAACATACGGGTAAATCCACTGGTTCGGTAGGTAATAACTCGGTTGGATTGGAAATAGTAACCAGATGATTAAGGGGGAGTGGTTTATTTAGAACACGTCTATCACGTCGCCTTTGGCGGCTCCCAAATCCACTGTGTTTGTTGTGCATTGAAGTTTTGAGCTGACTACCTTTGTGGAGAAGTAACAGTCCTAAACAAAGTCTACTTTGCAGCCTATTCCATGGACCTGACGTGTGATGGGCAGTCAAGGTAATAAGCAGTTTGTCTAGCCGCGGTTGCGGATGCACTGAAAATCCAGGAGCAGCGGCGTGCCCTTTCAGGCTTAAATGCCAATTAGCTTTCCAGACCCCATCATCTGAGGAGTCCCGCACACCCCACAACTGTTTGCTGACATTCCGAATGAATGCAAATATTAATTTACTAACACTGCAATAAATTACAAGCGAAATTAGGCTACAATTACTGTAGGTGACACACAAGGTCTTACAAATTACGTAATATTTATTACGTTTAAAAAAAGAAACAATATTGAGGATGTCACCCGGCTAAAATTAATACATCTAAGAAATTTAAACTAAACCCTATAAATAAACCCTGGAATTAAAAGAATTAGCAAAAATGCAAATAAGTCTAAGTACGCAAGTTACAACGTATAACGTGATTAAGGGGGAAGTCTCCAGAGGGACGTTAATCGCGTACCGATGCAGGAATCAAAGGAAGTTGACTAAGACGAGGGTAGTGGGTACAGGTGGTTGGATTTTACCGTCTGGTGGGCGGTGACCTGGGTGGTCACTGGCGTGGATGAGCCTTATCCAGGCTGCAGGAGCTGGAGTGCTGGCGACCTTCCCAAGCGGCCGGCCGGCTGGAGTTCGAGCCTTGCCGCAGGCTCTGGAGAGGAAGGAGAGTCTTCTCAGACTGGGTTGGGCTCGCGATCCTACTCAGCCGGTGACCCCGACTTCTCTCGCTGGACCACAGTGGTGGACATGTATTTATAACTAATTCCTGCCGATCAGCAATTCTCCAGGGTGCGGGGGCAATGTAGCCAACGCGGGGGCTGGTTTATTATCATAGCACTGAAGCATCAAACATTTATTATCTCCCCGCTTGGAGACGATGACGAATAAAAACATCTCGTCCTGAGGCTGACTGGGTCGTGACAACAAAAGCCACGGCGATGCTGCCATCTCGGGGGTTGATTGGAACTTCTTTTGCGCTAACATGAACAGTTGTGGATATTCAAAATCAATTATTTTATTCTTTGGTGTGGCGCTTGCATGTAGGAAACCAGGTAGGCTGTGTTTATTGTAATTACTTGCCTTAATAACAATTACGTATTCAGCTGTCCAGGCTAGTGGAATCTCTATGCTCGATACGTTTGTCTCGTTCACTACTGTAATGATTTGTCCAGAGTGATGGGTCACTCGTAGATGGGACAAAGTCGCCGGTAGAGAGCGCAGCATGTGTCAATAAGCCACTCCTTGAAGCAATGAAGACCCAGCACAAATCCACAAGAGCTTCAAGTGTCTATGGTAGTTGCAGCACTCATTTACCATGCAATTGGCTTCTAGGCGAGCACCTTCTCTGTGCTCACACCACTTTAAATGGTGGTAGGCCTGTATCTAAGTCACGCACCATCTGGCTTTTATCTGTGGGTTGAACGACCTTTTCCTTCTCCCTCTTCGCTCTCCTCCTCTCTCTTGGTTGCATGGCAGATGAGGGTCTGACTCACGGCGCCATCTGCTTCGCAGCGTCATGTAGACATCCCATCTTGTTTCTTCACTCGTCTCTCTTACCAAGGGAGGAAGAATTTGTAAAGGAAAAGTTTGCATGAACAAATCATTGTTCATAGAACCTCAGCCTTCCCAGTTCGAGGGCAGTTTACATATCGAAAAAAATTTTAAAATTCTTTAACATTCGGGTAGTACAAACATAGTGGTAAAAAATATTTTTACGTTTAATTTATTTCTGCTCTTGAGAAATAAAAGTTTGGAAACTAAAGGATACAAACAATCCTACTCGCATAAGATTGCTAGCTGGGGATCAGTATACTGTGGCTCCTGCGGGATGAATTTAACTGACTTATTATTTCAGTCAGTAAGATTACGCACAGTATTCTGGTTACTTAAGAGGACAAAAGCGAGTTTTTACTAAATAAATTCTTATACATCTTATAAGTAATTTGGATGACACCTCTACGCAATACAGACAGTAGTGCATAACAGACATACATGACATTGGCACTCAATGTGACGTACATAACATTTGTACATGAAAGAAGAAAAAATTATCTCTGTTAGAGATACACATGAACATAATGCTTAAACACTCTTAAAGCTAGGGTACATATCACTTTCTTTTACAACAGTAAACAATCTTAAGGTAATAACAGACTTAGGTAAATTCACTGAGTATCTTATTATCTAGATCATGATTCCCTTTATATAGTGGGAGATTATTTTCAAATATGGAACCCTGGTTATGGGCACATGGTTAACTTAATCTGCTTGTGGCAGGGGTTTATGTTATGTAGGCGCATGCCTCCTTTCATGGTTACATAAGTTGAGCTCATGCTACGTGAGCGTAGTAGGTTGTTGCGTAACGCTGTGGGAGTCTGACTCAGTTACAATGCAACTTGAAGGATTTCACTGGGCATAAAAGTTTTGTACGCATAAAAATTTTGAGCGTCGGCTCTAACAATTATAGAGGGTTAGTAAGTACACATTACTGTACAATGCGAGGTGTGGAATACCTCGTATTCTTACTATGTGCTTTACAATATTTACAATTGTCACCTTCTCGTGGGAGGTTATATGGTGGTTACGATCCACATTCTTATTGCACTAGCATACACGGGCGAGAGGTTTTCCCTGACTTAACCTACAATATTTACAACAGTTTCACTTTCCCTAATTGGAGGTTACAAGCGGGATCCTTACGCAGCTAACATCAAGAGTACTGTACATGGGTTGGAGGTTTCTCATTACCTCAAAATTCTTAATTGCTAAGCGTTACACTTCCCCTATACTCCTACAGAGGTTACGTTCAGGTTCACTGACAAGCACAAGATTACAACTTAAGTCTAGGGGGCACGTGTTACAGCATGAGTTTGCATTATTTACAACATGGGAGATTCCTGGGTGATTAAGGTTAGATTACATTCGTGAGTCCCTTCGTTGCTGGTGGACGAGATTTCTATTCTCGTGGGTTTGTAGCATGCGGGATTATCTGATGGGGAGTATGCATATAAGTGGGAGATTGCACATTTCGGGGTACACAACAATGGCTCACAATGCTAACTCCTAACTTAACACAATGGAACATTACACTCAAGATACATACTTTACTCATGCTTAACTAGGTTTTTCCTTCAAAGAAAAAGATACATAGAAGAATATTCTACACCTACGCAGCTACAGTGATTATTATATAATAGGCATCAGGCCATTTCACTAGGTTGTAACGTTGTTACGGGGGTTTCACCTTAGTGACATACTTTACTCAACATTATATGTAACAAGATGATGCAAATTACTCTCGGTAATTACATGGAGGAGCATTTCTTACGCTGATTAGCAATCTTTTAAATTCTAAAATGTTAACAAGGTTGTGAATTACTTGGGTGGCGGGTTACGGTATGCTCACATCGAGCTCTTGCCTCGTGCTCTTATGCAAAATACAAGGGTTAATTACTCAAGGTCACCCAGCCGTGTTGCGAGGAGTGGTGAGGGCTTCGTTGAGGTTATGTTCACGAGCCTGCTCATAGGCTTCATTTACGCGCTCACACTTCCTAACAGTGCTCAAGGAGTTTAGTGACGTTACATTAAATGTGTCATGCTGCAATTCAATTAGCAAGAAAAATTTCCTTTTTAATAAATGCTGACTTTACGTGAGCACTTAGCAGGATTTTCAGGGAAACTGCAAACAACAATTTTCCAGTAAGCGTACGGGTTTGAAGCTAGTTTAAAGTTTCCTCTTGCAAACAAAACTTTCTTATTTGGCAATTTAGTGATCAATTCAATTTTAATACAATTCACTTGGTTTACGTCTAGTTTACTTTTGTCCTTTTTATTGAGGAGGTTAGTTACTTTACATGGGACACTTTTATCGTGTGGGACCTTGGCTCATCTCAAAGCGTTTTGAATTTAAAAATACGCAACCTTTGAAAAACAAGTACAAGTTAAAAGACACACAATTACGATTAACTCTTGGGTGATGACGTGGACTCTGTTCGTCGCACTTTCAGGTTCTATCAGACTAGGATTTTCCTAGTGACATGACACCTAGCCTTTCCTACTATGCTAGCTTCAGGATAGTACTTTCTAACACTAGCCTTCCCTACTGAAGTTAAATGCTCAGGGATTATGTCAGGGAGCGGTCGCTAGTCTATTACTGGCTTCAACAAGGTACAAACTCAGTTGACGAGATGGAAGCAGGTGGCGGGCGTTGACGCTTGACGTGGCGGTGCTTCATGGACCACCCTCTCTTACGTGGTGTTCTAGCAGGCCAGCAATATGAAGTAGTGGCCTGCCATGGTGCCTCTTTATAGCAGACTGGCACGTGGCACGTGCGCAGAAGGACCACTCGTTACGTGGGCCTGGCGGTTGTTGGCAACATGGGGTCAGCATCCTGGATGCTAACAGCATCAGATGCGGTTGCACTGCTGGGCACTTCTGCTTCTCGGATTAGCGTCATACTGGGTATGTCATCTACTTCGCAGCATGCCCTTATGACTGGGGCTCCTCGTAACTTTGCGACCACGGCGTGAGTGATAGCAACTAGGTACTCACTTGCGGTAGGCTCTCCCGATGATAGAGGAATTGAACTTATGGCCATAGCGCTCACAGGCGACCGGCAACTCACGTTTACTAGCGCCGCAGTCGACACAGCATCTCTCTTTTTCTCCCCAGCCTGTACTGATAAGCTGCTGGTGCCGGTGGCGAAGTTGACCAGGGTGCCCACAGGTGGAATTAAGGACTATATCAGGCTTTCATCCGTGGCTCGACCACTTTCACCATTCTTGCCCGGGGAGAGGTAAGATGGGTAGGATAGCAGGGGTTGCATCCTAAGGTCCCTATCCTGGAGGAGCTCCACCGTTTTAGGGGGAGGTGTGGCCGGGACCGAGCTTAGCGGGAGCGGATACACAGCCTCGTCCAGGTCGTCATTCGTTGGGGGCGCTTCTTTAGCCGTAGAAAAGAAGACCCGGGAGACTTGTTCAGCGGGTGCAGGCAACGTCTCATTAGATTCCTAGCACTTTACAGCCAGGGGTGTGACAATAAAAAAGAAGGGGGGGGGGGCAAGAGGTTTATGCGGCGTCAATGCAACACTCGTTGTGGAAGGAGAAGGGACTATCCCTTCTGTCTCAAGCTATTGGGTCAGCTCTCGTGGTGGAGGCGATCTGCTGGGTTGCGCCAAGATGGACCGAGTGTGGCACGAACTGGTGTCCGCCGGGGTCTGAACTGGGTACTATCTCTCGAGTCGCGTGAACAACGGGGTCTTATAGGAGGCTCTGCCCCTGGTGGGGAATTTAATACTTTCTCCCAGTAATCTAAATTATCCTGCAGGACTGACATCGTGATCAGGTGTGCCGGTTGCGAGGGATTGGTATTACTACGTCGCCAAACTCGAAGGCTCCTGATCCGTTGGGCCTGGGTGGGAGTTTTCACACTTGTAGCAAGGGGAGGTGGTGCGGAGTAGACTCGTAGATGTCGTAAACGAACCGGGGCAGGGGGAGGGGTAACCTGAATTATTTTGCCTTCCCAATCGACTACTATGTCCGTTTGACCACCTAGGGTGGTTCGGAGTTGCCCGCAGTCGAGTACGCACTTGTGTTCCCACAGCGACGGCCGTCCTAATACCACGGACTCTCCGAGGTGAGGGATTACTAAGAAGGGGACTAAAATTACAGTTGTGTACCCGCAGGTCAAGGGTAATTTCCCCCAATAAGCCTAGGTGAGCCTTGTCTTGGGTCATTGTGACCGTTAAGCTGGTGGCGGTCATGCTGGCTCTTTGGCGCTGTGTAAGAAGTTCATCCCTGATGAAATTGCGGTCAGCGCTGTGTCCAATAGGGCCGTGACCATAGTGTCCTCAAACTGTACCTTCAACCGGGGCTCGTCCGAGGAGGCGTGGGCAGTGTTTATTACCTTAAAACTGGCCGCGGCACAAAGGAAAGGCAGGGAATCATGGTTTAAGAACCGGTTTGCCAAACATAGAGTAGGACTGCAATGTGTCCCCTAAAAAGGACTTTATGTACGTCAGCAAAACACATCCCATTAGACGGCCACCCATACTGTGGACCAGGCACACAAAGATACCTGGTGCACACATATGGAAGAGCCACGACCACTAGCAAGAGACACAACAAAGAGCTTACATCACCCTTGTCAGTCAACCCACTCCACCCACCACATATAAACATGCCGGAAGGAGTGCCAGACCTGACAAGGAGGGATCTACCCCTTCTCGGCTACATTTTAGCTACAGATATTGTTGCCTGCTACCCCGTTTTGTACATGAACCGAAGTACCTAATCTCTGGTAAAAGCAGTTCACCCACAGAAGGGGAAGTAAGTGGATTGACAGAAAAGCAGCTACTATCATTGCCAGAAAACAAGCACTGCTTAACCAACTTGCCCCAGTATTCAGCTACTTGACCCCCCTGGGGATCAGCTCACGCCACCCACCAGCTGTTGAGGCATCATCTTGTAGTTCACCCCTCGTAACTTGTTTGGCCCCTTCGTTAAAACCTCCGGATATGCACATCCCATCGTTGAGTATCTCTGCCTGGGCCTGACCCTGGTACTAGGCGTTGAGTCATCCAACGACGCCAGACCAGCCCAACCAACCACCACCAGCGTGTTGATGCCTGCCTGCCGCTGCGGAGCCAGCCTCACCAGATGCTGTAGCCGGGTAGGGAGACCCCAAACTGGACCTATGCCGAGTGCCCAACATACTGGAGTGAGAAGTAAGCCAGTAGCCCCACCGTCACGCACCTGCAAGCCTAACCTAGCCCAGCTAGACTTTGTGCCAAGCTGGCGGTCTACCCGCCCGACTGATCAGGGGGCACCATCGAGGCCAAGCGCCACATTCTGCAGACCCTGAATCAGTAATGTCTGCACCCCTGAGCCTGTGCGACTGATCTAACACAATCTGAAAGCACCTATTAAAATGCAGATGCGCTCCTACCCCTAAGCCCATCACGCATTAAAATAAAACAAATAAATATTATGCTAACATACACATTGGAAAATAAACTGAGATAACTGAGACAGGAATAATAGCAGTTATATAATGCATTACACATTTAATATTTCTAGTGCCATATAAAACCCCTAGACACGTAGGCTAATATTTCTAGTGCCATATAAAACCTCTAGACACGTAGGCTAAGTGTTGGGGGTCACATTATTTTTTGGGTACATAAAGTACCTTGTACACACGCCATTTTCCAAATGAAATGCTTACTGCTGTAAACTGCAGGTAATATATTGTGTGCGACACTTTCAGCACTGGAGGTAATAGATGAGACTTTCTTTTCAGCACAGGCAAACATGTTTGAAACACAAAACTGCAGAGCACTTTTTAATTTATTAGAGATGGTGAATTTTATTAACATTTCCGAGTCGGCAATTGTGATCATTATCTGGCATTGGCATTTTGGATACAATTTTGTATGTGTCCAGCCAGGAAATATTAGGAATTCAGGAAATTGTTAGACATCGCACTTCCGTCCACAATAACTAGTGGCAAGATTTTGTGATGTTAGTTTAAGGCAAATTTTGTTTTTAAAAATACCTAATTTCTGTGTTATAGGTTTCATTAAGAAAGTCTTAGAAATTGAAATGTCACGACTAAAATTGTGTATTATTAGAGCCAAATTGTACTGTGTTATTTTAATGAAAATATTATTAAAAATGTTTGATAATTTATTTTTATATACATATTCCCATTAAAATTTTATAATGTTCATGCAATTGCATAAACAAGAGAAAACTATTTATTTGAACGAAAGCGATGCAAAGCATTACCATAGGTCAATAAATCAATTTTTAAAGGTTTTGTTTCTTTGTACAAGTTCCTAAACAGTATGGATTTTTTGTTACAGTTTTACACAAATGGCTTGGATATGTTTTTATAGAGAAAAAAAAACATTCAATACTGGAAATAAAATTATTTTTAAAAATTTGCTTTCACAATTTTGCTATTCTCATTAAACAATAATTTCTCATCCGCGTAGTATTCAATATTTACTGATGTTATTCACTCAGTCTGAATGAAAATAGCTTAAATATAATTTTTTTTTCCCGTCATCTGAAAACTTCACTTATTCCTATTATTACTCAGTTTATACATTTTTGGATACAGATTATTGGCCATGGTTTCACAGATAAAATAATATATTTTGGTTAAATTAAATTAATTTTGGGAATTAACTGGAATTTCTGAATTAGGCGGTGTATAACTTGCATTTCGGTATTTGGCTGTGTATTAACTTGCATTTTGTGTTATTTCGGTTTTATCGCTATTCACCGCATAATCTTGGCTCTTACAATAACACAGTACTTTGTGATTGAAAGTGGCATGTAGCATCAGTTCATTACCAGTTGTTGTTGGGTTGCAACTTTCAAGTACAGGTAGCACCACAGTCCCTAGCATCACTAACAAATTACTCTACTTACCCCACAATATTTACAAAGCCCTTTTTCAGTTCTTGTTGCCCTGAAACAATTCGGGTTTGAAATACATGGCCCAGAATAGTAACAGAATAGAAGTAGGTTAGGGTTTGTCGCCCATGTGACAGATAGATAAATGTTGTGCTGTCCAACTACTACAATAGTACAAATCCTCTTGCCAGAACAATCATGGTTCACCATAACCCAGGTGTTGAGATCATAGCACAAAGTAAAGACACAAAAGGACTTACTTGGTCATCACCTGGTAGATCTCACGCTCCTCCTCCTCGCTGTAGCGATCGAGGATGGCACGGCACTCAGGCAGACTGAGGTTCAGGAACTGCGCAACCTCACTGCTGATCTCCTCCGTGCTGCGACGGTCCATCAGAAACAGCTTTGCAACATCCTCATGGGGACCCAACATCACTCGCACCAAGAGGGGGTACTCTTCATCCTTCAGCCTGCGCTGCTCTAAGAGACGCAACACACACATACTACCATGTACTCTCGACGTACTGTTGCCTGTTGGCAACCCTAGTAGTGAGAAAGATTGAACTCCCTGGGTGGGAAGCAATTTCAGTTGGCCTCACTCTCGAGTTTGACTCCCCTATCTTCCGACGAACCACGGAGGGTGGTCAGCGTCTTAACCTCTATCACCCAGATAACACAGAAGAGCGCACATCAAAACACATAAAATTCAGACTTAATTTCTCACCTACAAAACATTTGAGACAGAAAAATTGTTTTATGTTGCAAAGTTCACAAATTTGCATCGCCTGATTCCTATTCCATAGATCGCAACTTGACTTGAGAAAGCAAAATCATGGTAACGAACATGTTACACAAAATAGCATATATCAATGTGTGCTTGTCACGTGGCGACAGGAATGCGAACTACACAAGGTATCTTTACAGAAAAGGGGATCCAATAACATGCGCTTGTGGCATGGTGGCAGGCATCCAAACTACGTAAAATATATATTTACACAAAATGGCATCTTATCAATTTGCACTTGTGGTGCGGCGGTGGACGTGAAAACCACACAATTTATCTTTTTCTTGCACAGCAGCCAAATTATTTTCTTATGTACGGCAGCTATGAACGAGCTCCAACATATTTACATTTTACGTGAGAGGAATGAAGGTTATTTGTTTGTGAATGTGAGTGAACAAATTATTACACAAGTGAAAAGTTATTCATTTCTTATTTTTTTTACTTCCTTAGTTAAAAAAAACAAAATGTACTGTATGTTGACAAATTTCTAAACACGTTTTCGGGGTAAACATTTTTTAAAATGCCAATATCTCCTAAATAGGCATCACCCCATTTTTTGTACTAATTGGTTTTTGTATAAGTGTGCTGCCTATACACACCAAAAATCATGTGTGATAATTGTGAATTTTTTACTTTAAATGTATATATACTGGCTTACCTCCATTATCTCGCATCACAAACAGAGCAAAGTTGCTGGGCTTGCTATCCACCTTGTACTTCTCAAGTAGCAGGTTGATGACTTCTGGCGTGCTCACCAAAGAAGTGACCCACACACTCATTTGGCTGCCGTGAGGAGGTGTAAAGAAACTTGTCTCGCGGTCATAGAAGTGTCCATTTATGGAGCACCGCCGCCTCAGTTTTGTTCGGGAGCGCCTGCGACCGCCCCCGGGCCGCCTTCGAATAGCAGCCGATCCAGTCTTGGCTGCCCTTCGCACCACCACACCCTCTTCTGCGGCCACGCTTGCGATCCGCTCTGCTTCATCTGCAGACAGCTCATCCAGGCTGGAGTACACATCATCCATGTCACGATGCATCTCCAGGCAGCCAGGTCCGCTGAGCGAGCGGTTCAGATGATGTTCTGTGCCACAGCAATCATCATCCTCTACGCAGTTCCTACCCCTGCAACCTGGCGTGCTCAGGTTGCTGTCCAATGAGCCCTTGCGGAAACACTCATGGTAGCCATCATCACTGGTGTCAAAACTAGACTGTGTTGACAGAGTCTGTGAAGGACACTCATCAATGTTCGACTGAGAAGAAACACTTGTCAACCCAACTGGCATAGTCTGGTACAACTTATCGCCGTCTTCAACTTTCCTCTCCACCTGAAAAGAATGCATTATTTAAATTAAACTTTTTAGGGAAACCGAACTTAATCTTAAATATTAACCAAATTAAAACTATTTCCTATTAGATATTTTTATTTCTTTTGCTCATCAACATATGCAAGCCTTAAACATTTCACACATCAGCAATTTCACAACCACAATATGTTGGGTAGGCTTTGGTAATTGGTTGAGAACTCGTGTCAAAATCTGGGTTTTACCATGACTGAAACAGTACACTAGTAACATTGAGATACACGAAACAGGAGATTAATTACCTACCACCATGTTCCTATTATTTACTGATAAGTAATGTTTTCACGTTTAAACATTGGTTAATATCTCACGATTCTAAGAGTACAAAAAAATTGTATTGATTTCTCAAAAGCATGTTTTTAGTAAGTATGCAAAAATAAAAAGTGTCCGTAGATGTTGTACATAGCTGTTATGTGCAGCATGCACAAAATGGACAACACTATGGCAGACAATGGAATATGGAGTGCTCATGGTGGTGGACTGGAGGAACTATTTTATAATAAGATGCACAATGCAACTTAGCATCATACCTCTGGCATTCACAAGCATAAATAATTGTCATAAATACAAAGTTTGCACACATTAAAATTATTAACACTTCGCCAGAGCTAACATTCAAGTAGCAAAAATATTACTTTTAATATAAAGTGCATTTGATTATTGAATACAAAATCAGAAAACGGTTCTACTGATTTACTCATGTGGTATGCTACAATGTAGAACATTTTCTATTACTAGTTAGTAAACTTGTGCAAAATCATTTGATTTCTCTTTCTTAGGTGTGAGTTAAAATAATTTTAATTTGTTTTACATATTAACATTATATTTCTCTTTAAAACCAAAGCCACTTAACATTAATGGAAAACCTGAAACTGTTACAAGACATTTATAGTTACAGCAGCAAAAAGGAAAAATAATTGAAAAAAACATAATTTTAAAGAACCATACTAAACCGAGAATAGAAAACGATAAAAACTGACCCATCCCTAAAAAAAAAAAAGCATAGATGTACAAAGGCCACTTTTAAGCATTTGTAAAATTATGCACCTTACATAAGACATCTATAAAAAAAATTACGGTTGTGTATTTGGTATACCGAAGCGAAACAAAAAATTACTGCTTTCATTTTCGTTTTGGTAAGAAATTTGGTTACAGAAAGTTGTAACGAAACAAAAATTCTTGACTTTGATGAATTTTCGGGTGTTAAATGTGTTCATTTAGTGCAACAGCAAAGAAAATTTTTTGCATGTAAATAATTGTGTATATATTGTCATTATTTATAACTAAAATAACTTATAAAATAAAAATTTAAACGTAACGTAAGCAAGACCCTCTGAAGCAAATACTTACAGTGGATCCCTTCTATTACACCCCCTGATTTCACACACACTTTATTTTGTACCAATGTCTGTTTTTACAGCACAAGTTTCCCTCATTTTACACTTTCCTGGAATTTGCAACATTTTTTCCCAATCGCTTGAAAAATGTAAAATAAGGGTTTCAATGTATATCCTACATTTTTTTTGTTTGATTTCGCAACAAATTCGTTATAATGAATAACTTGCTAAAATGCTATCAAAATTGTTAATCTTTTGTTAACGCTGAGATATGACATTTTTTTCATTTGCATTTCAGTTTCACGAAAGTTCATAACTCCGGTCCAGTGGTCAACCAGTATAAGGCCCTGCACTGCCCGAAAACTCCAGTCTATGTTTCTTGCACTGTTCAGTCTTGGGACGGAGGAAGCCAATGGCAGCTTGTTACTTTAGTCTTGCTGTTTCCACCGCTCCTCTTGGGGCCGGAAGATGCTTGCTATTGCAGCCTGATCTACTAAAAGCATCTTTCTTTTGCACCTGCGGCAACACACTCAAGAGCTCCTGTAAGACTCAACCACTGCTCCTGAAGACGTTAACACCCTCCCTGCCATCCTCTGCTAAACGGTCGTCGACAGTCCCTTCAGCACAACTACTCCTGCCTTACCGAACAGTAACTACAAACCTTACCTCTACCCTTCTGGTAGTAATCATCAACAGTCCCTTCAGAACAAGGTAGATAGTAAGGGAAAGTAGTATTGAACGACCTAGCAGTTTTATCGACTTCACATCAGGTTAGAACCAGGTCTCCATCTGGTTGTGCGTAGTTGAAGTTCTGTGTCAATTAAGGTTAGTTTTAGGAGGTAGTACAGACCACAATGCATATTCTCAATGAATATACACGTAATCTAAACTGACTTCGGAGTAATGATATCTGAGTGTCACTGTGTAAACCTCACATAGAAACAAGTCCGCTAGAGTGAAGCCTGAAGACCATGCTCACCAAAGCTAGATACATATTAGACGGCCACCCAAGCTGTGCCCCAGGGTATAGAACAGTAGAGCCCTGACCATTAGAAAGACCTCCACTAGGTGGCTAGCAAGTCAAGCTGACCTCCACTAGGTGGCTAGCCAGTCAAACTGACCTATACTACACCACCACTCTCTACGGGGCCGGAAAAGAGTAAGAGTTGGTTTTGACGAGCTAACCACTGCAGATACCACACCCAAGTGTCGTAAGTGTACGGCTGGAGGGAACCCACCCCTCTCCACAAGGCCGCACGAAAGGGGCACATGGTATAACTCTTGCCTGTACCAGTCAGACAGGCCACACGACCTGTGCTATACACTAGCCAAGCACCCGCTAAACAATAAGTTACATTTATGTTTCTCGTGATACTGGCATCACGAACCAAACACATAATATTGGCCATGACGACCGTCTCTTACCTCAGAAGTCACGTAACAAGGGTTTCCGTGGCACTTAACCTAAGGTGCTGTGCATCAATGGTTGTCGCGGCACCCAATGTGTCACAGGTAAGATTTTTGATTCCAGACCAAATACCCTTCGTCAATTATGTAGAAATAATACTTGTGCCATAATTACATGAAGCCCATGCTATTAAGTTTTAAAAATAGGACTTTCAGTATGAAGCACTTTCATGAAGTATAAAAGTTGTGGTTTTATTCATGTACGTTGTATTGAGATTTTACTGTAACTTTCACTATTGAGGGAGTGGAGAATTTTGGACGGCTCTTAACCACAAGGTCTTGAGAGCCAATAAGGGTGAAAACGAGGTGGATATGGAGCAGCGCTAGAATGCAAGAGCAGGGGAAACTGGAGATCCCCAGAAAATCCTACTGAGAAGCAGCATTGTGCTGCACGATAAACACTTGCAAAAATCTGAGAGGGACCATGACAGGAATCTTTACCCACCTCCTCGGTGGGAGGTGTGTGTTCTAGCCTATACATCAACTGCAATCCCTTCATCTTTAAGAACTGATGTACTATAGCCTATTTGCAGTTTTTTCACACCTTTTGAACCAAACCTTTGAAAATTCACACAGTATACAATATGTTTGGTAGTTTCCTAAACACTGTATATCATGCATCACAAATATTTTATAACTGTGTTAATGTTCGACTTGTGGGATGTGGCCTGCATTGAAGTAAAATTTATTTTCAGTTTTGATAATTGTAATAGCGAAACTAAAAACTATAAGAACATATTTTTTCAGACTATGAATTTCTGACAAATAAGTGCTAAATAAACCGTAACATACTGTTTAATGCACATTCCTTAGGGCACGATCTTGTCAATCACGATAAAGCGAAATAACACCAAAATAAAATTTAAAATGCAAAATAAAAAAGAAATATAGACAAATGTGCGATATCTGAACTCTTCTATGTAGGGATGTCAAAATATCAATTTTTCTCTAGTCCAATTCTCAATTCCAACTGCAAAACCTTTCACTCGATTCCGATACCATAAATTAAGATACAGTGATTATCAACATGTGCCTACAGTCAATGTACCCTTTTGAAATTTTGTTTTATAGGTCAAATTAAACAGACACAAATATGAAGACAATTACAGGAAAGACTTTCTGGTCTATTAAGTGAAGTTAATTTCCTATATTTATGTAACATTCAGACTTATCTAATTACGCCTAAAAACTTCATATCAGTATTTTTGATAAATTTATGATTTATTTGAAATGAATATAGAACACAGTATTATACAAAAAAGTTAAACAAAAGTTCTCAACTTCTCAATGCAATATTTTAGGTCAACTTATGAAGCTAACCAATATGTACACAAATATTGTTGCTATTCAGTAATTAAACTGAAATACAATTAACCTTTCATTTAGCACTTCGAAATTAAAATGCTTCTACCGGACATTTTTAAGTTGCAGGTACACTGGGTGACTTGCTGCTACATACATCTTTGCCCAAAAGATCTTCTGAATCATCATCATTGGCATTTTTCTTGTATTTATCGTGTTTACTTAAGTGTTTTCTCAATTTAGTAGTTGTGTTACTAATCCCATCTCATTAAATATTTGCCAAGCACAAACTGCAAAATGTGTAATTTGCATCATTTACGTCAACTGAAAAATAATTCCACCCATCGCTAGACATTTTCTTCACGTCTAAGTAAATAAAATCCTCAGTACAGTGAAAACTTTGACACTACCCACTTTTAGAAAAAAAGATATGGATATTTTTGGTAGGCAAACACAAAAAAAAAATTGCTTTCAATTTCAACTACCACAAAAATGAAAATGTCACAAACAGGAAATATGTATGGCACGAAAAATGTACCTGTTCTTTATCTAATATACAGTTAAATAATAGGTAAACAAAATCAAAATCTGAAAAATAATACCAGTAATCCTGGTATTATAAAGAATCCTGGTCCAGGATCCTTATGGTCCCACTACTAATAACAATCGCAAAACAGACTAAAAGCCAATGTTTGTTTCATGTCAACGATCCGGAATTCTAGGAGCTTGCTGACTAGCGAGGTTTCTTATCTACAAACCAGTCTGGTTGCAGACTGACTGGTTGCGGCTTATCAACTAAGCTGATCGCAACACTTACGCACAATATTATTACACTGGATATGCACGAGTGTGATTTCATATTCTCTGTTAAGTTTTGTTTGCTCGAGGGGGCAGAATACCATGGAAGAACTTTAGCATGGCTTCACAAAAGTCTGAAGTGAACATTAATGGACTGTGCACTAGTTGATCACATTCAAAAGCCACATCAAATGCACACTTCCTAACAACCATATTACGTACACTCTGAATACACTAGAAGACTTAACCAAATGGTCAAAATAAGTGGGATAACACTTCAAACCTGAAGCAATTCATCCAGTTCATCCCAGTCTATCTGCTTGACATCAAGCTTAGGAGGCAGGGTGAGAGACTTGTTGCTGCCGCGCTCTTCAGACATCTGCGAGGACATAGAGTTGCACCCTTCACTGCACGATGGCGACACGGAGCCGGAGTTGCAGACGTCAATACCAGTATCAGGCGTGCCCGCTTTGCTCACTCCATCCAGCACCTGAATAACACAGCACTCAAAAGCTTGAGGCAAATTTTTAACAAACTGAATTTTACAGTGCTTACTGGAATAATAACTGAATACCTGTCAGAAAGAATATATAAATAAAAATGTGAACATATATGTGTATGAAATACTTGCCAACACAACAACTGGGTTATTGAAAATATCATTAAAAAAAAAAAACGTGTTCTTTTTCTTTATTATTTACGTTTTGTCACATTTATCACAAGTGCTGTCAAGCAGTTAAATTTCTCTACATGTATTGGTTGTTGCTGCCACACAAACCATGTATATTTATAAGGTGACTGGAAGGTTGATCAACCTCATAATTCAATGACTGCAAACAATGTGAGATCATTATGTTGGTGTAAAGGCTGTTCACGTTTAACACTTTTGAAATCAATATTTGAAACATGTCACTGCCCCTACCTGCATATAGGGTGGAATTCATAGTCAGCATACAAGCAATACTTGAACCAAGAATTACTAATACTCATGCTTAAGTATGATTTTCAGTTCATAGTGCCAGATATAGGTATTGCTTATTTAGATAGATTGAAGTGATACTTCATGAAGCACTACTTCAAGTAAGTCATACTTATTAAAAATCCATAGTCTCAAAATAATTTTTGCTTATTTCTGAAACAGTCACAATCAAACATGCATCGTTTATTCATACTGTTACATGTGAGGATGCGTGAGAGGCGTATCTGAGTTCATAAGGGATGGAGGTCTTAATAAAAATAAATAAATTAATGGAAATAAATTTGAATTTCTAATTTACTTGCTCTGCTACTATCTACAACATTAATTAGCTGTCTCCCCTTTTACTCTTTCTATTTAACAGTGAGAGTAATATTTAGTGTCTATTTGAACTTTAATTAATGTCCTTAATTGTCTCAGTTACAGCCAATTAACTGTGACACACTCTCTCCTGTGTGTTTTGCTTTAAAATCTATCCGGGGGGAAGATTTCTCTTCTTCCACAGCTGGTTCAATAAGGATAGGCGGGTTATGTACGGCGGATCTAATTGCTGATTCCCTCCGGGATGTGCGTTTACTGCCCTTCAGCAGTGTAACAGAATCTGATTGAAAGTTTGCTCAGCGGATCAAGGATCTACCCACGTTAGGGGATTTAATCGGGCACCGGTTGGTTGAAGGGCTTGCAATTTCTGGAGGGGAATCAAACCCCAGGGAGAGTTTGATCATGAACGACTCCCTCTCAAGGAGCTTGATCTTACTCACCGTGAAGGTAGTCAAGAAACGTGATGCCAGCTGTCACTAGTAAAATGTAAATAATTAAGAAAATATAGATAAATGACGATGAGAAGAGAATGAGGTGGAGGTGAACCACTTATTGCCCGGGTTCGCAACCTAGTCGGCTTCCAGGGCATTTGTATGGGGCAGGGCCTGGTTGGTTTACGTGATGGAACAAAATCAAATGCATCGGTTGTCACCTTCTGCTCACATATCGGTTTGGGGGGAATCATTGTATTCAGGTTTTTCCTTGTGGCCGTACAGATTCGACAAGTGGTGGGAGGTGGTCTGTTAACAGGACACAGCTGTGGTCGTTCAAACAATTTTTTCTTATAAAATAAATAGTTATTATATATATTGCATCCATTTTTCACTTCTTAGTTCATAAACAAACAATGTTTACTTTTACAGCAATGTCTAGTCAAACCATGATATTGAAAATGGAGGTAAACCATAGAAAAAAATTTAACAAAAATATTTTCATACCAAACAAATATTTACATTACACTTTAAAATGGAAAAATACTTCAAAACAACTAAGCAACAAATACACATTCTGAATCATTACAGTGCTAACAGTTTCACACTGTATTGTGGGTTGTGTGCGTGTATTTCGAAATGTGGTAAGTTGCATATTTTAGCTGAATAAAGCACCAAGAGCATCCAATAATGGTGCAACAATGACACAAAAAGAGCCTAAACAATTTCAGCTGATGGGTTATCTACGTACCTCAAGATCAAGGCCATTGAAAAAGCCACTTTTGCACGAGTTTCGTTTCCTGGCAGTGACCACGGTGCGTTGGTCATCATCTTCCTTCAGATGGATCATCCCCAGCACACCCCAGTGGATGCGCAGTGCACCTTCCAACACCAGTCGTCCATTCACCTTGCATACCAACAGTTTTCTGTTATACAGACTAATAGCATTATGTACACTGATGATTTCCTCATGCAGCATTACTTTTTTCTCCCATTAATTTACTAAACCATATCCTTTGTAAATCAAACAGATTTTCTTCTATGATAACCACACATACTACAATTTACTCAAAAAAAAAAATATGCTGAAAAGGAACGTATGTTAATGAACCGAACAAGAAAACATTTGTCTGACATTTGAATTACTGTATTAAAATTATCAACATGAGAACCATTCACAGCCATGACTTCACTCAAAGGTCTATAGTATATGTTTAAAATAACATTTCAAAAAGTCACAGAATTCCTTCTGTAGTGATTTGAATGTTAATATATCCTAAAACTCTGGTAAGATGATGTTCAAGGGAAAAGCTTTCAAAAACTTCTTACGTGGGATAACTTCTTACGTGGGGCAACAATCAAACATAGTCTGAGACAGAATTTTTGTAGTGACAAAAACACCATGCAGGCATTAATAACATCAAATAAAACTAAATAACTCTACAAAGAATATAACCAAAAAATAGTCAAGTCAATTTATAGCCAACATTGTATATAAATTAAAACACACTTTAAAATTTAATTTAATAGTTATACATTTATTGTGGATAAATTGAACAGTAATTGATACATTGTAATTGAATAAATACTGTGTATATCAAACACAAACATAAAAATTAAATGCAGGGTTAGGTCTATATCTTATTTATATCATCAAATATGATTTTAAAATACATATATATACAGTACTTACTTTTAATCAGTGAAGAGGCAACTGGGTGAAAACAGAATTGTAGTCATAAAATACACTTATTCATGAAGGGCTTCCAAGGTTTTATCTATTTATTTTCCTAGTTTGTTTGTTGTTTTGTCCCACTGTTTATATTTTAAAATACCAGTTTTGGAAAACTTGTAATGTTTACATTTTAAAGTGAGGTTATGTTTATGTTATGGTTTATCAGCGGGAAAACTGCAATTTTTTTTTTAAGGTTATTATGTTTGCCATCCTTTTTGAAAGACAGTGAAAGTTATAAATAAGATTTAAATTTAATAAGCAGTAAATTAATACATTGATTGCTTGAAATATGCTAGTTATAAAACGTAATAGTTAATGTTAAAATTCTTGTAACTATTGTTAAGTCACGATTCCGAACAAAAAATTATAAATTCAGACAATTTCTCCCCTACAAAACATTTTGTGACAGAAAATTTGTCTTATGGTTGCAAACGAACATTGCGAGATTACTATTCCACAGATGCTCACGTAACCTGAGAAAGCAAAACCACTGCAAAATGTTACACGAAAATGCGTCTTTTAAAATGATCTTGTGGCACGGGGTTGAGCATGCAAACTATGGTAATTTTACACAGTTAAGAGAAATTTAGCTTTAACATCAAGAAAGTGTTCGCCTCTGTCAGAACTTTGTCCATATGATGTTGGCTACCCTGGGACATCCATTTGTGTGTCTTGTTTACATTTTACGTCTCAATGTTTTGAGATTGTAGTTATTCGTGATATAATTATGCATGAATGATGTAAAATTTTCTTGAAAACACACTTTTGTTGGAAAAAAATTTATCGTATTGAGGGAATGAATAGTTTATAAAAATGTTTAATGCAGGATACAATAACACAGAAGTATATGACGGGGCTACTCACACTAAACGTTTTAGCTGGGAAAACGTATCACGTGGGAACGTCTTAAGCGAGTTTTACTGTATTCAAATCTTTAAATGTGCAAAGGTTATTCTGGTAAATGTGATCTCTTAGGTATTCCCACATACCAAATCCACAAGGATTAAGGTGGGAGAAATACAATCAATTTCATGCTCCTGTCTGGCACATAAGATCAGCACAAGTAACAAAACATGGCCAACTCAGTTTTTGGATCTTACAGCTACATATTTCTCCTCTTGGGATATGTCAAAGTTCTGTAAATAAGGGCCAACCCTTAACTGCAAATGTTAAAAACTAGAAGCTAAAACCATCACGTTTGTTTTTTGAAGTTATACAGCATGCAACATAAAAATGATTACAGATGGTAAGTTTGCAACAAAGTGGAAGTCAAATAGAAAATGACCTACGGAAAAACTTAGTTGTCTCACTACCTGCATCTCACATTAAAATTGAAAAACTACTACATACATTTGAAACACTATGGACTGTCCCAGTAACAAAAATTAAAGTCATAGATTATCTGTTACTATGTCTATGTTGACACGTGCCACATTTCATATTTAGCGTTCAAATGACCTCAGCTCCCCAGGATGTTGTTTTCTATTTTAATTGCCAACCACGTGAGCTGAGTTTGTTCTGTCTCCTACTCTTCAGCTTATTTTACTCACCGCCCCACCATAATCATGTGAGCAGGACAAAACAAGTTCCTTTTTCCACCACTAGATAGTGCTAGTAGTATTATTGTTTGTCCTCCAGCCAGCCAGCAACGTCACAGCAGGGGGCCATGCTTTCGTTACCCCCCGCTCTCCAATCACCCTCATGATGCAGGCCAATCACCAGCGGGCACCGCCCGTGACAAGTATAAGAGGAGGTTGCGCGCACGCATCCATGCTTAGTTGCCCCACTGCAATTAACGCTAGCACTTGTAGCTCACAGCTATCAGCAAGTGTCTTCCCAGTGCCTGCCGCTCGGCAATCTTAAACCTAGTCGCCCTTCGACATTGTTGCTAGCACTCGCTGCTCAATAATACACCCATAGCCCTTTCGAGCACTCATCTTCTGGAACTGCGTTAAGGCCTTGTCGTCTAAACCACTCAGCACTTGTTAGTCAGGTACTTTCTGGTACGGAACTCTGCTGATTCTTCCTCTCTGTTAGAGCTCAGGGAACCGCCATTCCTAAGTATTTCTCAGGACTACTCCTTCCCACTTTTGCTTAGTTATCCTGCAAGTCATGACAACCCAGCGTACTGATGTTGACATAGAAACTACGGCTCAGTGAAGGATTCTCTACAACAATCAAGCTCACAAACTCAATAATCCCCATCAATGCTGGCTGCCTCTACCAGCCTACCCCCGACGTATGTGCAACTTCATGAAGTAGTATTCGTCGAAACCCCAAAGCGAGTAAGACAACACATTTATTTTCCACTTAACTGGAATAAACGTGAGACTAAATCCCAACCTTGTGTATCACTTTCCTTTAGCATTAGAACCCGGGTTCCCAACTGATTCTCCAGGGAAGGGAACACAGGAACTCTCAGGTACCTTTGCTAACGCTGCATACACTGGTTTTCAAACCCACATTAGCCTAATTCAAGACCGGTCCTTTCATTTACCACGTGGATTGGAATGGCAGTGTTCCACTGGTATTCTGTCTTTGACGTGGCTTGTCAGCTCTGGTGTCGGCCGGTCTCTCCACGGCATTCTGTACCAAGAGAGATTGACACTTCACTGAGTTGACGAGACTACCTGGAGCAACACCCACATGTCTGGCTTTAGCTAGTGCGACCTGTCGTCCCAGTACATATAGTGGTTTTCGCCAGGTGCTGGAACAGGGTAGCTACTCTGCTATTCTTGGTCCGTGGTGACACACGTAATCTGGGAAACAAGGAGTCTGCCTTCTACATCCTTCGCAAGGATGTGTTTTGTGCTATCCAATGACCTATTCCAAGAGACGTGGTCTCAAGGAAAGGGTGAAGTCAACCTTACTTGTCTCTGGGCATATTCACGAATACTCTCCAGCATTAGTAGCTTCAATCTCAAAGTTACCACCCAGAGAGCAAGCACAGACCATCCGGCAGTTGTTGCAACCGGTAGAACAGGAGGTGCCAACACATTTGTTCTAAGAGTCAGTACAATCCGGATCTATAGCTACCCACAGTGGATTGCCGAGCTGATTGCCTCGTTGACGATACCTAAGCCGCCTGTAGCAGCCTCTAGAATCCCTGACGTGCTGCGCCCATGACCTGCACATCAGCCTGTACATGTTGTTCCGCGACCTGAACCCAAAACATCTGCACTCGCTCTCCACCACCATCTGTCGCCCAGGTGTATCAAAGCCCACTGCAGCTCCTCGTTGACCCACCGTGCTTAAGACTGTTGACTTTGTGCCCCGCTGCCAGCCTACGAGACCTACATTGTATAAGGGGAAGGACCCTACTGGCCAAAGAGAGCAAGCCACAGGAGTATTACAGGAGTGCTCTGCTTAGCTCCTGGACACAAAAGCCCTCTTCTTGCAGACAGGATCACCAACAGCACTGTTAGCACGCACGTGCTTAATTACCTGCACAGTATTTAACCGGTGGTCTTGCATCAATGTATAGAACTAATTAATTTCAAAAATAAAATTGACAAAAATTTTAAAGCAAAATATGTTTACAAGTTCAACCAAAACCTTACTCTCCTCTAAAAATGATTGACTTAAAATAATTGAAAATCTTAAAATTAATCCTCACCTCTCTACTCCTAATTTCTCCACTCTTGCCATCATAGAACTGGTTAAAAATTCTTAACTTTGATTCAAGATGAGACCTGTAACAAAAATTGTGTACACAAACAAATTTATAACCTCGTTAAAAACTGGAAAAAAAATTATCATTAGAGTAACAAAATTGGTAAGCTCACAACTACATGTATTGAACACTATTAACTACTTTAATTATTATGCTAACTGTAAGTATACAGACATACTGCTGCTCAAATCACTACAGTCCAATACACAGATGTACTCCAGTTTTTTATTGCTGCTTCCATTCTAAATAATGCTTATTAACAGTGGGATAATTTTCACTGTAAACGAAAGCAAACTAACGAAATCCACGTTGTACCACACACTCGCTTAAACATCTTACATCATAAATACTGAAAGTCTCTGTAGAAGGTAAAACACGTGAACATCATTAAGTGTATTAAATTTCACTGGTATGCATGTTAATTACTTATAGTTAGGCAATGACTACTGCCAAAAAATAGCTACGAGCATAAAATCTTTTAGATATACCAATCAGTTACTTAAAACAACTTCTGGACATTTTAGCACATTTTCTATTCCATACAAAAAAGATGTCCAATGGCTTCAGTCCAAAATAATTTTGCATTGACTTACATATGCTCACTGTAAGAACCATTCAAAGAACACAAATTTATGTCTTAGCAAAATAACACACCAATGACATTCTAATTCTACTATGGTAAAACACAACCGCATCAACTCACCTGGGCATATTAGGGCCTCCACACCTGTTCTCCACCTTGCCAAAACTGGTATGGGACTCCACTCGAGTCCCATGGCCAAAAAGTTGGGGGCCGAACAATGCACCATAGCATGGTACATGGCAGTATGGGACCCCTTTGTGCTGCACAGTAAAGTAAGTTATTTCAAATGACAACACAATGCCAACTTCCAAGTAAACTTAACACACACTCAGTCAATATATAAATCCATACTCTGTGTAAAGGCGGTAAAAAACACCAACAAGATTTGCTAAAAATTTAAACATTAATACTCACAATACAATGTCAAGACTCAGAACTATTTTAATTAATCCACAACCAACATAATTGTGAGCATTCATACCAGTCCGTATGTATACCAGCATATATGCAGCTCATGGGCAGTGACTTTTTTTCCCAAGGTTGATTACTAAAGTGCTCACTTTACTGTGAACAGCTATTAATCAATTTTTTTGTTGGCAACAGATAACAAGAATGCACTAACTGTGATACAAACATGATCCATTACCTCTTAAAGCTATATTCCATGACTTTACCTTGTTTTTAGGGCCACCCGTTTTTCATGGAAAGATTAATGTGGAGATTAAACTCCAATACCCTATGGTATACGTGCCGCCTTCCTTTGGCCATGTCTCTTTGTCGGGAGACAGTTCCTTACCTTACTGGGCCTATCAGAATTAGGTAACTCCGACACTGAGTGTCCATGATTCACGAGAAGACACCTGTAATGTGTGACAGTCAAAATCATCCCAACACGAAAGTGGATCTGAGCTCTAGTGTTTTGGAGCACCAGTAGACCTGAAATCTTTCGCGAAAAACTGGTGGCCCTACTTATCCTGTACATTCTCATAGGTAGGGTGGTACTTACTTTGCAATCATAGAAAAAAACTGACCTCGGCATGTTGACCAGGGTTGAGACGCTTGCCACACTCTTCACATCGCAAACACTCTGGATGCCAGTCGTACCCCAAAGACTGTTTCCGCTCAGCTGAAAAGAAGATATATACACAAATAAGTCCTAAACTGCTGTGGTGCAAATGTGTTCACACATTTAGGCCATAGTGAGGCCATCATTAACACAAATTATTTAATTCCAAAGATATGCAAAAGAAAATGTTTCTTAAAACATTTTATACTATAAACTATTTTACGTAGTATAGTCATATATCATGATTAATGTAAACATAATAGTGGTTCATATTAATACAGATATAGAAACTCATGACTACACATGGACTTACAAAGCTTATAAACGCCAATATTTCTACTACTGTGTTGGTACATTATGAACACAGAAAATTTTTAAATAAGAATAAGGAGTGTAAGGGAAGCCTGCGTGATGCATGATGTTAAATGTAGGATTGTGAAAGGAAGGAAGAAAGTAAGGAAACTAAAAGAATTTAAAAACATTAAGCCAGGTGAATTCCTATGTTGTAGTGTAATTATGCACGAGTAACAGGTATATAGTAACCTAATGTGCAAGTGTAGACAATAAATCACTAATAGCACTACAACATAAGCTAGTCACAAAAAATTAATTCAACACTTTGACGTCTCCCCAGCAAGACAGTGCCCAACCGCTCAGCACTCCAGCTGCGCAGCACCGACCTGCGCTCTAACTCTGCAAACCAGTGCGCATGGACGCGTGAGACATCACGCAGGCAATAAGGCATGGAACAGGATAGTAAATGCCACCCAGTGCAGTGTCTGGTGACAAAGGCAGCATGGCAAGGAAGAAATATTGAACCCTCACGACCTATTTTCATGTTATTTAATTATTAAGAGTTTAAAGCTCGCGCAATTTGACGCAGAGTCCAAACATTGAGAAATATGTAGAATAAAGTCATCCATTTTATTCGTGTTACAGTGTAGCGTGTTTCTTGGAATTTTGTGTATTGTTCATCTCATGTGTCTCCATCCCCACCTCACTCACCTTATTCTTTTATGTATCATTTGAAGCATGCTTAACAGTTTTTTTTTATTAGCGTAATGTCATAACAGTGTAACGCTGGCCCGCCAAGATGCCCAGCACGTCACGGCCCACAAGTTAGTCATAGCTCAGCATTTGGAGGATCAAGTCGCGTATATCGTGTGTCTCGCGTTTCGCGCCCGAGAGGCACTCAACTCTTTTAACCAACCATTTTAATCTGCATTAGACTTATTGATATAAAACCATTTTGTTTAGCCGCTCGGGACACCTCTTCTCTTTTTCCCCAGGGTTTTCATTGCCTGGGGAAGCTTCATTTAACCACTTAAGTTTTCATGGTCCCGTACCTTTCCCAGTGTAGCCTTACTGGCAGGCGTAAGATCAGAACTAAAGTAAGCTGTCTCCTGGAGGAACACGTAATTAAATCTGAATAAATATCATGTCAGAAGGACTTGCGTACATTATTTCAGTGGGTCTTCAGACCCTTACGGGCATGGGCCCTCACCTACCCGCAAAGTGTATTTACCTGAAAAGTGTCTCCATTTTATTCTCCAGTGTTACTTTTAATTTATCGTACTGTGTTAAATGTGTAATTTGGGTGTGCGACTGGCCCGTACAGGTCACGGTGCAATACGCACCCGTAAGTAATTTATTTGCCTAACAAGGAGTCCCATGATGATGGAAGGATGTTGCCTTGATCGTCGGCCGAATGTCTCAGAGATTCCAAGAGACTGCTTCCACCAGAGTATGGCATCATGCTAGTGATGCCTGGCGCCCTGGTAAGAATTATCCCAAAATCCCTTAAATTTCCTTACAATTCATTTTACCGCACTTCTAAAACCAATTCACCACTTTGTCAACCTTTGACTGTACGTCAAATCGCGCCCAACGTGGGGCGAATCCTGCCAGTATCCTGAGAACATAAATAAATAAATAAATAAATAATAATAAAAAAACCCTTGTTGAAATTTTTCCGCAAAATTCCTGTCAGAATTTCCCCGTCCAAATATCTACACTACACACGATGAGGGAACGACGTGGACGGCCAGAGTGATCAACGAGAGCGCCACAATTCTTTCCAGACAATGGAAAACGGAAACACGTTGTCGACCGGAAAAACCCGCCAAAACCATCAACGTCTGTCATTGCTACAGCACAAGGCAGGGAGGGCGGCAAGTAAGCCATCTTAGGGAAGCGACGTGCATCACGGCGGGCTACTCCGTCATCAAGCGAGACAAAGGAAACGGGTGAGTCACGAAGCTCCAAACCACTCAGGCCACCCACATAGTGTGCCGCTGAGTGTGTGCCATGTGTTACTCCCATGTGCCGAACGGGAACAGCCACGACATGTCATCCGCGCTGTGCACCGCTGTCAGCTGAGAGTGAGGCAGCATGTAGACCTCAATCACGTCGGAACAGCCGCACTATGTTACGTGATTCGGGGCAACCATACCACGGGTTTAACAATCATGACTGGCCAGACACGATCTAGGGTCCCGGCACTATTGTGTCTACAGTGCTTGCGTCCTACACCACATGATGTAGTGGACAAGTACAAGGTAGGCACAAATTTCTGCAGATGTTATCGTAAGTCCAGCATAAACCACAACTGTGCCGCGAACAACCGCGAAAATGTGCCAAAACGGGAAAGTGATAAGAACATTCATAAAAACATTTTGACAACTGAACATGAAAATACGTTTCCAAATTACGAACTGCCACACTGATGCAGTGATTTGCTATGTGCAGGTGGAGGGACACTCATACTTACGTGTACCCAACACCAAATCAAGAAACACAATGAGTGCCTAACCAAACCCGTAACCGTTACAAACTTGAACTATGTGTGCAAAGATTGCAACAAAAATTTGAACACATACAAAACTACGCCGTACAACTGAGATGAAATGTTCGCAGAGTTAAAACGTTACTTCACGGACACTAGATCAGTGGAAACAGCAGTAAACGTCACCAACATAAACAAACCGGAAACAGTCAGTAAGGCAATGGTGAGTGAGCAGAAGCAGCGTAGCGTCAAGGGAAGAAAAGCACGTTGGATGATGTGACCAAGCCGCTACTGCAAACATAAACACACATAATTCTCCCGTCAACCACGGACAAGTGACAGCTGTGAATCCGTCCGTGCAGTGCTCTCAGTCAACACCACCAATGCAAATTCCACCAACCCTGACAATGTCATTTTCGCCACCTGCACCTTACATACAAAATTATCTCGGATATTATTCCACACAGAATTTTCCGTCTGCCATTCCAAATGTAATCGCAACTCCTTTTCCCACTACTACTCCCATGACTCCCTACCAGATCAACAACTGCAAGCTGAACTTGACCCACAGTTGGTAACAGAACAAATTGAAAGAGGAGAAACCAACCACGACAGAACGTGACCTTAAAAATCACCTGCAAAAGACGTCTGCAAAGTTCCAGACACTGCCCAATTTTACAGGCACTCCTAACGAAGACCCAGCTGCCTTCATAAAAGATTGCACTACACGTCTGCGAAAGTACAGTGTGTGCGAAGAAGAATGGACGGGGTGTGTTGGAAACCAGTTTCAAGGTGATGCGAGCAAATGGTGGCAATCCATCAATCACTAAGACTTCAAATGGGCATAATTTCTACACTCTTTCCAATGCTGCTACGGCAACGCCTACATGTCTGCAGGTGCAGAGTAGGCTCGCATGGCCAGAGCAACAACAGAACGAACAGCAGTCCACTTTCATCAACCAAAAAACACACCTAGTGAGAAGGTTTCACCCACAGCTGAGTGAGCGTGAAGTATTGGAGGTCGTGGAGCACTAGTGCCATTACTCAAAAGTAACGTGGACTAACTGTTACGTGCCATGAGAATACTGGAGCGAAATATATATCAGCCGCATTGGGAAAGTGGTACTGTACGATGGCACCATGAGCCACGCCCGGACGAAAGTTCCAAATTGCAGGAACCGCTACAGACTTCGTTCAAAACATATCACTGACCAAACCAGGGTAAAACAACAGTGAGAACCGAAAATGACAAGAGTGACACGGGACGTAAACAACAGGAAAGTAAACCGTGCCAGACGCCTCAGACGCCAAAGTTTCGCAGCAGCACCCGGAGTTAAAACCCCAACAGGCACTGTTTTACCAGGTGAGTGGTAACATGGCACAATTCATATGTATTCTGGTATTTGTAAACAGGAATTTGTGAGATGCTTTAATTGACACGGCAGCATCGCATAAATTTATCCAACCACATTTCATAAATAAACAGGATGTAACTCCTACCAATCACATCATCCGCCTCGCTACTGGCAAGCTCAGTGACGTAGCATTAGGAAAGGCCACTGTTACAATACGAGTGCATAACTTGGAGACAATTACATCTGCAATAATTTACACAGAAATACAGGAGGATGCAATGCTCGGTGTGCCATGGTTAACAGAGCAGAACACTATAGTAGAACCCACGTTAAGGCGTATCCATTTTGAAGCTGGAGAGAGGCGTACAGTATATAATATTGATAAGCTGCCAGATAACAGTGTACCTAAAGTCTTGCTTAGTTTGACCATATATCCTGCCAGAGCAACAGGCTGCGTTCCTGCGTGTACTGGACGAACGTAGAGAAGTGTTTGCAAAACACAATGCGCTGTATAGGACGACAGTAGTGGAGCATGCAATCCCACTAATGCAGCAAGGTCCTATTTACACTGCCCCGCGTAGCTATATGCCTCATCAAGCTAAGATCATACAGGACCAAATTAAAGACATGCTGGCAGATGGAGTAATTGAGCCAGCCCCCTAGCAGAGGATTTAACTCCATGATTACACTGGCACCAAAAAAGGACCGGAGCTGGTGTTTTTGCGTGGATTTTCTCCCAGTCAATCAGGCAACCTGTAGCACAATTCAGACTTTATCAGCATCAAGTACGCACTCACAACTCTCGGCAAGGCAAAATTTCTCATCTCTCTTGATTTGAGTAGCGGATACTGGCAGGTTCCGGCGAAGCGGGAGGACAGGGAGAAAACCACTTTCACCGCACTTGACGGCAGACATTTCCAGTTCTGTGCAATGTCTTTTGGATTGAAATGTACGCCCGCCATGTTACAAGCCACGATGGTACCTGTACTGGACAGTATAGTAGGCAATTTCCCGCTCGCCTATTTAGATGATGTCGTAATCTGGTCAGAGACCTGGGAAGACCACATACACCATCTGAGCATGGTACTAGAAAGGCTTGCGATAAATGGGCTAATGTGCACAGTAAACAAGTGTCACCTAGGCAAAAAAAAGCTGGATTTCCTAGGACACGTTGTTGATGAGAGCAGGAATAAACCAAATCTGGAGCAGTTGAATCTCATTTACAATTACCAGCCACCACGTTTGCGTAAACAGCTGCGGAAATTCCTTGGTCTGATCAACTGGCTCCGCGAGTGTATTCAGGACTTTGCCGTCGTGACCGCGCCGCTTACAGACCTACTGTCACAGCAAAAACTGTATGTGTGGGGTGACGCAGTGAAAGTCACCTTCCAAGAAGTCAAACTACATTTCAGATTGTGCCCTACACTTGCATTATACGACCCTAGTCAACAGTTGTACTTACAAACCGACGCCAGTCCGGAGAGGCTGGGTGCGGTGTTGTATCAATGTATAGAAGATGGTGAATGACACATGATCGACTTTGCGAGCACAAAACTAGGACAGACGGAGTGAAGGTATGACATCAACAAGCGGGAGTGTTTGGCCATAGTGTGGGCGATTAATAAATATTGCGCATACTTGGAATATCAGCGGTTCACACTACAGACAGACAACCAATGTCTCATCTGGCTACATAACATGCGTGAGGCGCGAAGCAAGTTAACATGTTGGACGTTGTTGATACAAGCTTACAATTTCACCATAAAACATGCTCCTGGTAAAGAAAACCAGTTGGCAGACGTGTTGCCGCACGCGCCGAATGCTGATGTCACAGTAAACGGCGATGCAGAATGGGATGACATCTTACCCCCGGTAACACAAGAACCGTTACGCGAGGCAAAAATAAACAAAATGAATGTGAATGAGAAAGAAACATTAATTCGTGACCTGTATCGTGAAGTAGTCTATGCACATTTAACGTGCGCATTTGCACAACAGATGGCGAAATGTGCACAAGGAAATGTGGAGCAGTGGCGTGTTGTAGACAAGCGACTCGAGACGTGCTTGCCCAAGGACCCACTTGCGTGGAAATTGTTTGTACCACCTGCGTTGAAAGAGAAAATACTTGTGCATGCACATACAAGTTGCGTGGTAGGCCATTCTGGTACAGAACAAACCATACGTAACATGAGAGAACATATCTTTTGGCCAGGATTAACATGCAATGCACATAAATACGTTCGCGAGTGCGTGAACTGCCAGATGTTTAAGGCGTGGAGAACAGATGAGACACAACAGCAGCAGCCCAGACTACCCAGACGGCTGTTTGAGACAGTAAGTCACAACCTTATGGGCCGTATCTTAGGTCAATATGCTGGAATAAATTTATATTGGTCGTGGCCGATAATTTCTCACCTTAACGAAAGCATGGGCAACAAACATTGTCAGCATACAAGAGAGAGAATTCTTCCCTGGTTGGGGGTACCCACAGCAGTTGTTGACGGACAACGGTACCCAGTTTACAGGGAGGAAATGGCGAGAAAAGTGCACCCGGTGTGGGGGACACGTCATTTGAAGACGGCGGTGTATCATGCACGAGCGAACCAAACAGAGCACCGCAACCAAAAGTTGAAGGTACAGCTGCAGCTCTGTGTGGGGGAAAAACACACTAGCTGGGCCGAACATCTGCCCGCTGCCCTCTTCACCCTCCGCTGGCATGTAAATGCCACCACTGGCCGTGCACAAGGTGACGTCCTACTCTGGCACAACTTAGCCCTACCGGGCGAAAAAGATTTCCCACAAGCATGTACCAGTACTAACCCTGACAGCAACTGGGAACGGCGTGAGGAATGCAAGCGTAAACAACAGCGTGAGGAATGCAAGCGTAAACAGCAGTGAAACGCCAAAGGGAGCATGCTCCAAGGTGGGTTCCCATAGCAAGAGGCCACGTCCAGCACTTAAGGCAGGACAAGCGGTGTATCTGCGTGCATACCCACAGTCTGCAACCCGGCAGAACTTTTGTGTGGGACTGGTGGCTAAATGGAGCGGAGCTGCACCAGGTAATAAAGATCCTCGGACCGATCACGTACCTGGTCCGCGTGGGGAAGAAAACTGTCAGGGCACATCGGGATGACCTGCGACTTGCGCCTGGAGACGTCCCGACGAAGTCACAGCCGAGGCCAGAACACCCACAATGGCAAACAACCTGCTGAGCTCACCCAGAGCAGTACAGACGAGGAAAGAGAGTCAGCACCTCTCCCAAGGGGGTCGCTACCTGCTACCCACGTCACATCAACACCGGATACTGCAGTGTCCTGCAGAGGTCGACAGAATGCGGAAAAACGTGTCGAGTCTGGCGATGAACCTGAGGATGCCAGTTCGACACACGACAGCAAATAACGTAGAAAAGGGAGAAAAAGCGTGGAAGAACGTGGTGACACATGATGGCGATCACACTGTTGAGCGCCAGGAGCAACACGTAAAGGTGAGTGGTGCATCCATACCTCAGGAAGGAGCATTAACAGCGGATGTCAAAGGCCCAATGTTACCCAGCGTATTGGCGCCTGTAAGGGTACGTACAATGGCTAACATCCTGGAGACTGATGGCGCAGCGCCGTCAAGCATGACCGTTGCAGACTCAGCGCCGCAACCAGCACCAACACTTCCTGAGGAGCGTCCTGAAGAGGATTATAAGATGTCCGCCATCAAAACACCCTCCGAAGGAAGCGGAAGCGGCATCAGCATGGGAAGAAATGTGTGTGCGTCTGAGGCATCTAAGGGGGCAGGTACGGCAATGGGGTAAACGACCCTTTAGTTGCGAATAGTTCAGGCCGCTCACGATTACATCGCGTGTAGGAAGAAGAGGACAGCATAGGCGTAAGCGACGAGGGTGACAGTGAGGGTAGTGAGTCGGCCAGCTCCTACTGCCCTTGCCAGTCACAACGGTGGAAACAACCGCCGGCAACACTGGCGGTGGCGCCCTAGTGCCCCGCAATCTGCAGGACAGCCAACAACAGCAGCGTAAGCAGCAGGGCACAAGCCTGGTGTGTGCTGCCTGACATCCAGTGGCTGCAAATGGCCTCGTTAGGGGTAGGTGTTTAACGTGTGCCACGTCTCCTCAGTAAGACAGTTTGCCCACCACTCAGCACTCCAGCATCAGCCAGCGCAACAAATGCGCATGGTTGTGCGAGACGTCAGCAGGCAGTAAAGTGTGGAACAGGGTAGTAAGTGCCACCCAGTGCAGTGTCTGGCCACAGAGGCCACAAGCTGCATGGCGCGGAGGAATGATTGAACCCTCATGACCTATTTTCATATAATTTCTTTATTAAGGGTTTAAAGCTAACGCAATTTGACACAGAGTCCAAACATTGAGACATACGTTAAATAAAGCAACCCATTTTCTTTGTAATACAGTGTAATGTGTTTCCTGTTATTTTGTGTTTTGTTCATCTCATGTGTCTCCATCCCCACCTCACTCACCTTATTCTTTAATCTATCATTTGAAGCGTACTTAAGAGTTGTTTTCATTAGCGTAACTTCAGAGTGCCAGCTGCCTGGTAAGTTAGCGTGTAAGAATTTTTGTGTTTAGAAAATATTTCCACATAACTCGCTGGCCCGCCAAGGCGCCCAGCGCGTCACGGCCCACAAGTTAAGTCATAGCTCAGCATTTGAAGGAGCAGGTCGCGTACGTGGCACGTCTCACACCCAAGCTTCACTCAACTCTTGTGATCAACCATTTTAAACTGCATTAGACTTATTTATATAAAACAGTTTTGTTCAGCCGCTCTGGACGCCTCTCCTTCTCTTCCCCAGAGTTTTCATCGCCTGGATAAGCTTCATTTAACCACTTAAGTTTTCATGGCCATGTGCCTTTTCACAGTGTAGCCTTAGTGGCTGGCGTAAGCCCGGAACTAACGTAAGCATCATGCTAGTGATACTTGGCGCCCTGGTAAGATTTATCCCAAAATCTCCTAAATTTCCTTACAATTCATTTTACCGCACTTTCTAAAACCAATTTACCCCTTTGTCAACCTTTCACCATACGTCAACTTCATCAAAAGCTGTTAATGACACACTTTTCCCTTCAAGTAATAATTCAAGCACAAAATTGTATAACATGCAGACAACACTATTTCAAACTGCTAAAAATGATATCAGTTCACTTGCTGAATAAAGTGTGAAAATTTAATTTGATCAAGAGCAATGACAGATTTATTTGGTTAACCATTTGAGTATATCATGTGTGAAACTGGTGCTCGTCAAGTTCGGGAGCTCTGGTACTGTAACTGTCAGAATGAGCCCACCTCCCTTATCACATACAATAAAATTATTACAGGCCTACACTTTTACTTATTTTCAGTGTATGGGAATGTTAATTAAAAATATAAATGTCAAGACAGTTCACACAAAAAATTACATTTAACACAGGTTTTTTAATTTCTGTTTTGGTTTTCTCAAGTTTCAATTGAGGCCAAATACTTAATAAAATCGAATGCCTTACTGATGCTTAGTTAAAGTTTAAAGTGCATGGACCCTACATTACTCGGTTCACCCCTGCAGGGTGGCTAGCAATATCTTTATAACAAATTTCCTGATGTTTCACCTGACTTTTCCAGGTATCTTGAAACATTTCCCTGACGAACTTATGAAGCCAATATAAATAAAATATTTTAATGTTTTTCCTAAAATAATTTAAAATTTTGTGATGGGCAACAATAACATAGCCTTCATTTACGCCTACGGAAGCTTTCCTATACAAAAACAAATATTTATTAAAAAGAAAGTACATACAAAGATGGCAAATGGAAAAAGGTGACACAGAGGTTGAATATTAGCATTTTCGTAAAAGTATTAATACAAAAACAAGGCACAATACAATGTATCAATTCAATGATGAATTATTTTTTAAATATTTACATGCAAAATCTCACATACATCTATATACATATTTTCCACAGTGCCAATGATTGCTGCATTAACAAATACAAAAATCAGGCAAGAAAATATGAGTAGTAATAGTTGCAATTAAACATATGACAAAATTGTTCCCAGGGTCATAAATCTTCCTATGAAGGTGGAATAAACTAAAGTCACATTACAATTCCTAAGATGACATTTAGCAGAACTGCTAGAATATAATATTTATTTTCTTGGTAAATACAGATTAAACTATTGTATTTAAATTGCCTGACCTCACACATTTCCCTGGCATTTCCAGAAATATAAAATTCGCTAACTTTTCCAGATTTTCCCTGATGCTAACCACCTTGTCGCTGATACATTCATTAGAAATAAATTTTAATCTAGCAAGGTTGTCCAAACATTCACACAATTTTCAGAAATCAATAAAGTACAAAAAAAATATGAATTCCAAATGAACTTTGAATCAGCACTTACCAACTGGATGGCAGAGGGCTTGTACCAGAACCACTGCACCATCCTTTTGTAGACAGATACCAACAAGCCTAATGACATGACACTACCAACAAATTTCTCTAAAATAGGGCTTTGGGGTCTCCTCTTGAAATCCCCTTGCTACCATGTTTCTCGTCACATGGTGGCACCCTATTTTTAAGTCACTCATACACCCAAAAACTACAATTATGCTTCGTCCTACCGTTTAATGCTCGACTGTCCTGGTTGCAATAGCAGTGTTTATGCTTGCAGTGATAACACTACTTTTGTAGTCTCTGAGCATGCAACCCAAAACTCTTGATAAACACACCCTGTTGGAATGAACCGCTGTATCAGTCTTACCACAACCTCAAATAGAACAATGCCGTTTGAAGATTCGTATTCATAAAGGTTACGTCAGGGGTATCACAGGGAAGCGTGCTGGGTCCTTTGTTATTTACCATAATGGTAATTGACATGGGTTTCAGGATTAGGGGAAAAATCAGATTGTTTGCAGACGATTGTGTTGTATATGCTGAGGAGGGAGAGGGGGGGTGGAAATTTGCAGGAGGACATTGATAAGATATGGTTGTGTACCAGAAAAAATAAAATAATGATAAATGTAACAAAAACTAAGGTAGTGAGGTTCACAAGGAAGAAGATGATAAGCAGGGACATGTATAGATGGGAGGGACAAGAGATAGAAGAAGCAGCAGAATACAAGTATCTAGGAATTCTACTGCAGGTAGACCTCAGGTGGAAAAAACAGAGACGGTGGTTGCAAAGGGAAGAACGGCTCTGGGTATGCTGGGAAGGGTGCTGAATGTAGTCAGCTGTGAGGTGAAGGAGAAGGCGTATGGCACAATGGTACGGCCAATGTTAGAATATGCTGCAGCAGTATAGGACCCGTATGTGGAGGTAGAGGTGCGAGAACTGGAAAAGGTGCAGAGAAAGGCAGCAAAATGGGTGAAGGGTAGGTGGTGAAGGCAGGGGCAAGATGGTGAGGAAGAAGGGAACTATAGGCCATCAGTGATGATGAAAGAAATGGGGTGGAGCTCATTGAAGGACAGGAGGAAAGTTAAACGGTTAGTCAGGATGTACAGGATGGTGAATGAAGAGGGAGGGTGGGGAGGGCTACACTGCAAGCTAAGTAAGGGGGTGTTTAGAGGAAGAGGAAACAACAGTGAGAAGCTTCAGAGGGTGTGGAGGAGAACTGAGCGGGATAGGCAGTCCATGTTTGTGAGGTCTGTGAGGGAGTGGAATGTGTTGAGGGAGCAATTGGTATGTGAGAGGGGTTGGTAAATTCAGGAAGGGAATGGAAAAGGAGTTGGTTGGGTGAAGGAGAGGTGAGTGAGCTCGCCACCGGGTGGTAGCTTAATTGTGAGTGTATATATATATATGTATGTATAGCACTAGTTTTAGACGTTTTGGTGGTTCTTTGGATGATTTTGTTTGACGAACACCCGAGATAATATTAACGGTGCAGTACCTACATGCAGCTGTTAGCCCTAGTGTAATAATACAGGTTAAAAAATAAAGATTATAAGCAGGAGTTGGAAACGTCCAGTTAGGTTTACCTTCAAACACAATTTTGACTTATATCAAAGTGAGTGATGTTTTCTAAATAACTTGCAAATTACTGTATAGGCGTACTGTTCTAGGCCTACCAAAGCTTCTCGGATAGTTGCCAAAATAATGCAGACTTCAATTAACATAAAAGTTTATGTTTTACTCTCACTTTTAAAGAAAAGCTTAAACATGGCACACCTTCGTATTCCTATCGAAACAATACACTTTAATATTTTTGCAGTAGGCAGCACATGAGAAGTGAAGAGTCAAGAAACGTGTTACAGTATGTCAGTTTTACCCAAGTGAAAGGACTGATATCATTCAATTCTACATCGCAATACAATTTTGACAACTTACGATTTTTAGCTGTACCGTATACAAATTCAACATCAAATCGGTACGATGTCCTACAGTATATGTGGCCACAATAATCTTGTAGATCACCCCAAACACGACTTACAATGTTGTCATAGCTAGGAACGATGTGTGTTATACGCACAGCCTCAGGACACTCCAGAAATTGCCAAACCGCTTCAAAATTTAAATCAATCAATACATTGAATTTCGCTGTCATGCTACGTATGTCTTAGTAATGGTCAGAAGGGGAGGGGAAAGGTTAAGTCCTATCCCACCGCTGCCACCAAAATGTAACGTCCTAGCGGAACGTTAGGCCAAGACAATAATATGGGTCTCAAAATAAAGAAAAGAAATTTTAATTCAATATAGAATGTACCTTCATCAATAGATATAAAATTACAATTACTTACTGTCTGATGACGAGCCTGGGAGACAAAGAATAAAAATCAAACTAACAATCATGAGCTAGCTAACTACGCAATGTACAACGGGCTGCCTTCCTTCAGAGTAACTGCTCCAGCACGAGGTACGTTTTCAGCTTCTCTCTGCTGTCCCTGGGTATTCTCTCCATAAAAGCCTCTGAGTGGGGGTATGTATACCCTAATTCTAGGGCATTGGTTAAGGTATTGTCAAGGACAAATGACCACAAACAGGCCCTAAGTGTCTCTATTTCTGGGAAGTTTGCAGGGTGACATCGTTAGGAAATTGTATCAGTTCCAGAGACAAACAGCACATTGGATTGGGTTGTGCCAGACCAAATTGTGGTGGGATGATGAGATCACCTTCTGAATGGATGATAAATAAAGTTTCCGACGGATGTCAATGTTGGCATGATGCAGAGCATTTGTTCCCGAGTGATGTCTGCAAAACAGAAGGGCACAATAGTCAATTTTCTTGTCTGCACTAACCCGTTACGCTAATGCCTTCTATTTTCTTGTCTACATTTTCATTTACAGAGTCAATTTTCCTAAGTACTAATTCACTCACATTAGTTATCTGGCTATTTACACTACTAATTTGGGTATTTTCAACTTTGTTCAAGCTATCTGCACTTGCGCTAACTTGGCTTACTTAACCCCTCAATGCTCGCAGTGCTTCCAGTTCTAACTACATTTCTCTGGTTAACATTCACTGCAATGATTGTACGAAACGGTCTTAATTTTTCTGCTACAGCTATTACAATTAATTTGTTTTCATTTTTTAAACATTTCTAATTACTTGCCTACCGTCTAACTCAATTTACAATTATATGCTACCATCCCTCTTCTGATCTCAGTGTTACAAGATGCCAGAGGGGCATTTTCAAGTTCGTGAGGGATGGAGGTGTTAATAAAATAAAAAAGAAATACATTTGATTTATTAATTTATTAACACAAATATTATTTACAACATTAAAACAGTGACTAAGTATTACGCTTTTTATTTTCAGTATGCCCAATATTTAATGTCTATCTCTGTTCTAGTTAAAGTCCTTCTCAATGTCTCTAAGGTATAGTCAATTCACATATTCAACAGTCCCGTCTGCCAGTCACCCTCTTCACTGGACAGATGCTCGCTGTCCATAAACTTCTCCTGCTAGTTCCTTTTGCCGCATCTCAATGCTATGGTGGCTTGTTGTTTCGCTGATCTTCACGTACCTATCGCTTTAAGGTCGCATAATCCTCCAAACACTCAACTCCCAAAAACTCTCCAAAATTCTCGGCTCGGAGAAAGATCGCACTTAAATAATTTCAGTGCCCAATTTGGAAGGTTCCCTGCATCCCGAGTCTCGCTGAAGGGGCAAGGATGATGAATCAGAACATTCCTTCAGATAAATGCAGAAATTTAATCTGTCGAAGCACAGGAGAGTGTGAGATACTTAGGCTTATTGCAGCATCCCTTTGTTCCTCAAATTAAATTACAGCATGTCCTCCTTTGCTCACACGGGACAGGTCAAGGGAAGTGATGAAAAGCAGGGAGCACTTTACACTACACTTACACTTTACACTTATGACTGGGGTTTTCATAAAATCTATTTATTGTATTTAGGACCAGCTCATCTCGCAGTAATTATTACGAATCATAGCTTTTGTGAAGGAAACATCCAAGAGCTATGAAAAATGTATATTGGCTTTCGCACTGCTTACATTGTTGAAATTTGCAACGTTCATTGTAATCTGTCCCATGGAAATAGTAAAAGAATATGTATATTTTACAAGATGTTCCGAACATTGACAATAGCAAATAAATAATTGTCTGTTTGTTTACTACTGTCATTAACAATTTATAAGCAGAAATTGCTGATTGGTTCAAACCATTTCAATACCATTTAGAATGTTTAATGGGCTGTATATAGTAAAATGTTAGCATGGAAACAGTATTCAGTGTAGTGAATTACAGTCTCGTACTGCAGAAGATCTAACTGAACTAAACCTAACTTCACGATATGTTGTGTAAAAGAATTTTCTGTTATTTAATGACAGTTTTGTTGTTCACATTTTTTGCTGTGACAGTGTTGTCAACAGTTTGTTTGAGCTATATTTATTTGCCGCAGGTTTGTGTTATTACTAAGTTATGTATGCTAAATTAGTATTTAGTTAAGTTAACTATTTTAAAATTTGTTTCGGAAACTGTCTTTCACGCATGTTAATCTGAAACTTTTTTTAAATACATGTATAGGTTATTCTTTTGTGATTTCTTTGGCAGACAATTCAAAATTGTGTGTAATGTACTGAGCTTCTGAAACTCAATATGATCACATATTTTAATGTATGTAATTTCAGTTTCCTGATGAGCCTTTTTGAATTGGCTTGGGCCTTCATGCAATGCAGTTCATCGTAAAGCAGGGCAATGCTGAAATTAATTGTATTTGACATCGTAACATTTATTATTGTTTTGTAGCCAAATGATTGTATTTATGTTGTTTTGGCCAGAGAATGTACAGAACAGTGCCTCGAGCCAAGTTTCTTCTAAAATTCATGATCTTAAAATTAGAGTGTAACATCAAGAAGCCAAGATAGTCAAAATGGTATTCTTGACCAAGTTACTGTATTTTAATCTTACCTACATAGATATGGTTGGAATTTTGTTACAATGAAGTTTAATTGGCAAAATATTTTCTTGCAAGTAACTTTGTCAATTTTATGAAGATTTTGTTATTTTTAAGGTATACCTAATGAGTAATTTTTGCCCAGTAGCCCAACCAAGTTCATGTTCTATTATGGCCGGTATTTAAAGAAGCATAATAATTAAAAAAGTGAAGATTTTATTTTTTTCTTATTTTAATTAGATTATAGTACATGTTTTGAATTATATGTATGTGACGTATCAATTAACTAAGCAAAAGTATTTTCAGTTCTTAATATATAAAAATTTGCAAACCTCAAATTAAAATTCATAGTCAGTAATTATCTGAATGATCAGCATCTACCATAAAGTAATTTTCATCATTAAAGTTCATGCGTTTAACTAATGTTATTTGTTTTATTCAGTATTTATTTACGGTTCATATGTCTTAGGTACATGGCATTTTACTATTCAACATCTGTAGTACACTTGTCAATCCACCAGGGTGATTATATCATACAATGCCACTAACTCACAAGTACACACCTACTTGCTAAAATTTGGATTATCATCCATATAAGTTGTCGTGGGTTGTCACGTTCTTGTGTCTGTTTTATGAGAAGAGGAACGAGGTTAGAGAAGAGTTAACCATGGAGAATTTGTAGTAAGCATTCCACATTCAATGTTGAGAGAAACTGTCTTGTATGTGTGCTATTTTTGCAGTGTCTTGTTTTACCTTGTGCCAATGGTTTTGTGTCAGTGTTACGTGTAGTGGTGTACATCTGTTCTCATTGATAGCGTTAAGCAATACTTACCAGCATAATAATCTACATCACCATTACTATTTGTTCTGATTGATTTATATAAGTATTTAATCATTTATCATTTTACAAGCTGCAGTTATGAATCTTACTGTGTGTTTAATTATTGTGGTCCTGTGTAAATGATGTTCATGCATAGCCCCCTCACTTCAAAAATAATGTTCAGGAAAGACAAACATTACATGCAGAGTGAGTCATCAGCAGCTGCAGGGGAGTAAATCCCCAAAACAATGATTGAAGGCACACAGGCAGTTCTATGGAAGGTAGCAAGTGAAAAGCACTCAAACTTCCACAAAGCTTAAAGTTTCATGTAAAAAGTAAATTATGTAAAAGGGGTCTACCAATTGTGACGTTATCTATTACGCATAAATCTTACACTGTTTACTCAATTATTTCCAATCTTTATAGCCCTTCACAATATCACATTTCATACTGTGATAACTGTAATGCCCCAAGAAATATGTATTCAGCACAATTAATAATGTTGATACGTACGATTTTGTAGAATTATCCCCCCCCCCCCCCTCAGAAAAAATTAAAAATAAAAATTATTCTTAAAAATTACATAAATTTGTACTGTCAATATGGGGAAATAATATAATTGCCTATTAAAAATTTGAACTAGGGCCAACATATTGAAAAAAAATAATTTTCATAAAGATTTAGGTAATTCTTAAGAATAAGAGCTTTTTCAAAATTCGGAAAATAATACCTGGATATGTTAAATATGATTAATAGTAATAATAATTATTAGGAATTTTGGAGGGGCTTCAAGTAGTTTTCTGTAAAATAAATTAACGTGATAGGGAAGAGAGTTGTCAACAAAACTGTGTTTATGTTATAAAACGTGTTTAATTTATGTAGGTATATTTATATTGGGTCGCTTAGTTGTTTTACATTGAAGAATACTGTTTGCAAAAAATATTTCATGCGTAAAACGTCATTTATGTGGTATATTTATAGCGCGGCGCTGAGGTTTATACAGGTAAACAACACAAGTACGGAATAGTGTCGGGACATTATGTAATTCTGGTGAATTACTCAAGGCTTACCTGGTCTATATTGACAAGAGGATAAAATATATTACTAGCAGAATAAATCTAGCTATTGTAGATGATATAGACCCCGTTCAGAGATGGTGTTTATCTTTGGAGGCTGCGGCCCAGAAAACCCAGGACACCTCAAATATTCATTTTCAAAACACTTAAAAAGACAAATTATATTTAAATGCAAGGTAATATAAGGAAAGAGTCATAGAGTTGCATAAATGTGGTCAATGAAGCAGAACATATACTAACAACTCTGCATAAGTTGCACCAGGTTAAAACTACACTACCGAAGTGAAACATGAATATTTTCATATTGCTTTTACTATAGCATAATATATCACACACACACACACTCGCTCTCTCTCTCTTTGGAAAAACACATATATTGATATATCAAAAGAACTCTTTCAAATATATTTTTTCCAACCTAAATGGATTAAAACATTCACAATAATTACCCATATAGTATAACCAAAGTGTTGTGCCAAAAGAATTGAAACATTAAATCCACAAAAATGATTAAAAATAGGCAAAATATGTTTCATAATGTCGTTCCGTCCTTAACTTTCCCTATCCAAAACATTTACAGCCATTAACAATTTTATCTTTGGCTTTGTACAACAAACACAAAAGCTTAAGTCTCCCAAACCTGGCCACCTGGTTACCCAATTCATTATTTAAAAATGCAAATCCACCACTATTTTCTAAATAAAACAGAGAAAATCTCTGGCTTGTAAGTTCTGGCAGAGGCCATTTAACCTTCCCGAACAGCTCGTTTCCAAAACGGAGGGCGAAACAAGATCCAGAATGAAGCTATTCGATCAGCCCAAAAATGGCAGAAAACTGACAACATAGAGTATAATTTTCAGGAAATTTAAATTATTTTTGATAAGAAAAATTCAAGATTCCTCCTCACATATGTACTAATAAAATCTTATTAGAAAATTGGAAGCAATTCCTTATTATGTTGTGCAGAAAATACTTACCTGCTAATATTATTCAAAAATATCCTGACTGCCAATTAAAAATTAGAGTGTCAGAATGACTTTCCTGCAATCTCCTCAAGGGCTTTACATATTTATTTAACCAGTGATCAGATCAAAATACCTGACCTGTTATCTGGGGTCGACTTCCCTCACAGCCAAGCATCTGACTCCGATACCAGGTTTTAGCAATGCTTATATACAAAAATTGAGCATTGCCTCGCCATGGGGGTAGTTACAATCATCCACCAATAGCAAGCTAGTATCGAAAAAAATCAGTCACTCAATTACTCCATATCGGGGTACCCCACAATCACTAACAGTAAAGAATAGTCCATTGCATTATCTGTGACATGAATTCCGTTACATTTGAAATTAGCTATCAAAAGTGCGCTGGCCAGGTAAGTCCTTCCGGCACGCATCTAAGAAGGAACACTCCTGCACTCTCATGGTGACCGGCATCAACACCTGCCTGGCGCCCAAGCTCACCAGTATACTAGCTCACGCTCGGGGACTTTAACGCAGCCGGCGCAAGCCCAACCAAGAACATTTATTTGTGCGGTATTTACGCTACTACGAGTTTTAAATCCATTAACATGGGCTTTCTTCAACATGAATGTAGTATTCATGAGTGTTAAACGTAAGTTTTTAGTGTATTTGTCCATTTTTCTGTAGTTCGTTTCAACACACGTCGTCCAATCAATACTTTTCCATGGCAGACAGGTGAAAACAGTCTTGCATAGAGAATTTGCCAGGGGCGGAAATACACTGTACGTGCAATTATAAGCATACTTGTCTCAAGGCGATGTATACCACCATGCTATTTTGAATACACTGCGCATGCGCGTATACTGCCATGTTAACACTGTGCATGACTACGCGTCCATGTTGGTTGGCATCAGATGGAGTGTACAAAATTGTGGGACGTTGGTGTGCACCTGTCCTGTCTGTGGCTTCGGTTTTATGAGTGATTAAACACATGTTTTATTCAATTCATGTTGTTTGAAGTGTTAAATTTAATAATTGTATGAAATTACAAGTGTTTCTATGCTATTATAACAAGGGAAAAGGTAAATTATAATATATGTGCGGTGATTAGTGTGTCCATATAGTGTGGTCAAATGGACAGAAGTTGTGGAGTGCATATTCGTATAGTCTTAAGAATGGCATGTGATTTGGTGAGTTTTGGAAAGTGGTATAATTCCACTCTACTAATTACACAGAACACGAATTTACTAGAGGCATCAACATTTGACCAACAGAAACTCCAAAAACGATAGTGGGGAGGGTCATGAAGATCAGAGAAATTGTGGGGTAAAACGAGTGAAACACATGTACATAATTTAATATTCATTGACGAAAATATGTTAAATTGCAAAAATACTGTACAAGCATACCCATACATTATGCACTGAGCCAGAGTCCAAACGCCAGCAGGGGAGCAAATCCCCAAAACAGTGATTCAAGGCGCACCTGCAATTTATTTTTAGGTGGTGATGCGAAGTGTCACATCAGCAAAGCTTACAGTAAAGTGAAATGTACATTTACATACACTCGCAATTAGGCTACCGCCCGGTGGCGAGCTCTCTCAACTCTCCTTCACCCAAACAACTCCTTTTCCACTCCCTTCCTTTACCCATAAATTATTGTCCTGTGTAGCCTATTTGCAATGAGAAATAATGTGTGATTGTTTTGCAATTTACATATTTTTGTACTATTTGTAACATTACTGTAATATTCTCATGAAAACATATTTAAATGCAACAAAATTGAACTGAACATGACCTAAATTGACAATGTTATCAATACAATTTAGAAATACTATAATGGGGAGGGCTATGAACTTGAGGGAAATCAAGGGGTTTCTAACGAAACTGTACTTATTTTGTATTTTTTACCCCACAATTTCACTGATCTTCACAGCCCTCCCCAATATTATATTTGTAATGTGTAATGGTAAGTTAATGTTTGGTTCTGTATTTTTTCAATTTAATGTATTTTTATGAATAAATATTACATTATTTACAATTTTTCACCCATTTTCCCACACAATTTCCCTGATCTTCATAGCCCTCCCCACTATCGTTTTTGGGGTTCCTATTGGTCAATGTTGATGCCCCTAGTAAATTCGTGTTCTGTGTAATTTGTAAGAGTGGAATTATATCACTTTCGGAGATTTTTTTCTTCTTTTTTCAGAAAAACCCCTATTCTTAAGAATTACCAAAGCGTCAAACAAAGGTTCAGTTTGGAAAATCATTTTAACAAAACAATATACAATCTAATGTGCACATAAATTATTTTCTCCACGTTATATATACATTGTAGACGAGGCCTTATAACCCACTCTTTTGGATATAAAGTTTTTACATCACAATTGTTAGATGATTATATAAATAAATGTTTCACAGCAACCCCCATCAATGCGTTTCCTTAAACACATATATGCAACAGACGACAACTTGTTGGGCGTTATTTTCTTTTGTGCGAGCATTAATGTGAAAACCGAACTACCACCCACACAAATTCTGCACAATAACTGGTTCAAGCTCAATTGCCGTTACATTACGAACCATACCTTTGTTCGAGAAGAAAACTATATTTTTGACAATAACTTCACAGTTTTAGCAGACACAAATACAAATCCAGAGCTTAAAACTGTCCAAAAGCCGCACATACAACACGAAGGTTGATCGCGTCCAAAACTATTAACATGCATGACGGGTTGTATACTATGGTAAACTTGATTTAAAATTGCAAAATAGCTCGCGAAGGTGAACTCCGTCAACACTGAGAATTCCTTCTGACCTGGTAACAACTATAACTTCACATCGTACAATTTATATCGAAATTACAAGACCCACTACATCAGAAAAAAAGGCCTCCGAACATTTTATCATTATGGCTTCGGGCAATCAAAACACACAACAGAGAGTACACATACCAAAATACACAGGCTTCCCACATTTATGGCACTTCCACATATTTTTTCCGAGATACGTGTTAAAATTCCAAACGCAATCATCCCATTACTTTCCTGTCATTACAAAAACTCCCATACAACACAATGCATACTCAAAAGACAACAAAACAATAACAACAAAATTAACTGTACCAACCTTGAAAACAAGCAAAGAACACTACGCCTTCAAAAAGGTTTTGATACAATATTTAACAAAATTACATTTTTAACGCATAAAATATTTGTGTTACAAGAGTAATAATTGTACCTGGAAAAAATTTAAAAAGTTTACTCGCGTTTTCGAACAAACTGGTTGACATTAACCAGTAAAAATATGCACACAGACCGTTTTCCGTTACCTCCACAATATGAAATATGCGCAGCAAAGTAGTTCCCAACATATTGCATAGGCGCATCGGTCTACCTCCTACCTCCAATTTTACGCATATCCTGCACGATGTAACGAATTAGGCCTTACGCCTTATAGGCTGTATATCCAATTCGCACTTGGGAATGACTCAGATAGTAATATGAGCTTATAATAAAGACGAGGTGTAGCTAAGTGAAATACAGGGGTTACTTCTAACTTCTTTATATAGTACTAGCTGACCCATGCCACTTCGTCCCCATAATTTTTTTAAGTTATTAAAATAAAGTCCACCATAATTTTATAGGGTTCTCTAGCCACTGGGCTACTGCGGCCCACTTTTGGGTGTTCTAGCCACTGAGATACTGCGGCCCTACTATTGGGCTATTGGGTTCTTTAACCCCTGACCAACTGCAGCACCACTATTGGGTCCTCTAGCCACTGAGATACTTCGGCCCCACTATTTGGTGCTCTAGGCCCTGACCAGCTGCGGCCCCAACATTGGGTTCCCTTGCCACTGGGTAACTGCGACCCCACTATTTGGTGCTCTAGCCACTTACCAGCTGCAGCCCCACTATTGGGTTCTCTAGCCTCTTGGCTACTGCAGCCCCACTATTGGGTTTTCTAGCCACTGGGCTACGGTGAACCCACTATTAGGAACTCTACCCACTAAGTTACTGCAGCCCCACTATTAGATTCTCTACCCACTGAGCTACTGCTGCCCATTATTGGGTGCTCTAGCCCCTGACCAGCTGTAGCCCCACTATTGGATGCTCTACCCACTTAGCTACTGTGGCCCCACTATTGGGTGCTCTAGCCCCTGACCAGCTGCGGCCCCACAATTGGGTTCTCTAGCCCCTGAGCTTCTCTGGTACCCCTATTGGGTTCTCTAGCCACTGAGTTTCTGCAACCCACTTATTGGGTGTTTTAGCCACTGAGCTTCTGTGGCCCCAATTGATATATTTCTACCCACTGGGTCAATATGGCCACACTTGGAATAACTTTTAACCACTGGTCACTACTGCTTTTTGGAAGGAACTGTTTACAGCCCATAGACCTATTTAAATCCCTGATCATAATTTTTTCCAGAACAGTTTGAGGTATCTCGATGAAACAAAGACTAGGTTGGTCCTGGGGTTATTATCTATAAACTGTGTGAATTTGATGGTCAAAACCTTAATTGGTTTTTGAGTTAAATCCGTTCGGATAGACATATAGATATGAAAACAATTAACATTATATATGGCTTAGTTATCAATTATACTATATGAAAAAGGAATTAAAAGTGAAAAATTTGAAAATCACAGTCAGACACTTTTATTTTATTTATTAGTATAGATTAAAAGCTCAATTAAACACATATCCAATGCAATACAATACTTGCTCTAAAACGGGGGACTGAATTATATCTTAAATAACTCCAGTTAATATCAACCATGTATATTTAATTAATAGCCTCTTGCAGATCCCTATGGATTTATATTACCTCAATATGATGCCGAAGGCTGTTTGAAGTCTCTCTCATACAGTGGTAGTCCCAGAACGCCTTGCATCCTCAGGGTGGCGACTGTCTGGCAGTAGGTCAGGGACAGGCCTCGTTTCGTAACTCCGCATGCGCTATATGGTCGGCAACGCGGGGTGTTGCTTAATCAAGTTATTAAAACATTCTCTTCGCCTCAGACGGCTCGCAGTTTCCATGCAAGCTCAGGAAACTACTTGGACGCCTCCTAAAAAGAGCAAAAAGCACAAATGCTTTATGTGCTGACATCACACTTGCGGGAAAATGCCAGAAACGTGCATATTTGGAGGATAGCATCATCGACGACCGAGGGCAAGTTTGCTGGTTTTAGGAAACGTGCGCAGTGTTGATTGTACTGAATGATTCTGCAACGAAATTATATCATGCTAGTGACGAACAAATGAATTTTAGTGAAGTAAACTTGTAAGGCTTACCATAGGCAAATACGTTTTTAAGCCGTTGCAAATTTAATTAACAGTAGTGTTCGCGTGTTTTGTAAATAGTGTATTCGTAAACTGTTAGTATAATTATTGAAATGCACAAGGCCTAAAAAAGTTGCACTTACAACAATTTTTTAGTGTGTTAATTATATTTGTTTCTTTGCCTATATCGTGAATTCAACGAATGCATGGTTAACTACTGGCAAAGTGAGTGGGGAAGGGAGGCTGTGTGTTTTCTGCTACATCTGTACGAATTCGAACAATGTATGTATGGCGTTTGTCTTTCATTGAAGTTAAAATTTTCGAAGTTAAATAATTTAAATAATATTTCCATACGAGCAAATTTTTCCACTGTTTCATCAAAACGTAACTAGGCGAAATTAAGTAGGTTGGAATGCCAATCTGTGACATGTTAACCTGCTATGTGTACCACTTTGAGGGTAATATGTATTTGTGGTAGCTGTTAAATATTTAATATTCATTGTTTTATTATGACCTGTTCACATATATGACAATTACATACAAATTATCCTGTCAAATCGTGCGACAGGATGGCGGATTTACCATCGCGTTATATGTAAATGTCTTGCCATTCATAAACAAAACACTCAAATAATGCGCGAAAATAGAGCATGGAAGTTGATCTGTGATCGCATCAGTGCAGTTAACGGAACACAACCTTGTAAAAGTTGTCATAGTACACAGATACTTATAGAAGGCAAATAATCAGCACTCTTATTGACTGTATACTCCTAATTTCATGCTCCACAAAGCGTAACTTATTTTAACGAGTGATTTATACAGTGCCACATCGTTTAAAATTTAGCCCCACAATAAAAGTACCCAACAGTAAAAGCAGATGGGGTAATATTTTCATAAAATATGTAACAGGGCAAGGGTGTTAACGAGAGGCCACATGCATGAAAAGAGACACTCGCAAACATACTTAAATGCCTTATAATTTTCTATAAAGTGTATTATGCAACTAGTCTCTAAATGTACCATCACCACGTGCATTCGTCCATACTTCATTTCACGTGTTTTGCTAGTGTAATATGTTAATCAATATGCATGGAGTTAAATAGCATTTAAGAGCATGTAAGAGCAGTTTTAAGCAAGAGGGTGTATAGTTTTACAAAGTGCCATGTTGGAGCTGCAGTAAACGCCGAGGACTTCGAGAGGCAGGCAGCGTGTGCCATCGGTCCGCACCCAGGCGGCCCTGATCTACTGCACTGATCATTTAACTTCAACACACTGTTTTGGTTTTGTTTTGTTTTATTGCATCCGTGATATCTTTTTTCAATACATAGCTGTACAAAGATATTGGACATGTCAAATTACAGTATACAAAGTTTATACACTGGACATAGTAAACACACACTAATATGAGTCAGATTACATCTACATGCATCAACCAGAACGGTTTTGTTTCTGCCACCCAGGAGACTGCCTCTTACCTACCCCACCGTTCGCATTGCCTGGGGAAGTATAACACACTAATAAGTCACGCACAGGCCTTCGCACCATTTTTACTGTTTCACTACTGCCGACCGGTAATTGTATGGCTTGCATTTGTAAAGTGTTTCCCTTGAGGAAAGTGTAACAAGTATTGTATAAATGTCACTATGTTGAAACGAGTGCTTTATTCAGGTAAGCTGCAAGGCACATCAGGGTACAGGCCCTTATAATTCACGCCATAATGCACATGTGTCTGAACTTTCAACTTAAGTATTATTGTAGTGTTTTCAGGACTGTACAGTGTAATATGGGTGTATGGATAGCTCTAATAATTCACCATTTAGGAAGCATATCAGTTATACATAATTCTACATAGGAGTGTCGCAGCACAGGTGAGAGGACTGCAGCCAATGGTCGTCGGCTGGACGACACTGAGTGAAAGTAGAGTCAGCTCTACCATCACATAATGGCATTATGTCTGGTTAATGCCTGGTGCCCTGGGTAACAAAAACTATTTCCAACAAAACACCTCATTCCAGGCCTCACCACTCCAAATTCAATTTACCACTTTCTGACTACTGTACTGCTGTCAAATGGCTCATCGGAATGTGTGGCCAAGTTCTACAGCTTTCTGAGCATTTGATAGCTGTTAATTGTCGCCCAACTTCGTGGCCTATCCTTTCACAATAATCTAATACTTTCAAAATTAGCAAATTTTTCCACAAAAATTTTTAAAAATTTCAATTTTCCAGTTGAAAATTGTCCAGGTGATTCTCCACTATCTGCAATTAAGAAGGCAACAGGGACACCACCACTGGATGTTAACAGCATTGGGATGCCTTCCAGAGGTCTGCAATACATCGAAAAGGCGAGCATGTGGCCAGCAGAGAAAAGCGCGGGGAAAGCAACCAACGCCCACCATTGCAGCAGGAAGGTGAGCACGCGGGCAGTGAGGCGGCCATCTTGGGGGCGACTGGCATGACTTCACCAGCACGACACCACATCACTGAGTAGAGAGACAAAGGATCATGGGAGCATACCAGTGCTACCACTACCCACCCGATGTCGCCGCCCGCCTGCCACTGCACACAAAGAAGGCGGAAGAGAAACGAGCGGGGAGAAGGAGAAACGAGATGGACTCCCCCCTCCTGCACAACCCACTCACCACACACTGGTAGTCAGCTGTGTGCCTGCCGTATGTTGACCCCTCCACCATTCCATCAACCGTGCTACACTTTCACCTTCTGTGCTTCCACATCAGCACTTCCATGTTTGTGCTCCCGAATCAGTGATTCTGCATCCTTACTTCCATGTCTGCGAGCAGGTGCGGTTTGCTGACATAGCAAACCATGGCTGACCAATCAGATAATAGCACAACGTAGCTACTCTGCCTGCATTGTCTGCATAACATCTCTCAAGATTTCCTCTCGAAATATGAGTTTGGCAATAATTTCTGCCGATGCCCACATCAATCCAGCCCAGAGAGCAACTGTCCAGCAAGCATCAGTGAGCAAATAGTGAAGCAAAAAAAAAAACGAACAGTGTAATCAGACAACAACAAACATCTTGGACAGAGTAGAAGTAAATTTGACAGCAAGAGTAAACGAAAACTGGCCAAGCAACTTGTTGTGTACAGGACAGGGTACACAAATCCATGCGTGTACACAACGTCAAATACAGTGTCATCGCGAGTGTCTTCGCGAAACGGAATTCGAAAGCACAACTCAGGAACAATACATTTTAAGAACTGTGACAGCGATTTAAAACAAACACATAATGCACCTTTCAACTGGGAGGAATTCTTTATTGAATTTAAACTGCATGTCAATGCGTGTTCAAGAGCCACATGCACGAGAGAAAATGAGGGTAGCAACCAGAGATGTCGTAACTGCAACACAATGGTGCATGACCAGTGCCAAACTGCATGAGAGAGGACAGTTCAGGGTGCGATATTTTGTGTGGCGACTGTGAAGCTCAGGAGGGCAAGGAGCAACTGCTATAGTACAGGCCATCCCACCCATGTCAATCGTAACCCCAGCACCTCAACCACTCATACCGCCTATGCCTTGGAGACAGTGGTTCCTGACATATTACCCAAATGCATTTTTCCACAAAATGTTCCACCAGTAATACCACCCATGTTCACCCCATTCCCAACTGCAACACCAGTGACAACAGTGCCAATATTTAACACAGTAGTAATCCCGGATTAGAGTTGGAGACAACACAGCACAATGCAAACAGTGACGCAAGCAGGCAATAGTAAACAACCTCACAAGTTCGAGAAAAAGAAGATACCAGCTAGATTTATAATACTGCCACCTTTCGAAGGAACACCAACTGTAGACCCGCTAGCCTTTTTGAAGGATTGCAACAACTGTCTGGAATGGTATGGAGTTTGGAAGGAAGAATGGGCAGGCTGTGTAAGTGTGCAACTGCAAGGCGAGGCGAAAGTTTGATGGCATTCAGTAAACCACTATGGTTTAGCATAGGATGGATTTGTGTACAGCTTCCATTGCAGGTTGGAGGCATGTTCACCTCACTACAGGCACAAAGCAAATTGACGCTCCAGGCTCAACAGCCTGGTGAGCCCCTCACCACATTCATCACAAGGAAAGTGTACTTGGTCAAATATTTCCATCCACAGGTGCCGGAACAAGAAGTAATGGAAGTGGTGGCCAAGACAGTTTTACCAGAGTACAGGGCAGTAGATAGTTTTGCTGATAAATAGCACAATTGAAGAGATGATGAGGGTAGCAATAATCCTGGGAAAAAACTTATGTCAACCGCACCACGCAGACGATTCAACATGATGGTGGCACAGGCCATGCAATGCAGTTAGTGCAAAGAACAGTGAACAGTCAATAAATCACCCCGAACAACAGTTCGAAAAAGCACTGGAGAAATTCGCGATTGCGAATGCAAATGTAAAAAGTGGACAGAAAATTACTTACGCTAAAAGTGATGGTGTAACAAGTGCTCACGCAAGTCAAAACATTAGGTGGGAAAAGACAGGGATATCATAGGACCCCTGCCACTACCGCAGACCAGCAGAAGTGTATCACTGGCACAGTCAGTGCCCAAAGAAACTGCACTGTGACAGCTACCAAGGAGCAGCACCAAACCAGCAGGGAAATGGCAAGTGGTGATAAGGGGGCGTTTTGTCTCCGATGCCCCAGTCCCGTCACACAACGCCGATTTGACACAACAGCAAGCATTCATAAACCAGGTGAATGAAACTACAGTCCAATTTATCAGCATACTTGTATTTTTAAACAATAAAACATGTCACGTGTTGATAAGACACCGAAGCATCTCGTAATTTCCTACAGCCGCAATTTGTAAACAAACATGATGTCACACGTACCAAGCATGTAACCAATTGGCCACAGGGCAAGAAAGTATTAATGCATTAGGACGAGCAACAGTAACCATAAGAGTTTGCAACTTAGAGAATATACAACAGCAATAATAAAGGCTGAGATTACAGAAGAGGCAATTATAGACATACCCTGAATGAGTGAATAAATCATAATAGTAGAGCCAGCTGCAAGGTGTATTCATTTTTGTGCAAAAGAGCGACGCACAGTGTATAGTATTGACAGAGATGTAATCGGTGACACACCAAGTTTAATGTTAGGGGCGTTTGACCATCAAATACCGCCACAACACCAGGCCGCATTCAAAATCATTTTGGACGAACGAAATGAAGTGTTTGCACAACACCATAACGCACTCAGGTGTGCCACTGTTGCAGAGCATGCAATCCCCTTAACAAACGAAGGACATATTTACACCGCACCGCGAAGCTACATGCCGCATCAGGCAAGAATAATTAAGAAACAGATTATAGAAATGTGCCTCGACGGTGTAATAGAGCCTACCCATAGTCAGTTAAATTCCGCAATAATGTTAGCACCTAAAAGGATGAAGGGTGGCATATTCTCGTAGATTTTAGGCCAGTAAACCAAGGGATGTGCAGTGCATTACAGCCATATATAAATGTCAAGGACTCCCTACACTCGCTAGGACGTGCCAAAATATTAACATCACTGGACCTAAAGACTGACTTTTGGCAAATAACAGTCAAACTGCAGGATCGCGATAAAACAGCTTTCACTGCACCAGGAGGGACACAGTTTCAGTTTGGTGCAATGCCATTTGGCTTAAAATGCGCCCCAAGCAACCTTTCAATAAATTATGATGCGATTCAGTAAGCAATGTATAAGGCGAGTTTACTCTCGCGTATTTAGATACCATAATAATATATGGTCGGAAACTTAGGAAGATTACGTTCATAATGTGTCTGTAGTACTAGAAAGACTTGCAATGAATGGTATAACCTGCACAGTGAAGAATTGTCGCCTAGGCAAAACATAGATGGATTTCTTAGACCACGTTGTTAGCGAGAAAGGAAATACCGCGAATCTGGAGCAGTTGAAATTGATCAACCAACAACATCCGCCACATACACGCAAACAGCTACCTAAGTATTTCGGATTGATCAACTGGAACCGCAAGTACATTGAAGAGTATGCAGTCATCACAGCACCGTTGAAGGATCTACTTTCACCACAAAAGCAATTTTTGTGGATGGAAAAGACGGAACAGGCTTTTCAAACAATTAAGGAATGGTTCAGAACACACCCAATACTAGCTCAGTACGACCCCACACAACAGCTGTTTTTGCAGACGGACACAAGTCAGGAGGGGCTGGGTACAGTTCTGTATCAATGTACAGATGGAGGCGAGAAGCATGTGTTCGATTTTGCCAGCGCAATGTTAGACCCCATGGAAAGGAGATATGATTTTAATGAGTGAGAGTAAGAAGTGGTGGTCTGGGAAACAAAGAAGCAGGTACCATACATATTTCAAGTTCCAAAGGTTTATAGTGCATACAGACAACCGCTGTTTGTATGGCTAAGTAGCATGAAAGAGGCACGTAATAAACTGACCCGGTGAGTGCTGCTTATACAAGCATATGACTTTGATGTAGAGCACATCCCCGGGAAAGAGAACGAACTCGCAGATGCACTATCGCGAGTACCGAACCCAGATGGAACTGAGTAGATGACACGGAGTGGAATGTTATCCTTCTGCCGGAATTGCGGGAACAGCTACGCGAGGCACACTTACATCAAATTGACATTGTGAGGGCAGAAATCGTAGTAAACTGACTGTATAAGGAAGTGGACACTGCTAAACCAAGTTGCGCATTTACGCAAGCATAAATGCAAAAATGCAGAAATGATGAGCAATGGTGTGTAGTATATGGCAGATTTGAGACATGTTCCCCACAAGATAACAGTAAATAGAGGTTATTTGTACCAACAGCAATGCGAGATAGTTTTTTTGCTCATGCACATGCAAGCCACACTGCAAGACATCCAGGCAAGGACTAGTCTGTCAGGAATATAAGGGAAAAGTTTTTCTGGCAGGGGCCTATCACATGATGCATGGCAGTACGTACGGAGTTGTCAGAAGTGCCAGCAATTTAAATCACACTGCACAGATGGTGTGCAACAGCAGCAGCTGTGCATCCTAAAAAGACAGTTTGTGACAATTAGTCTCGATCTCAAGGTACCTAACACCAGGTCAGCAGGGGGTAAGCAATTGATGCTGGCAGGCACCGACATCTTCTCCAGGTGGATAGAAGCCTATGCGCTTAGTAGTGCACATGTCGCAAATATAGTGAAACCACTACAAAATGAATTCTTTTCAAGGTACCGAAGCAGATTCTGACTGACAACAGCACACAATTTACAGGCACAAAGTGGCAGGAGGTGTGCACCCTGTGGGGGGTTCAACAATTGAAAACAGAAGTCAATCATGCACGAGCCAATCCCACGGAGCATCACAATCAGTACTTAAAATCACAGTCGCGACTCTATGTGGTTATCAGCAAGACTGCTGGGCTGAAAATCTTCCAACTTCCCGGTTTAATATTCGCAGACATGTGAACGCTGCCACTGGGAGAGCACCTCCAGACGTATTACTAGGGAAAAACCTAGCCTTCCCAGGTGAGCGAAGTTGTCCGAGAAATATGGCGACTAGCAGCAACGAGAGGAGCGAATAACAGAGGGGAAATCTCAGGTATAGACATCGCGAGCAACATGAACAACATAAGTGGTATGCGGCCAGATGGGTCCCGGAAAGCAAGAGACCACCACCCACATTGCAGGAAGGGCAACAGTTGTACCTGAAATCACAACCACAGTCAGCTGCACAGTGTAACTTCTATGCAATCCTGGTTGCAAAATGGAGGGATCTGTGCATGATCGTAAGGAGCATCGGGCCAACGACATACCTGGCCCGAGTGGGACTGAAACCAGTGAATGCGCACTGGGACATATACACCTAATTTCTGGAGACATAGCAAGAGCACATATGCCCGGTACCTCACAGCCTCACGACGACGAACTGCCTGCCGAGCTCCACAAGCAAGCAAGGGGGGAGGAACGTGGGTCGGCACTTCGCACAGGAGGCCTACCAATGGTGATGCAAGTCTCGCCGATGTTGGACGTCGCAGTGCCCCATAGGCCCTGGGAAAAGATGAGTAAGACCAATAAGGACGACTCAGCTGCAGCAGTAGAAATTTTGACCCTGTGGTTAATGACACACAGGATCATACCGCAAAACACAGCAACAACAACTGCAGTGAAAACGCATGAGGAGGAAATTTTGGTCCCGATTCCACTTGACGGTGCAAGACATACGGCAATAGAAGATGTATCAGCACTCTCGCACAATCTCGTAGCAACTGGTGCCGGAAATCCGACGATGCTCGGCACACTGGAGGCCAGGGGGCGCTTTAGAAGACTTGCCCCGACACGTTTAATGCCGCACCACCTAACAGCGACACCGTTCAAGCGCCAGCACCCGAACTGGTGCCTGCAGTTCAACCGAGGAAAGCAAAAGAGGATGGTACGATGCCCGATATCGTGATGCACCCGGAAAGTGGCGAAACCACACATGCAAGAGCAAGTGAGCACAGTAGAGCTGGGTGATTAAAGCAAGGTGATTAAACTCACCCCCACTCCCAAGCCCAAGAGTGGATCGCGCCTTCGAAGGGCAAGTAGCAGAGCAGAACAACGAGCAAGCGCAGGTGATGATGCAATGCGAGAGTACGGAGAACCACAGGAGTAATGGTGGCGACGAGTCGGCCGACTCATATGGCTTGAGTCGGTCGTAGAGGTGGAGATGTCCACTGGCAACGTGCATTACTTGCAGTGATATCCCGACACTCCGCAGGCCACTGAAGAAGAAGATGCGAGTCGACAGGGAGCGACTGCAGCAGCTGTCCATGGCATACTACGGGGAGGCACCTAAGTGCCCCTACCAGCTGCATCAACGACAGCAGGCCAGGAGGTATTGTGGCAGTCGCCACTGTGCAGAATGGCTGCACACAGTCTAAAAAAAAGGGGGGGGGGGAGTTTGATAAGTGATGAGCCCTCTTCCCTTAGACAGATTGCCTACTGTAACCAGCAACCACAGTAGAGAGCCACAGTCTATCATGCCTGGTAGCGCATCGGTGACCGGCGTTATGAAATGCGGGTGCAGTTCTATGAGTAACATATGACGCAGTGCAAAGTGACTCAGTGGCAGTGGCCAAGCAGCCGCATGCGCCATGCACAGTGATACAAGAAATGTACCATAGTGTTAATATTTTCTTAAAAGATGTAACAGGGCAAGGGTGGTGACGAGAGATCACGTGTATGAAAAATGACACCCACAAACTTACTTTAAAGGCCTGGAATTTCCTACAAAATGTATTATGCAAATTGTCTGTAAATGTACAATCACCATGTGTAGTCATCCACACTACATTTAACGTGTTTTGCAAGGGTAGTGTGTTAATCAATATGCACAAAGTATAATAAGCATTTACGGGTAGTTTTAAGAAAGAGAGTGTGTTGTTTTGCAAAGTGCCATGTGACAAAGTAGTTCCACTTTGCACATTTGAGCAGCAATGCCAGGATTTGGGCCATGTTGAAGCTGTAGTAGACATTTTTTTTGCACTTATCATAGACTATTGTAATCAACCTGAACCATGTTGTTCTAGCCACCCAAGACACTGCATCTCACCTACCCCAGTGTTTGCATTGCCTGGCGAAGCATAACATACTATACGTCTGGCACAGACCTTCGAGCCATTTTTGCTGTTTCACCGCTGCCGACCTGTAATCGTACAGCTTGCATTTCTAAATGGGTTCCCTTGGGGAAAGTGTAATGAGTACCGAATTAATTTCGTTACAATGAAACAAGGGTTTTATTCAGGTAAATTGCAAGGCACTTCAGGGTACTAGCCTTTATAATACCCGCCAAAACGCATGTGTGTTTGAACTTTCAACTAAGTATTATTGCATTGTTTTCAGGCTTTACAAAGGTATATATTGGCGTGTGGATAGCCCTGATAATTCACCGCGTAGGACGCATATCAGTTATACTGAATTTTACAGAGGCGTGTCGCAACACAAGTAAGAGTATTGCAACCAATTGTCGTCGGCCGGACAACTCTGAGTGAAAGATGAGTTTGCTCTACAATCACATCACTGCCTTATGTCTGATTAATAACTGGCGCCCCGGATAACAAATTCTACTTCCAACAAAACACCTCATTCCAGACCTCACCACTCCTCAAATTTCAATTTACCACTTTCTGACCACTCGACTATCGTCAATTCTGACAGTATTACTGCAAGGTGTTTTGCTGGACCATTGGGAAATAAATGTTATTTGGACAGGAATGGCTTTTGTGTGGTTTACCAGGTCGGGCACCAGCCCTCTCCAGTGAACATGAGTTGTTGATGCTAATGGGATTGTGCGGTCGACTGGCTATGTGGCTGTTCCCCAAATGTCCCATCATCTCTTGCGAAACCGCAGGTGGTGATGCTGGTGATGGCGTAGTTGAATTCCACTGGCCTAGGCTAGCAGGGACTGTATACCACGCCCAAACATAATACTTACTCCTGGAGGGTGTTTTGAGCCCACTTACGCCCGTAAATAAATTAAATAAAAATTATATGTTGTCATGATTTGGTTAGCTAGCAAGGGCGCGACTAAGCAAATAAATGATGTAAATTATGTCACACAACTTTTATTCACTGTATTCCCATGTTGGGCACTTAAATGATGGTTCGCCAGTGTATTGCGTGAGCTCCACAACAGTAAAAATACCACTGAGGCTGACATGGATTATTTTGCATGAGATTCCCCAGTTGTGTAAAATACAATCTGAGGTGTAGGGTGGCACATTCTCCGGGCTAGAAACGAATAAAAAGGTTCCAGTAACTTAATGAAATGTTATTGTAGACTACATGATTAGTTGAAACAATGAAGACCCGGAGAGGTCGGTCACAACGTCCACCCCACTGAGGTTGCCTTCCGTTACTGTTGAAAAGTACTGAAATCACTGATGGTTTATCAGTTTTTGCCAGCAATAAGGGAACAGCAGATATTTGACTTTGTCAGAAAATTGATTGTTTCGGAGCATATGGCAGTGCATGAAAATAAAAAAACAAGTGTAGCAGACACACTACCTTTCGTATTTTCATACACCATTTGGACTAAAACAGTAAAAATGTTACCTACTACTGCTTTTTGGTCATCTTCTGATGGCACAACAATATTATAATTGATTGTCTCAGTACCTATACCTTACGTGAGTTTAATATCATAGTACATGATTTTCAACTTCCCGTCAAACCTAGGATCTACCTGACAGCACTCATTTTTAGCTATAGTAAAATCAGTTATCCAGTAACAATTGTAGCCTCACACAGGGTACATCTCAGTTGTAACTATCACTTGCCATCAGTGCCTTCAGCAGTATAGGAACAATAGCTGATGTCACTGAAATTACTCACCAGTGAAATCCGTTAGTACCAGAAGACAGTCAGAGAATACAAAATGTTACTGCCTTTGCCTTGGCGCCTAAGCCACCTTTTTGTATGGGATCTGGCGTGCTTACGTGAAAAAACTCGCATTTCACAAAAAATGTTTACAGGGAATGAAATGTTTGGTGATTGCTTGATGTGTATGTGATGAAACATACAGAAAACCCTCTTTGATATTAATAAAAATACATATGTTAAAATACAAATGATACTTATACCATAGTTCCTTTTATTATGGTTCTTGCCTTATACATAACACATAACCTAAAAATATGTGTTTTGCATCAGGCCAATCTGGTGCTAATAAAATAATCAACCCAAAATGTATTACATCTACTGATGTTTGCCACGTTCCCCTTTCCCGAAGACAGTTTGTCCGACCCGTGCACTACATCGCCACAACAGGGATGTGCACACTGCAGATGTGGAGAGTGCACCATGTATTTGTACTGCACGACAAGTGCAAGTTAACCTAGGGCACGACGGGGCAGTATAAACGGCACCTAACCAAGAGAGTAGAAGGATCTGTGAGGCGGAGTAATATAAAAATAGGACCACACAGAAGTACCCAGTTAAGAGCTTATGGCTCATGCCGTCAGTGTTATTAGTTATGTCAATAAAGAGTTTATTTTGTGTTCCTTTTGTTCTGCCAGTGTTGAGTTGTGTTCTTTGCAAATGTGTATTTTCACTTCCATTATTACGCTGTGTCCATATTCATTTCCTCAGTGCTATATATGTGTATATCTTCCAGGGTCAACATGTAATTTCAGTCAAATTGTAGTATTAAGTTTTCAGCAGATAGAGCAGAAGTTTACATGTCATGCAGGAAGTAGTGCCGACCGTGGTGCGCAAACAACCTTCGCCCACTCCTGCGCCAGAGAGGGAGTTCAGTAAGCATCTGAAGTGCACAAGGGTGGTTGCTTGTGACCATGAGCTCCGTGTTTCCCATGCACCGGGTGGCATGCATCTTTTCGAACTTATCATTTCACTACAATTGAATAATTCAGCAGTAATCGTATTGTTTCTCGCCGCTTGGTACACCGCACACACTTTCCCGTGGTTTGAATCGCTCGGGGGAACTTCAGTTTTCCATGAGTTTTCTGCATGACGCAAGTCAGGTTTACAGGGTATCCGCGATGACCGGTTTACATAATCTCAGCATGTGTTAGGTGTCTCCCTCGGAGGAGTATTGATGCAGCCGAATAAACACCCTGAGATATAATCAGTTAATATGTATATTCGTTCGCCCCAAGGTGTTTAAAGGGACAGGTCCTAACAATACCCGCGTTCAGTGCAAGTGTTTTTCAGCAGGATTCAACATAAGCTTGTGTCAGAGTAATTGTACTGTATAAGTATGGGCGTGATGGTAGCCCTGATAATCCACATCGCGAGTCGTCATAGTAATTAGCAGGTTGCCGCCAAAATTTCACTGCAACAGCATGTTGTGTAATCAGCCAAAGGGTTACCGTTTAGTAAACACCAAACAATAGCATCTCTTCATACTTGACTGTGGATAGGCAGTTTCAACAATTCCACAAAAGTTTACATCTGGGCGTACGACCTGCAATTCCTGAGGTCATCGAGAGTCGTCGTGCTACAGCATCCTCCATCATCATGGGGTCACCTTGATGACGCCTGGTGCCTAGTCGGGTAACTCCACCATTCCATAGACCTCACACTTCACTACCTTCGAAATCCTATCCAACCCATGTCCATGCCACCGCATGCCATCATTTGTCGGCCTTCCATGAGGCGAAATCTTCTGAAAACTTCCTACCTGACTTTTCCCTCCAAAAATTTTTCCGCAACTTTTCTGGCTAAATTCCATGCATCTAAGTCATTCCTGCTTTATTCCTACCCACCAACGACCAGAGAATGACGGAAATGCATCAACAAGTGCCACAACAGCTTTGTGATGCCTTCAGGATGCTGTCCAGATGCCAGGAGGTATGTCAAGTGTCAACAATTGGGAAAAGCGAGCCATGCTACAACCCATGCCACACAGCCTGAAGGAGGAGCTTGGAGAAACAAAGTGAAGGCGAAACGACGGGCGGGAGATTCCCCCCTACAAAAAAAAACTCCTGCACTCTTTGCACACCGCCAGCTGCCAGCTGACGACCCGTGCTATGCCCTGCATCAGCTAAGCGCCCCAGGCAATTGTCCCTTGTGCCTCAGGCCGAGCAGGGACAGCTGCATCGCGATCTGGGAGGGCGATATCCCTTCTCCCAAAAATGTGCTTCTGCGAGCTGGTCACCTGCACCACATACATGGCTTTGTTGACAAACAAGGCATGGCTTGCAGGATCACCGACAGTGCACTGGTGCTATGGTATCCTGAATGTTTATGCCCTATGTCCCAGGACCTCATAGTCAAACATGATGGATGAAATAACAACTGTCAACTCCATCGTCAGTCCAGACCAACAATAAACCTTGTCGCGATCAATCACGCCAATGAGACAGCCAATGACATTTCGCAAAGTACAGTGAAACCATTAGTGCAAACAAAAGCTGTAAACTCAAATTTTCCAAATTATTGCCATAATTTACTATTCAGTGGTCAAGGCATTATTTTGCTGCAGCATATGGAGTGCAAAATCAACTTTCATCGAGAATGTCTAAACGCAAAGGACTTGAATACTGCAGTGGGACTCACATTCACCTGTCTGGGGTGAAAAGCAACAAAGAAACATCAGGGAATAAACCAATCGCAAATCACATTCGTTGAAGAACAACTGCGACAAACACTGTAAATCTACTGGATCAGTGGAATCACATGATGCAAACCACTGTCAACAATCAAGGTTCAAATTCCATGACCACACGGGACGGAAATAAAATAGCAGGTACAGTCACATCCAGTGCTAGAGGAGGCTGGCAACAGTGTGCGGAGGAAAAAAAAGCAAGGAAGGGAACCACCACGTGCCCACTTAACACATGTAGCCGAGGTAAACCCACCCACGCTGCCTACACCAACAATGACCACTGCATCATTTCCATACCAACCATTGACCCACTATTATTCATTAATGCCTAGCGTATTTCCCACACTGGTGTATCCTGCAATGTTACCAACAATGTCAACACCCTTTCAAAATTTCCTGCCAGTGACACAGTATCCCAATAATAACATGTGAGTGATGACACTGCAGTAGGTACCGGTAGGGACCATCGCACGGTGCAAAACTACAGGACTTGATGCAACCAGTACACCACTAATTCCAGCTACTGCGAAGACACTGGCAAAGTTCCAAACACTGTCAACTTTTGCGGGGACTCCAATGGAGGATCCCACAGCATTTTCTAATTACTGCATGTCCCACCATACAAGGTATGGAGTCGGCAGGGAAGAATGGGCAAGCTGTGTCGGAGCTCAACTTCAAGAAGAAGTGCTCTCTTGGTGGCTTTCTCTCCATCATTATGGGCTCCAGTGGAAGGAGTTCTAGCTATTGTTCCAATGCCGGATCCAAGGGGTATTTACATCCCTGCAGGCTCAGAACAATCTGACCTTGGAGGGACAACAACCGGACGAGTCACTTCACTGTGTTCATAACCAGTAAAAGCCACCTGATTAAACATTTTTATACAGGTGCTGGAGGTGGTTACCGAAACCGCCAGACCAGAATTCAGGGCAGCCTTGATACAGCTTCTCAACAGTACCCTTGAAGATGTATTGCATGTAGCCATTATCCTGGAGCGCACATGCAAGCCACCTCACCGTGACACATGTGCTGCTCGATGGCGACACAAGCCATGGGATGGACCATACCGTGAACAGCGACAGCAACAATAACAGCAGTTTTTCAAGGACACAATGCAGCAAAAGTTTTAGGCATGATTAGAAATCTCATGGTACGCAAGGTTCGAGTGGTCAGAAGCCACCCAAGAAAATTGCAACGGATTGTAACGACAGTGCAAACAGGATGCGAAATCTTAAACAATCACCACAATGACAATGCCGGTATTGTCCTATGGATCAGTCATTGTTATGCCCGAGATAAGGGAGGATGTAATTCTAAGCATACCCTGGCTTTCAGAGCAGAACACGATAGTAGAGCCAGCAGCTCGGCATATATATTTTGACGCGAAGGAAAGAAGGACCAAGTACAACCTAGACCGCTGTCCGACAGGTAGCCTACTTGAGGTACAGGTAGTGGAATTTGACAACCTGGTTCTGCCAGTACATCAGGCTGCATTCCAACATGTTTTAAATTAACGTAAATATGTGTTTGGAAAGTACGACGACTTAAAACGTACGAAACATGAGAAAGTGTTGTTTTGTGTTATAAAGTGTGGCTAAAACACTGCAGTGTGCTCTAGCCGCTGACCTCTACGGGCTGGCTCAAGATGTCCCAGCAAGCTAGAATTGCATTGCTGAGCCGACCAGAGTACACAGGTGTGATGTCGCGAAAGCTATAGGTAGCTAACTCTCCAAGGAGCGCGCTGCGTTGTTGCATGTCGCGACGAAAGCCCAAGGCGAAGTGAAGTGACTACTGGACCATGGGGCTGGACTTCTATTTATACGAAAATCGCCCTGTGTTAGCGATTCTCCGCTTGGTGGGGGGGAGGGGTAACGCAGCCTTCCAACACAGGGGCTGGTTTATCTGCTGCTAGAGCGCCGCTCAAATTCTTATCTTGCCTGGTGGAGGTGATGACATTTTCTTGTACCCCATACTGAGGCAGATGGGTCGTGACGTCAGAAGGTCACTGGGATGCTGCTATCTTGAGGGTTGAGTGAAACTTCTTGGCCAGGCAGGGTAGCATAGTATAATTCAAACTAATTATATTATAGCTTTGTAGTGGTTGCTCTGCCGTGTTCCTTCTGGATTGAATATGGAAGAATATAAATTCAAATGTGAAGTCCAGTTACTTAATTGACTCATTAAAGCCTGAAGTAATTCCAATATTTAATTTTCAACTCTCAGAGGCCAATGAATTTGAATTTGCCGCGTGCTTGGTGCGCTCAGATGAGGCGAAGCTGGCCGTAGAGTGCGCATATCTTTAGCGCGGAAAGCTGGCATATATATATATATATATATATATATATATATATATATATATATATATATATATATATATATATATATATATATATATATATATATATATATATATATATATAGGTTTACTATGGTGACACTATGGGGTGTTTTTTTCCTATACCCATAAGGCGGCCAAACCATGTGGCTGATCTTTCACTTTAAAACACCACACAACCTCTCTGCTGTTGCCTGTGCCTTGACAACTGTGCCAGCTATTGTTGTTTTGTAGTTTTACAGTTTTGGTGCATCGGAGGTAAAGCGCATTGTGCCACAAATATGAAAATTGGCAGGAGTGCTGTTTACCCTAATACCATGATGGCCCATAGTACCCTTTCTTACAAGTTAAATCTCTTATTATTCCATGTAGTTTATAGTGCTCTGCAACTTGGAAATAATGCATTAATGCAATAAGTGAATGTCAAAACCTTGGTTTTGTAAAATATGCATAATGCCTTTTACTTCTGATGAACAACGTTGTACATGGCATGTCAATGTGCAGTTAGGTAATATATGCACAAGCCAGACAAAACAAATTTAAAACTCATACAAAGTGTAAGATTCGAGCTCTCAGCATCGGAATTGATAGATTGGTTTCCTTCTTCAATACCACTTGGGTCTGAATGTTGAGCTGCCAAGTGTATTGTTCTGGATGAAAAAATTACCGATATAAAAGTCACTCGTGACCTATGCAAATATTGAACTGCCATTAAGCTAATATTTTAGTCATCAAAGTTTGCTGTTTATTGAAGATATTATAATTATCAGTGAAGGTTGTAAGCTAGAACTTTATTAGAAGGTGGTAATACAGGCTGTTTAAAAGTTGCAGTAAATTTTATTGCTGTGAACTAAAGTAGAATGAATGGAAACATCAACTTTAACTGCTTTACACATACTGTTTAATGTTTTGAATTTTGAATCATACCATACAGTAAATTTATTTCTAGTTACGAAGTTGAAGAGTGGCTGATCTAAAACAAAATCGTTAGTGTCAAGAAGTCATAAACTGTCATTCATCACATGTGCTTTATGATTTATGTTTATTTTGTAACATGCTGCTCTCTAAACAGTATCAATGTTTTACATTTTTTTATGTATTCCTTCCGCATGTTAATTTAGATTTGAAGTGTGCTTTTCAGCATTTAAAAAAATGTGTTTATCAGAAAGTAATAAAATATGTACTACAATATACGTGTGCTGTTTATTTTTAAGCTTTTTCAATTTATTCAAAGTGTAAAGTAGTGTAACCTGTGTACAAATCTTTGGCAATAGCTTAAACAAGTTTACACAAGTGTATCAGTTTTATAACAGTACACATAATTCTAAATTTTTCTGTGTGAATGCAGGTACGGTAAATTGATTACCTGTGTTGTGTAATTTCAGCACTTCTTAAATAATGTATTTTGAAAACATTTTTAAGTTACTGTACAGGCAGTCCTCGAGTTTTATACATTCGAGATTCGTACAACTCGCTCTTTCATACATGACATATTACCACCTTTAAATCAGCTTTCAGCCACCGATTTGGTCTTTCATACAGTAGAACCTCTCTATTACGACCCATCACGGTTCCCGAGAATAGGGTCGTAATTAGGGGTGAGCGAAGCTGGATATTTCATTTTGAAGCGTATTTGTTAAAATATTCACGAATTCGAATTAAATATCAATTCAAAGTGTTTTGTTGACAAGTACCTATACATTGCACCAATTATATATATATATATATATATATATATATATATATATATATATATATATATATATATATATATATATATATATTTGTAAATGTAATAACTACATACATTTTTACAAGATAGGTAAAATGCAGATAAAAAAGAAATGTTTTCCGCCAGTTTAATTTTTTTTTTTACCCTAAACGAACACAAGGTTTCTTTCACAGAAAAGGAATATAAAAAATAAGGGGTCGTCTTCAATTCAAAACCTAGGACCACAAACATTACCATGGGATTCTATTCATAATTTTTTACTCAAGAAGCAGTTAATCCTCCAAAATTGGCATGCCATGAGACAGAGGATTTTGACAAATACTTTCCTTGCTTAAATACCGTGTGTCCGATGGTTGTACGTATTTTTGTAGTGCTGAGACTGTACCTGTCAACTTTGACAAGATTCCCCTTATCTGATGTCGCCCAGAGAAATAAAACACTTTGGTAGTGGTAGTGGTAGTAGGGGCGGGCGGGTTCTGATTCACAAATAGGCAAATTACATGTTGATATAATGGCTACTACAAATCCGATTAATTTGCAAATGGCTGGAAAGAGGAAGCGTTTTGCTGGGAAGCAAAATGGCTCAAATTACATAGACGTACAATTATTCTTTTGCTTAATCTTCAAATCTGTTTGTGAATATGCGGAAAAATCAATTTTTTCGACTAAATTTGATTCTTCAAATCATAATTGCGTCTGTAAAGAGTCGATACAACACTTCTGGCATGAAACCACACTTGTATTTAATTAACAATTTCCCGTTTTTTTTTTAAATTACATTATTGGAAAGTGAGATTTGAATAGCAGTGGGTCCAATTTCACACTTTTCAAAGCTGTTAAGTCTGTAAAACTTGCAGTTAAATATATTTATCACACTGCAAAACTCTGCTGTAAATGAGGAAAATAAACATATAATACCTATTAAAATGTGAGGTGCCGAATTAAGTTCGGAAAGATAATGAAGTGTTTAGTAATATAAAAAGATTTTTCTCAGATAATTCAGTTTTGCTATATTGTGAGCAAAATTAGATACTGACAATTATTTTATACCGAATGCAGTTTGGACTAATTTGTGGGCATTCTGTTGAGTTGAGGTTATGTTTTCATGATCCACTACCCATGTGTGTGGCAAACATGGGATAAAAACATTGATATTATTAAGCGCACATTGTATTCTTTTGCATTTTGGGCGAATAATAATAAATAATTTAAGTCGACAAAAGTATTTTTTGTTTCGAAGTTCGAAGCAAAAATTTTATTTCGAATACGAAGCCGAATATTGGAAATATTCGATTCTAATTTCCGGAGCTTCGTCCACCCCTAGTCGTAATATAGGGTTGTCATAATAAAAAAATTGGAAAATTTTGGGCTGATTTTTACCTACCGCTAACCCCTATGCCTCCAAACTTGCCATTTTTTGCATGAAGTTCATGTTCAATTGTCTCTAGTGCATAGAAAACCACATTTAAATTAAATATAAACATGTATATTTTAATAGCTGGACATCTCCTGATTAATTTCATACCCAAGAAAGGCATATTTGACCACCCCTTGACGTAAAAAAGCGCCTAAACACAGTATGGCATGGCCATTGTAAGTGTGTGAAAAGATTAGACTATGTATTATTAAAATATAAAGTTATTATTAAAAGATCTATTATGCAGGTCTCGTGGGTCATACATTGCTATGAGGCACATAGCGATCAAAAAGTTTAGGTGGCGTTGCGCAATATGTGTGTGTACGCTGTGCTCTCGCTTTGGTCTGGCTGTGTACATAGCTGGGCGAGTGCCTAGATCCTCTGCAGGGTATCCGGGCACAGGCATGGCGGTTTGCTGCTGAAGCTCGCTACAAGATAACTCTTACGGGCGGCTGCCACCCACCATTGTTACAGAGCCAGTTCACTTCGTAATCATATTACAGTACCCACAAAACTACTGCAAAAGTTTTGCTTGTAAGACGAATGTCAGATGGCAAGACAGCTTGGGGTGTCTCAATTTATCTAGGCTTGTGAGGGTTTATCCCCAAGTATGTAACTGCTACCACACTTGTACAATCTGTTGAGTTTGGCCAAGTCATAGTAGCTGTAGCGGTCCCTCTGGCCAATACGGAAAAATGCAGTCGTGTCTTGGGGCACTATTGTAGGGCTGATGTCGTCTCGTGAAAATGCAACAGCGCGATAGTGCATCACGCTGTCATAATCGTAGGGCAGACCGTCAAACTCTTCTTCCTGATATGGCCGCACCTGGAAATTGCTTCCACGACCTGGAAATACATAATAAACCATTCCCTGTAGCAATAAAATAACCTCAATTACTTCCATGCTTATAAAACGATGATCCTAGCAAGGATTGTTGCATTCTTAAATTAGGGTTATGAGATATTGAGTTTGAATGCTGGAAACCATTAAATAGTGTGCCACCTTGAAGAGTAGGTCCAATTTAATTTATTTTATAAGAAACCCTACCAAACATTTACAACAGATACCCACAAAACCAACAGATATTTTGGTGTTTTTTTTGTGTGGAATTATCATTCTAATGTATTTTTGGTGGCTTCTACTGTTTTCCATTTGTTACCCATATTTTTTGGATTCCAGTGGTTTGTGATGTACACAAATTTAACGGACAGAGAAAATTTTAGTGTTTTCTGTAGGTTCTTGTAGTTAGAAAACACTGGAATCATTGGTTTTGATTGTTTTCTATTGTGGTACAACAACTTCTAGTGGATTACGTTGGTTTCTGTTGTATTATAGTGGTTTCCATTGACGTATTGTCTGTTGGTTTCTGTTGTGTTTTGTTAGTTTTCGATGTACCATAGCCTGTTGGCCTGTGGCGCCGTAATGTTTTTTCCGGCGAAGGGGGGGGGGGGGGGAGACAATGCAAACAATAATGCTGTCAAAAACCGTCGCTAGAAAAAAATACCAGTTTGGGGAGGGGGTTGGGGATTTCTTGAATATTTCTATTAAGAGGTGAAAGTGTTGTTAATCATTGCTCGTAAATAATTGTTACTGTCTGACGTTAATTAAATTATTTTCTTTTTATGTTACATGTTTTTGTTTTTGACTTTATAGTTAGAAGCCAAGGCCACTAAGGCGTAGTACATCACTACAGCACCTTAGCATTGTTGAACTTTAAATGATAAGAAACTTAAAACACTGTATAATTTATGCACATCTGTGGAAGATTGAATCAGTGTATGATTTACATGCCATTATCATAAATATTAAAGCATCTGCGAAGATTTGAGAGGAATTTATTTCAGAAAGCTTTTTTTGGGGGGGAATTTGAATCGTCGGGGAAATATCGTAAAATTGGCTGGTGTGGTAACATTAATATTTAGCCGGATTCCGGTAGTCAATAAAGTATTCTAATTGCGTGTAGTCTGTGTGTTTTGTGTTGTGATACTGTATCAATGCTACAGTAACATCATCATCATGAGTGCAGCGTACTAATGGTTGAGTTACGATAGTGATATTAGTCATGGAGCACAAGAATACAACTGTCACAAAACCAAATAAGAGGCCGGCGAGTAGTTCAAAGATTTATTTTTTCTTTAAAAGAAGAAGAGTGGATACACCAGGTAAGCAAAACAGATTAAAATTACTTGGTAAAACGTTAGGTGAAGTCCAGATGTGAAGCATGAACCCAAACCCAACCTTTTACTGCAATAACTGCACTACACTAAATATATATTTCGGGCTTAAGTTAGATACCTTTAACAATTTGGCCTTCCTAATGTTTGGAAAAAAGATGCACGATGCAACACAATATCAACAAGTTTTAACATTTTCTGTGCATATTTATTATGTTAACTGTACGGACGCATGTCCGAGTAGACTTACTGGACATGGTAGTTACAGATTTTACTCGCTAGACCAAAAGTGTTTTAGGTAGCCGGGATGAGGCGAAGAGTGTTGGCTAGTTCTGATACACTCTCATCTCTAGTTAGGTAGTTGATGTAAGTTTAGTATTAAGCGGGGAGAATACCTTTACAAATGTTCCAAATACGTGCTTCTTTCGTCCAAAAGACCATGTTGTACCAACCTAGGCGAACTTCCACCCAGGTTAAGAAGCCATAGACAACAGGGTAATACTTGTAGCTGGCATGGACACATTGTGGAAACTCAATTAATATTACCAGTGCAGGTGCGACTGTTTGACGTTTGAGTTCGGCGACACGGACCCGTTCTGTCTGTCTATCCTGCGTAGGATAGGGTGATACTATCCTCAGCCAGGCAGCAGGGTGAGCCAGGTGTTGCTCTCTACGTCTCCTACCACCCCATCTCTCATGTGGCATAGGGTAACGGTTCTATAAATCACGCAGTGCACTGAAACTGAAATACGAACAGTGAACCCCAATAGTGACTTGTCGTCCGGCTCGATAAGAGTCCCCACTGTAGGCGGACTGATCAGGGGTGTTGAGCCGGAGTCGCGCCAAGCCTCTACTGGTTGTGCGTCCACCCAGAATACCCGGCAGCACTGCAGGTCACAGTCACCGCGCACTAATAGTGCGAGTGGTGCGAAGCAACCCGAGTGTGTCGTGTCTCCTGGTGTGAAGGTGTTACTAGTGGTTGGGGCGTTACTGTTTCTTCCCCACAAGCACTAATAGTGCTGTGTGTGTTTGTGGGAAGAAACAGGTAGCTATCTAATGTGTATGTCTTAGTTGAGTTTAATAACTTCCCTGGATTACGTTGGCAGTGCACAGCGTAATCTTTCTCCAACTGTGAATACAGATATACCCTGGAAATAAAAGTAGCAAAGTAGAAAGCAACGTGTGTTTATTTTAAGTTCAATAGACACGTGACCTGTGCTACCTCCTAGCAAGTCGAGGATAGCTGAAGGTAACTGCGTTGTTCCAGGTGTAGGTGACCTGGTTCAAAATAAATGGGAAAAGCTGATTCTAGACGAAAATAAGAGTTACAGTTAAACTACTAATTAAAGGTGTCTCGAGGTTACAAATTAAGTTAAAAGAAGAAATTTCGTGTTAGTATGTCGCCGGGTTGCTGGTCGTTGACGTACGTAGTTGGTTTGCCGCGAAGGCGTACTTGTATGCTTCGAACTTTTTTAGAGCTCCCGAGCACTGAAAATGCTGTGGGTGGTGCAAGATATGCGAAAGAATGACTCCAGAGCGTTTATTTTACTTCTGGCGAGCCCCCAAATCCCACTACACCAGCACGAGCACCTTCACAGTTCTGTGTGCCCTCCGGCATACATGTTAGTAGCTGAGTCGGTTGGAGAATGGGATGCGTCTCAAGGGAAGCCCTTTATGCCGTAGGTCGGGTTTAATTATTATAATGGATGCATGCATCGCGGCTAAGCAGGGTTATAGTGCCATGGCCACAATTGTAGCCATGTGCACACCCCGAAAGAAGAAGGGACTAAATGGAAGAGCATAGCAAACCACTTAAAGCGGAGAGGGCCGTGGAAAAACTACGCGACAGTCGTGGAGGATAAAATAATTCCTTTTAACTGGATTAGGGCTGGATAAAGTAGGGTATTTGTTAGTTCGGGAAGAAAGCCTTCGGTGGGTTTGATGCGGGGTGAAATGAAATGAGATCGCAGCTGGGGTGTATTGCGGGGGACAGAACAGCCCCCGCTACGATGCCGGTCATCGTGTGGGCGCAGACACCCTTGAAGTTGAGCTACTGTCAATACTGCCGTGCAGGCGAACTAACACTGCAGTACCGACAGCAACTAAAGATGCAGGGCCTCCCTGCTTCTCGTCGAGTGCGTCGGAAAACTGGACAGCTCAGTCATGACACCTACTCCATCTTCACCCTTCCGCATCGATGCCAGGATCTACAACTCATGGGTGAAGGTCGGGAGAGTTCTTTCAGGGAGCCACCCCCTCCCCTTCCTCAAAAATAACCCGTCGGTATGGGAAACGCGAGACATCCGGGGCCTACCAGTGGTAGGTGGCGAATCCGCTGGCCCAGGAGTGAAGGCCGACATCGGGGTGTTTTCAAGGCCCGATGCATTCCAATCCATTCATCACGCACCCGCATTCGGCAGCCCGCAGAATCAAGCAGTGAGGATCGCTACACTTCGCATTTTTCAGCACCTCGCGATCCCCCTCCCCGCCATGATAGTCGGGTCACCTCCAGCAGATGCGCTTCACCATCTCGTACCGAGCTGCCCAGGTTCCGACGTCTACGACGACGGCGCTCTCGCACTGGCCAGTTGGTTCGTGGGCTGGTGTTTAATTATTTCCAGCCACCCTAGAGCCTGGGGATTCCCTATCCACCACCTGGGGACACGACGAGTTGTGGATAGTCGCCGCACCCAAACTGACATGGTCCCATCGCACTCGTAGATGCACCTAGCTTTCTCTGGTCCTCAAGTCGCAGGTATTTCCCAGTGAGCGAGCATCCACGAGCGCGATGTTCATCCCACGACAGTGCCGTACTCCAGAGCTGCCTCCGCCTTTTCTAATCACAGCTGAAGCTCAGAGCAGGGGCGTGCACGGGCCTTCGTGAGGGCCCTTATACCACCCAGGTGGCTGCAGCACTTTTATCTCTTAGAGGAGGTTTCCCTCCCCAGACCGCAGAGAACACATAGCCCGCTGTGGCTGAGATGCCCTGCACATCCCAATGCAGCAGATTGCCCCCAGAGGAGGCAGTTTTTCAGATGTTTACATCCCTCTCCCCTGCCTGCTCGGTGTGGGGAGGAGTAAGGCGCGAGTAGCAAACTCCCTCCTGGTATGCTAATTTCCAGGATTTCGAAAAATATTAGCAGGGCTTTTAAGCTTTTGCCAGTTCCAGAGGGGGGCTGGCAACATGTGAAGCCAAAAGGCATAGTGTTGTTGCAGCGATTGTGTGTTGTTTCATGTATGTAGGTGGAATTTAATTTACTGATTATTTATTAATATTCTGTAGTTCTGCCGCAAGTGTTGTGAGATTAATATGTTGGTGATAATAAATCGGATTGTAATAGTAATTATTGTAATTATTCCCTCTAAAACCATGAGTGGTTTGTAAAGAGTGGGGTGTTACTGTGTCGAGCGACTGGGCATAAGTGATATGCGCGATCGATTCTAGCGCACTTTTTTCTTTCTAAACTACCTTATTCTAAGTGTTATATGAAGTTAAGGCTCGAAGGTAGGACGGGATGTTATTGCGTCTCAGGGCTAACCCCTTACGCCTACTATGAAAAATCATACAAGGAGACATGCATCGCGGCAAAGAGAAATTGGGTAGCCATGGCCTGCACTTTGGGGCCATGACTACCTCCCTATGTGTACTTAGAGCTAGTCTTAACTATGAAGAGCGAGGGAAAAACCGTCAAGAAAGACGTAAAATCCTTTGCGACAGAGAAGCAAAAATTCAAAAATTATTACATGCATTAAATTTAATTAAATAGAATGCTACAGGAGATAGAGTGTATGGAAAACATGCTCTTAGTTAATAGGGTTGAAAATGCTAGTATAGAGGGGGCGGGAGCTTTGTTTATTTTGATTTGATGCCGGCAGTAACCAGAGAGGTGTTTGGGCGCCTCTCTGGTGGGAGAAGAGACACTATTGGGCCTCTTCCCCCCGATCTCTTCCATGAAACTGAAAACTAAAGGAGAGAAAGTGAGCTGCCAGTAAGTGCCAGCCGGGCTGGCTCTTACTGGTTTTTACTAGAACATTAAAAGATGGCAAAGACCTGTGGATGAAAAGACATATTAAGCTAGCCTAATTTACCTATAATAATATCCTAAATATAACTTATAGTAGCATATGTCCTCGGGGACATATGTATCTAAAATAATGCTGTGCTACCTCACAGCAGCCTATCTCTGTAGCCTATCTCTGTGACAGAGCATATATACGGCCGTATGCTGTAAGTGCACTGAGCTATGCTTAGTTGTGGTGGGAGGGGTGAGAAAATACTTATAATTATGGGGAGGTCTCTCACCAATTGAAGCATCGAACTACACGACGCTACAAACCTCTGCCTTGCGGCAGAGGTGGCCTTGGAATCAGCTGCAGCGCAGGACCAAGCATACTAGCAACTGGATGGGATGAGAGGTTAAGTCTATGTTAACCTATAATGTCCTAAATAGTTTTTTTTGTGAAGTATTATGACTTAATTTAGCTAGGCTGAGCTGTCCCTTCAGGGCTGCTCAGGTTAAACTACTGTTAATATATAAAAGGCTGTGTAGGGTCTATATTGATTGGCAAGGCAGTGTGTTACACACAGGGCTAAGGGGGCTTGTGGGCTAGAAGCGACTGGGGTCGCTTACAGATTTGGTTTTCATCGATATCATAGTCCCTATGACAGTAATGAGAGGATCGGCATGTTCGTTGAGAGATTTATGAAAGGCTTGGGCCTGCTTGAGAATTACATCTTGCAGCAGTTCTTGTTTGAGTTCTGCATGCAAGTTTCTGATGGGAATGTAACATGGTGCAGCCAATCTGAGGCATTTATTCTGCACCACTTGTAAAGAATTTAAGTGAGTGGGAGCACAATAAGCCCATGCAGGAGCAGCGTATGTGATGATGGGTCTAACCAAAGACTGGTATAATTGTATCCCATTTTCTACTGATAATCTGGAGCTGCGATTTAGTAGTGGATACTGGGCAGACAGGCGGCCATATGCGAGGTTACGCTTAGCCTCCACATGGTGGCGCCATGTCAACTTACTGTCCATGATAAGGCCGAGGTACTTTACTTCAGCCTTGAAAGGAATATTTTCCCTAAAGACTGTTAGCCGCAAATTATGGGGAATAATATGGCGACGCGTGAAGATTACAGCCTCGCTCTTACCTACATTTATTTTAAGACGTAGACACCCGCGTTAATAAGTTGACTATTGGGGGGGCGGGGGATGTCATGTGTATACAGATTGTATAGGACTGGACCCAGGATGCTACCCTGAGGGACGCCAGCCCTAATGCATTTATTGGTATACAGCTCTCCTTCAATGGATACTGAGAAGGAGCGGTGGTCCAAGTATGATGCCAGAAGCTTAATGTAACAGTCTGGGAATTCAGCCCCATATAACTTACATAAAAACCCTGCTTGGAACACTATCAAAGGCCTTCTCCACGTCTAAAAATACAGCTGCCGTGAAGTGGTGCCAGTTGAATGATTTAGTTATGTGTTCCGATAACCAGACAAGTTGATGCACTGTTGAGTGCTTTTTCCGAAAGCCAAATTGCTCATTAGGGAATAAGTTTAATTCCCGTATATAGTGGTTTAATCGGTGCAAGAGTACTCATTCGTGAATCTTAGGGAGCATGGATAGTAAACTGATGGGGCGGTAATTTTGCAGTTGAGTGGGGTCTTTACCCGGCTTGGGAAATACAATAACATTGGCACTTTTCCAGGCAGTGGGGAAGCAGGCAAGATTAAAACTTGCATTAATGCACTCGGCTATAGCCTCAAACATGCTGTCAGGCAGCTGTTTGAAAACTACAGCCTGGAGGGAGTCGAACCCAGGTGCTTTACGGGGTTTCAGGTATTTAATTATACGCCTGACCTCCTCAGCATGTGTGGGATCTGGTTCAGCCACAGTGGGCTGTCGCAGGCACACTCGGAGGTCTCTATAACATTGGGCAACAAAAGCTGGATCAGCTGAAAAGTTATTAGGCTGGAAAGCTAATTCTAATTGATTTGCCTTAGCCTCAGCTTTCTGCTGAGGCGTATAGGCTACACCGTCATTGCCTTGAAGAGGCGGGATTTGGGAATGCTTTTTAGTAAACGTTTGTCATGTGCCACAAGCTTTGATCCTGAGTACATAGGCGGGATAATTTACTATTCCAGACATTGGACTGCCAGGCAGTGATTTCAATATCAATACGCTCGCTAAGATTGTTATCCTGGGTTTTAGTTTGCATATAGAGCCTACACAGCCTATTTTTTGCACAAGATAAGTTCCTTAATATTATCAGGGAGCTTATCTGTGATAATCCTCGGTGTCTTTTCCGGGACATACTTATTTACTCCTGTCTGAATTATCTCTGTGATGCGCTCGATAACAGAGTCTAATTCGTGGGGAGAACTAATAGGAGTTGTGCGATTTATTTCCTCATCTAGATATTCTCTGAAGCCGGGCCAGTTCGCATGCTTATAATCCGTAACTTTTCGAATTGGTGTATTGTCTGTTTCAAGTTCATTGACAGACAGGTGGCCAGGATAATGGTCCGAAGCCAATTCGTGGAGCACATTAAATCCTAAGGCCATATTAAAACCTTTGTTAAGCACGATATCTAATATATCAGGCCTATAATTAATATTATGAGGGTCAAAGGTAGATTCACTAGGGGCATAAATTATATAATTATGGTGCTCTTGGTGTCTAAACAAAGTATTGACATTGGCTGTGCGAGTGAGGCAGTCCCAGACGGGATGTTTTTCATTTAAATCGCCTACTGCGAGTAAGACTGGATAAGCATTTGTTAATTCATCAATATCTGAGCGCAAATCAATATCTGCTCGCCCAATGGGCGTTGAGCTGGCTCCTGATTGGCCGGACGAGTGACTTCTACTGAAGGGGTCGCTGAAATGCCGGGTTGGGGGGGGGGGGTTGTGGGCTGAGGCTGTAAATTAGCAGTAAATTCGGAAGGGAAGGCGAATATGAAATTGGTTTTATAGTTTGTGGCAGCACACAACTATTTGCTTTTGTCTTATTTCAGATCCAGCCTTAAATGTTCAGCCTATACCGCCTCCTGCAACTACCCATGACAAGATTAAAGCAGTCTCAGAAGTCCAGTCTATACTTTCTGAAACTAGCCATGGTGATGGTGGTGCTGTGACATGCGCTCAGTACATGATTACTGAAACAACACATGAAGATGCAGTTTTAGATGTTCTCCAGCCTCAAATTACACATGATGATGCAGTCTCAGATGTCCCCCAGCCTCAAACTACACATGATTATGCAGTTTGAGATGTCCTCCAGCCCATACCTTCTCAAACTACACATTGTGATGGTGGTACAGTCTCAGGTATCCTACCCATACTGCCAAAAATTTGTTCATACTGAGTATGTCGATAAGCCACATCAGCCATCCAATATTCGACCATGGTACCAAGGCGGAAGGAAGCACACTTTCCAAAATCATTCGTACGCAGATTACAGTTGGCTTCATTTCGATGTGTAGGGTGAGAAAGTATTTTGCTTTTTCTGTGCAAAAGCTCTAAACAAGACTCTATTTGCCCATGAATCGAATCACGACACTTCACCAACTTCCAATGCATATATGAATTGGAAGAGATCAGTTAACAAGCTTAAAAAAAAATATGCTTCCTGTTGTTACAAAGATTCATTACTGAAGTTAACTGCTCTCAAAAAAGGCGCACCAATAATATATCTTATTTCACAACAAGTCAGGATTGATCAGGTTAACAACTGCATTGCTTTGAAAGCAATAATCACTTCGGTTTTGTTTTTAGCACGTCAGGGACTACCCTTTCGGGCTAACACAAGTGATGAAGATAATTTCTGTCAACTTCTTATGTTGAGAGAAAATGACATTCCAGAACTGAAAAATTTTACACGGGAGAAAAAGTAGTTCACTTCGAGCAATATACAAAATGAAATCCTAAAAATAACTTCACATGAAATATTACGCAACATTGTTGACACAATTAAAAAGGGGGGAGAGTTTTCCTTTGATAGTTGACGAAACAAGTGACATTAGTGGCAAGGAACAAGTGTCAATAAATATTCGAAGTGTGGATCATGAAACATTCAATATAGATGAGTTTTTCATTAGGATATATGAAAGAGCATCAATGACGAGAGAATCCTTGTTTAATGTAATAAAAGATGCATTGCTTTGTCTAGACTTGAACTTAGATAAATTACGTGGGCAATGTTACGATGGTGGCGTCAACATGGCTGGTGCAAAAAGTGTAGTTAGATATAGAATGTTAGCTGAGCAACCTGTAGCATTATATATTCATTGCGCTGTGCATGCTCTCGATTTAGCAATACAAGGTTCGTCCAAATCGTCCAAAAATTCGGAACTGCTTGCAGTGGGTGAATGACATTGGGGTTATTGTAAGAGACTCTCCAAGTGCCGTGCAGTGTTTCCTCAAATCGCAACAGATCACACTTTGACTAGTTTTGGCCCACGACCAGTATTTCCAACTCGTTGGACTGTGGGAGAAGCATCTTTGTCAGGTGTTTTAAACATGTATCCACCTGTACTGGATTTTCTAGACACCATAGCTTATAATTGTAGTGACATTGGCCCTAAAGAAAGAGGTCTTCTAGATCAACTTTCGCAAGGAAATGTCCTTTTTGGTATTAAGATAACCCAAATGTTGTTTTCATTGACTGAGAACCTGAGTACCACTTTGCAAAGTAAAACCCAGACAGTTGCTGGTGCTAAGGAAGCTGTCAATGTGGTAATACAGTGTCTAAAAAGTAAGAGATCGGATATTGCATTTGATGGTGTTTGGGACAAGGTTGAACAGAAAATTAAAGAAATAGATCTTTCAAAACCCACACTACCAAGAATGAGAATACTTCCAAAAAGGTTAGAGCAGGCCCAAAATCCGACTGCTGAACACATATTTGAGTCAGTCAAACAATAATACAGAAAAACTTATTATGAGTTTCTAGATAATATTATTAATGAGATAGAAGATAGGGTTGAACAGCCTGGATTTAAGAATACATCGACTTGGAAATGAGTTTGCTATTGGCTCCTAGATCATTGGATGAGCCTGTCTTGACAACCATATCTGCATTTGGAATTGACGTGGCTAAGCTTAAACAAGAAAAGTAATTTATCGCACAGTTGATTCAAACCCCAAAAAGTGTACAAGATTATGTGAATGGTTTCAAACAAATGCATCCAGAAACAAAGAGCATATTTTTCCAATTACATGTTCTCCTAAGATTGCTACTGGTGGTTCCAGCTATAGCTCAACGGTCGTTTTCAATGCTACGCAGAATAAAAACGTACTTTCCGTCAACCATGACACAAAAATGTTTGAATCATTTGTGTATTATTACGAGTAACCCATAATTACTTGAAGCTACGAACATAAGCAAAATTATGAGTGAATTTATTAATGCTAATTCTTACAGGTGCCAAGTGTTTGGAAAAGTAGAGGCGTGACTGTGGTTCTCATATTGTACGTAAAGAAACAAAACCAAAAATACTGTCTATGTGTTATCTACCAATTAATTGGTTACTCATCATAAATTAATTTTCCTTAATCAATAATTGTTGTGATTTAAAGGTGTTAGATTCATGCAAGTTCTGAAGTGTGTGTTTCATTTCATTATGTTACATCATCCACATGAGTAGGTCTATGTTGCCATATTTAACCACATCTCTTTTTCGGATATTTAGGTACTGTTGATTAAGACATAAAATATTCCAATTAAAATTTCACGTTAAATTCTCAATTTTTTTTTTAAAGGTCGTGCCCTATTACCCCCACGTTCACAATGCAGGGGGCAATGCCCCCCCCCCCCCCCAGCCGCCCTAATTCCGGCGCCACTGCTGTTTGCTTCTGTTGTATTTTAGTGGTTACCAATGGTTTCTGTTGTGTTTTGTTATTTTCTGTTGTGCCGTAGACTATTGTTTTGTGAGATTCAAGTGGTTTATATTAGTTTACGCTATATTACATTGGTTTCTGTTGTGTTTTTATTGGTTCCTATTATGCTGGACAAGAAATGATTTCAAAAGATAAGAGTGCCCCAAGAAGGCAAAACATCAGATTGTGGTGGTGGGGAAACAGCAGTGTCTCAAAAATCCCATCTGCCATTGACAATGTTCACGTGTTTCTCAAGCCTCGTGAACAAAAATTGTTGTAATTAAATAATGGATATTAGAAACAGTGTAAATTTATATACATCATTCACACAAAATACTGCACCTGCTGCAATGTTTTGCCATATGATGGTGACGTGGTGGTCCCTGTCGGGGCGGGAGTGCTCGTGCCAAAAACCAAGAGCATGCAGGAATTCGTGCTGAATGATGCCCTTGCTGCCGAAGCAGCCAGGGTAGGAGAGGAACAGGTCCGTCACAGGCACCCCTGGCTCATAGCCCACATAAGAGGCGCAGCTGAAATAGTAGTTATATATCATCATTTCTCGTCGCTGTAAAAGTTCCCAATCATTTTAGTCAGTGGCACATCTAGACATACATTAAGAATTAAGTTCTAAGGCTACATATATATTTCAATACAAAGTGAATCATATATCAAGATACTTTTAAATGCTCATGTAAGTTTTATGGGATTTCAAGCTAATCTTCTGAAAACGGGTGTCAGTTTTAGGAGTTGCAGCACCCCTTCCTCCTTAATATGCTACTGCCATTTAATAGTGTCCTTGCTTTATGAATTAAATAAACACCTATTTTGAACATAAGTAAACATTACAGTAGTAGTCTCTACCTATCTATTAATTAATCATGCCCAACCCCTCCCAACTTTGTCACTAAAAAGTCTCTCTTGCATGGAAATGCTAATTTGTGAATATGACTACAGAGGATATGCAATGGGCGTAAGTAGTTAACCAAAGCTTTCAGAACCAAGGCCGCGGTGATATGGTAGTGCTTAGACTACTTGCCTACCAACAAGTAGAACTGGGGTTGTTTCCCGGTGAGATTGCTCCCCGTAATTTATTCGTACATGGGAATTGTGACGGATGATGCTTCTGTTTGGCGGGTTTTCCCGGGGATTTCCTATTTTCCCCCATTATTGCATTCCGTTGCCGCTCCATACGCTCTTCGTTTCACCCACATCGGCGCTCTAGACCCTGATGTTAAGAGCCGCCCAAATCTCATTACTTCGCTTTTTAGAAGCATTCAGTAAATAGCTAACTAAGTATAAAAGGTGAAGCAAGGTGCCGGGAAAGCATTACCCAAATTCGGCATTCCTCAGGCGGACATAATGGGGCTGGGTGGTCCTGCGCACGATCCGCACACAGGTGTAGGCCTGCAGGTCATGCAGAGCCTCCTCCACCTCTGCAACATGTGTTTCGTTGAACTCGGAGCTGTAGTCGTAGTAGAGGACTCCCTCAGGCCACAAGTTTCCAGGACCATTCAGCAGGTTGCGGACCTGCGGACAAGTCTCCGTACTTGGTGGCGGGACTAAGTACAAAACAGAGAATACGAGAGAAGTGGCAAAGTCATTGATAAAGTTCTTCACATAAAGTCTGTATTCTCCTTTTTTAGGCTCGTGGCACTATTACAGAGTATCTAAAATGTTGGAATGCTATTCACCAATCAGCGCCTGGTAATCTACTCGCCAGCTTGTAGCCCAGCCAATATGAAACCTTGTGCAGTATGAAGTTTCCAATCGGTCACTAAGGTGAATTACGCGTCTACGAGCACTCTAGTGACAGTCTGCGCCTCTGCAGTCGGTCGACTACCTGTTCGACACCGTGCCCTAGTCGACCAGCTATCCAGCGAGGCAATAATGAGGTCGGAACACACTCGATATCACCATCGCTGACTCGTCTGAAGAGCTGACTCTTGGGGCTGAATAACAAGCAGCTGGGGCAGGTCGCGCCACTACTCCCGGCGTTTCGCTCAGAGACGTCACTTCAGCAGTAATAGTGGTGCGTGGAAATATAATGAAATGATGGCAGTGCAATTAAAGTGTTGTGGAATAGATAGGCATGCTATGCGTGAGCTGAGTCCCAGTAAAAGTATTTGACAATAAAGGCCCTACAACAATGGGTGGTTGGCGTTTGTGGTTGTTGGTGGTTGGTGTTGGTGGTTGTTGGTGGTTGGTGCTGGTAGCAGTTGAAGTACAGGATGATATATACGAGATAGCACAATAGGCGGTTGGTGGTTGGAATTGATGGTTGGTGGTTGATCGGAAAATCATTTCAACTCCCGGTTGGTGTTGGTGTTTGGTGTTGCAGCAATTTGGAATATATTAAACTTTTACCACCAACCGAGGCCATTCTCTAGTTTCTGAACGAGTGACAGTGGACAAGCTTTGAAATGGAGGGAAGTAATCTTAAAAATAAAAATATTTATCTCGAGTTGATAGTATATTTTTTTTAAATAAGTAACTAGCAATACTTAATATTAAAACTATATTGTGTAAGAACATATAAGTTAAAGCAAACCATACCAATTTATCTTATTTGCAGGCTTTTGTGAAGCAATTGCATGATTAGACAAATTGGAGTTAGCTATGTATCTTTTTACAAGATGCAGTGCACTTAATTTTTAGCATTAAAATAATTATGTTTTTAAAAGGATTATTTAAGCTTACTTTATTCATATAAGTTAAAATCTTAGCAGATAAAGTCTCGACCGCTTAGTTATAAAGATCCAGACTCCAGGAGTAGCCAATTAAAACAATTGGTTCGCGTAGGATTTTTACTGCTATCAGTTACTAAAACCGCACAACAGTTTACGCCAACGCCAACACTAACACTGAGTATTGTGCCACTAAAATTATTGCACACCAACCGAAAATCACTAACCACATTTTGTGCTAGGGCCCTATATGTCTTACTTATTCGAACATGCCTGCCCTCACCTATTTGGTGAACTTGGACTCGACCAGTGGTGAAGCTGCTCATCTAAGGCTCCCGCCTAACCTAACGCCTTTTCCCATGTGTGAGGCTTAATAAGGGCGACACTGCCACCCGCATCAAGTGTGCCACCACCGTTAAGCACAAGGCTCTCAACTGGCACGAAGTGTTCTCGTCGCACTGCGTGTACCTATGGGACTTTCAGCGATGATCCTGTTATTTTATTGGTGGGAAGTCTGTAGGAATATATCTGACGCGTATACATATTTTGAGATACAGTACTTTAGAGAAACCACACTTTTAGTCATTATGGATTGCTCTGAAATGGTGTTTCCAATGTGCGTGACATCTGCATGACACTCTGCAGCACATTTCAAGTGCTAGGTAAGTGGGAGCCTCAATGTTTCAACTATTTGTGAAATGGTAATTTATGTACGAATTGAAATTTCCTTCGAGAAATTTAACTGTCCCAACAATTCAGAATTAACCGTGATGCCGGCTAAGAGCCAGCCACAGTCAGCCCCTGGTAGCACTCGCCGCTAGCAGTGCACTTGGGTAAGCACGTGTTCAAGCACTGCTACAGGTTACGGACTTTCACAAAACGGAATATAAATTGTCTCAGTGTACTATGTATTTATTTTCAGGGTAAGAAAGTTTGTAATGGTAACAGGTATTTCTGAAGGTTTTGTGGGGAATTACCATTTGAAATTTAATGTGCTTTCAAAAGACAATTAAAAATCAGCAAGAAATCCTAAGTAAATGTCTGTATGTAAAACTGTTTTTAAATTCTTTTAGTGCCATTCCAATTTGTCGTATGAATATTTTCACATAGCGTGCATAGCACTTCTGCTTGTGTGAACCCCGTAGGGAGCCATGGCAGGTCCTCACGACCCCTGCCTCTGGACAATCGTTCTAAGAGAGCTGGAGAGGTAAGACGCTGTCACGTACACACTTCATCTTTTTTGCACTGGTGTAGGTTTCAATAGTTCACTTTAGTATACAGGTTAACCTTTGCCTTACGTACGTTTTGCCAGACATCCCCCGCATAATGCTATCTGCTTAACATAATAATTTGCAGCCTTTTCAGGCTTTTCGAGATGCTAATGAGATGAGAGGGAGGTGTGTCGGAGAGGCCATGCAGCCCGTGCTACTTGTATATCGGATGTTATCTGCCCATGCTTAAGGCTTTTCAATGTAATTTCTACTTAATTGTGACGCGCAATATTGCGGGTAATATGTCTGTGTCATTCTTGGAGGGTTTTGTAATGTTAACTTGTTTTGCGGCCACATCGCGCGTGGCCACGTGGTCGGAGCTCACTAATTCCGTATCGACGCAATCACAGCGTTTTGAGGGCTAATTGTTGTTTTATCTTGTGCACCATAATTTATTTCAGGGTCCTATGTAGTATTTGTAATAAGGGTTCTTGTATTTTACGTGTTTGATGCATTTTGTTCCTGGTGCCCATTACAAACATCGAGCAAATTATTGTAATGCTGTCATATAACACAAAGTTGTGTACTGTGATACTTAATATTTTGCATATACTCTTACATGCTTTTTTCCTGTGTACCTACTGATAATCATAGCTTATAAATGCTAACATTCCTAATCTATTCATATAATTTCACGTAAAAATCAGGAGTTTATAGAATATGTGTTTTGAGATGATAAAACTTTTCGAAACGCGAATTTCACTGAAACAATGCAACCTAACTAAAAGGATTATTCTCTCTTTAAAGTGTTCATTGATAATAAATACTCCATACCCTTAACCTTATTTACTTTTATTAATTGTAATCTACAGTGCACTTGGCAACTACTTAACTCACAATAGTCTAAATAGTTTAAGTAAGTTGCACTCTACTGTGCGACACGGCGACTTGAAAATATACCTATTCATTTTGAAAACAAATATCAGTTTCTTCTGTAACCTCAAACTACTTTAGAAATAAAAGTCAATACTTTAACATACAGGAGATAATTTTGTCGTTTTCATATATATACATACATATATATATATATATATATATATATATATATATATATATATATATATATATATATGTATGTGTGTATGTGTGTGTGTGTGTGTAAAAAATCGCATATAAATGACAGAATCAAAGGGAGTTTCTCTGGTTAAATTACTCATCGAAAGATACAAAAAATACAAAAAGTGTAACGAAAAATAATATGAAAAAATTAAGAAGAAATAACCACCATTAATTGAAGAATTACGAAATACTGGTAAAAAAGTATAAAAAGTAAGTGAATAAAATAAAAAATTAATAATAACACTAGTTAAGAGTGTTAAATGTAATTCCACATTCAATTTGGAATTCAGAACATCATGGTAAAGGTATTATAAATTGAGCTTTAAATGATTTAAATTTACTCAAAATGCATTTGCCAGGCTATATATATATATATATAACTTATAAATGAATATAAAAAGCTTAACTTTCGATATACCCATAGATAATTTTTTAACAAAAGATCAACTTGAGAAAAAAATTAAAGAAGGTAAAGGTTTATTATTAGCGTTGACACTTCTAATACTCGAAAAAAATATCAATAGAAAAAAAAGATAATAGATTACATCATGGAGGAATTATACCACTTATATTTCCGGTTGTATGTGCACTTTGTGCTTTTGCAGCGGCTACTGCGTTTTATAATTCTGTCGAACAACCTAGAAAAAATATTTAAAAAATTAGAAGAATAACAGAGATACAATTTAGCAATGGAAAATAAATTAGGAAGCAGTTCAGTTGCAAAAAAGAAGGGATGATTTGAAAAAAATTGAATATATACCCACTATCTAATATCTCATTGAAAAATATGTAAAAATATTAAATATAAGAAATATCAGAACTGTTTATATGATTTATGAATTACTAAAAAATATGCACAAAAATGAATGTGCTGTGGTTAATTGGGTTTGTTCAATATTGTATACTTGGGTGATTGAAATGTAAATAATTCTACTTGATTATTCTCTTGCTTACGACAATTGATATATAATTTAATACTAGTTTTCAACGCTCTAAATGTTCTATGATTATTGTGTACTATTTAAAATATCTTATTTTTTACTGAAGTTAAAAAATGATTCAGTTGTACTAAATTAAAGGAATTTTCAGTGTTATATGTTAATATCCTACTTTTAAAAGCTTTATTGACTAAGTACTTTTTATTGGTTCTTCTATTTATTTTCTTAACGAAAACATTAGTAGAATAAGGAAATGTTTCTTTTAATTTGTTTTTATCTTGTTTATATAATTCATTTATATTAACATCAGATAAAGGTAAATTTGTAAAATTATTCTTTGTTATCCATTCTGTTACCTGCTTACTATTATTTCTAGGTTTTACAAATAACTAGTTTAAAAAAATGGAAATAATCTTTTAAAAATTCTTTTTATCTTTTGAATATAGTTATTTGATATTGGCATATGAATATGGTAAATTTGCAAAGTTTATTTTTCTTACCTTATTTATAATGAACGCTATAATAGCTGTAATTAAATCAGCTTTCCTTAGATTATACCAATATTTAATTTTTAAATCTCTACCTATAATTCTTAATTCTCTCAATCGCTCCTTTGTTCGCTGGCTTTTTACTTTATTTAGTAAGAAAAAAATTTTAATTATAAAATCAAAAATGAACAATATGAGAAAATAAAAATTCTTAATAAAATAGAGCAAGTGATTAAATTATTAATAATAATGATATAATTTTTAAATAGGTAACTACTATTTAAGACGATAATTTTTAAGATATTCACTAAAACATTTTTTACATATAGTTCTGTGTTTGTCCTTGCAAGTTTTGTTATAATTAAATAATTTTATGTATTTATTCTCATTACATACTCTACATGTCTTTGTTGGGTAATTTTCGTGGTGAATTTCATTTAGAAAACCTACTACTGTATTGTGCGGTTTACTGTTTTTATGCTTTTCGAGTTGAGTACTATAAATATAGTTTCCACATTCGCATAGTATTTTCTGTTTTTTTAAGGCATAATGATTTTTACAATATTAACTAAACAATTTTTTCATTTTGTTGTATGTTTGTCTAAAGTATCCTTATGAGGATAAAATGAATTGATTGGTTTATTATCTTTACATACTATACATGTCTTAGTTGAATAATCGCCATGTTGAATTTCATTTACAAAAAAATTAATCCATGTTGTATAATTTACAATTTTTATGCTTTCAAAATTTGTTCTACAAACATATTTTTCACATTTACATTGTATTTTCTCTTTTTTTTTAAAGGTATAACGGGTTCTATCGTATTCTCTATAACATTTTTACAGGTGTTAATATGTTTATCTTTTATGTGTTTATGAGGTGAAAATTTTTCTATGTTTAATACTTCGCCACACTTTTTACATTGCTTTTCTTGATTTTCCATTTTTTATTAAATAATTTATATAAGATATTTTTTTATGTTTTATAATTTTTTTCTCTATAAATCAAAATGGAATCTCTGCTCAACAAGTCGAACAATTCATTAAAATTGACTAAAGTACAATATCTAGACAAAAATAAATGGTATGCTGTAACAGATTTTAAAAAATATGAATCTAAATAAGGTAAAAAAAATTAACTTTATTCTAATATATAGGTATAAAATTACTTTACCTAAAGATATTTAAATATAGGTAAAAAATAATGCTTTAAAATTAATAAATGAGAAAAGTGGTTTTTATAGTGTATAAAAAAGGTTTAAAAGATCTGAAAAATGGAAATATGTGCATGATATTGAAATATCTTAAAAATAAATAAATTCTATTAATTTGAATCTTTTAAATATTTTATTTGATTTTACCTTAAATTTACTTGATTTTAGTTTAAATTTGCTGTTTTTAATTCGAATCTACATAAAATCTTATTTCATATTTCATTTGATTTTAGCTTACAATTACTTTATTTATGCTTAAATTTACTTGATTTTAGCTTAAATTCACTTGGTTTTAACTCAGATTTGCTTTTTTAAAAATTGATACAAATACTGCACAGTCGATTTTTTTTAAGTTGGACATTTGCTTGATTTTTGATGATTTTGCTTCTTTTTAGCTTAAATTTGTTTGATTTTGAGAATGAAAAATCCTGAATGCCTATTTTGGAAAATGGTAAATTTGCTTGATTTTCAATCAAAATTGCTTGTTTTTATAGTATGAAAGATGTTGCATGGCCATTTGGTGAAATATTGGAAAATTTGCTTGATTTTGGGCTTAAATTGCTTGATTTTTGACGAAAATTGAGACCAAATGAGGTTTCTAGAAGTAGAAAGAGTAGCTTGAAAATGATAAAATTACTTGATTTTTGGCTTAAATTTGCTTGTTTTTAGCTTAACGTTGCTTAGTTTTGGCTTAAATTTGCTTATATTTGAGAGTTGAAAATTGAGACCAGGTGAGGTTTTTAGAAGGTAGAAAAAGTAGCTTGAAAACGACGAAATTACTTGATTTTTGGGTTAATATGCATGATTTTTTGATGAAAATTACTTGTTTTTTATGAAAATTGAAGAAAAATGGAGCTTCTGTAAACAAGAAAAAGTGGCTTAAAAACGATCAAATTGCTTGAATTTTGGGTTAAAAAGCTTTGATTTTTGGATGAAAAAATGAGGTGGGCCAGAACCCGCATTCTATATCTGCTATTCTATTTACCAATGAAGCGACCATCACAAACCATGGGCGCGTAAATTTACGAAATTTGCACTACTGGCTGACGGAGAATCCGCATTGGGTCCCGCACATGGAGCACCAGTGACAGTGTAAAGTGAATGTATGGTGTGAAACCATTGGAAACGACATCAGAGGGCCATACTTCATTTAAGGGTCAATGACCGGCTGTACATACGCCTATTTCATCAGAAAGACCTTACCGGCACTTCTGGAAGACATACTGCTCGACATACGTCGTGATATGTGGTTTCGGCGTAATGGTTGTCCTGCAAATTTTGCTTTGGTGGCAAGGAAAGTGTTAAATGAAACGTTTCCAAACCGGTTTTTTAGGCGTGATGGTGCTGTAAGATGGGCAGCTCGTTCCTCCGACCTCACACCTCTCAATTTTTTCCCTGTTGGGAACACTGAAAGATAGGGTGTACACGGTTCCTACACTGCCAGAAGACATGCAAGAACGCATTGTGGCAGCTTGCAGATGCATTACGCCAGAAACACTTCAGGCAGCTCGTCGCTCGCTGCATGTGCGTTTACAGATGTGTATTGCTGTCGATGGTAAACACATCGAGCCCATGTTGTGAAAAGACATCATATGAACCATAATTGTCGTCTTACTATGCATGCGGAAGCGATTGCACTTCTCCTTAGGTTGGTTTGTTCTGTTTTAGTTGTGTATCTGCACGCACTCGTTACTCAGTACTATTAACGACTACGAGACAGATGTCCTGAATTATGTTGGTATCTGAATAAAATATAATGTATTGATATCAGACTTGCAATCACATTGCCCGTCTTACCTCCGCTGCGGTGCTTAGTCCAATATCGCATTCCGTGCCTCCTACCCCATTAAGGTAAGCGCTACGCTGCTAGCGGTCCCACCAGGATGAGTCACGGCATGTGTTGTTTACTTACAGCTGTGAGTACAGGTCCCCTGTCCCATGCTACCGGCCCACATAACTTAATCATATTTGCACATTATTTATTGGCCTTTCTGTGATACTTTCCATTACATTTGCTGTATCACTGAATTCCTTTTTTCACGTTCCTTCAGATGCCGTTGAAATAAATGTATGTTTCTAGGCGGAAAATAATATGGGGGGTTAATAATTTCTGCCCATACATATGTTACGAATAGTCACTATATGGCAAATGACTTGCCCCCATATGTGATTTCATTTAGTGAAAACCGCATTTTGTGATCTGCAACCCGTTCCGGAAATTTTGGGGGTATCCACGTTAGGATGACCATCGTGTATAATCAACTGTAAATATGAAAGAACTGAGCTTATTTTATTGTAGTTTTGTTTCGTCAATTGCAAAGAACATAATTTAGAGCACTTGTTAATGTGTTGTATAATTTCCTTGAACATTTCAACCAAGCTATGACCCTGACCTGTCAACAAAATTGTTTTGATGTGACTGTCAGCAGCATTACTTGCTAATACACTAGGTAAAAAAAAAATCTTACGGGAAGGTGTGTTATGAATGACTATCGGCAGGGGCCCTTTATGCCCGACCTCCCCGAAGGGTGACTTTCAGTGAGACTCCATTCTCATTATCGAGCAAAGCGGCTGACATCTGTCGGTGGGAGAGGCCGCAGTGGTGTAGTGGATAGACTTCTCGCCTCCCAACAAGGCGAAGCTGGTTTGATTCCCGGTGGGGTCGCCCCTGGATTTTCACGTGTGGGAATCGTGCCGGACGATGAAGCTGATCAGCGGGTTTTCTCAGGGATCCCCCAATATCCCCCGCCCTTGCATTCCGGCGCTGCTCCATACTCGCCTCACTTTACCCTTATCGAGTATCAAGACCTCGATGTTAAGAGCCGCCCAAATCTATTCACTCAATCTAACGACTGAAATATGTACTAATATCTCTTATTTATACCCCCCCCCCGCCCTATTATACGCAGCGCCACCTGGCCACTCACCCCGGTCAAGTACTCGTCTTCCCTAAGGATGATGTCTCCCTCGAAGAACGGCCCCTCGTCTGCTGTGTTAGGATACTCTCGGTGTGTAGTCGTGTGTTCCTTCCGGCTGGCGGTTCTGGTGCCTGCGTCAGGGCCATGCTTAGTGGGGGTGATGGGGGCAGGCCTTGCTCCCCACGAATCGCTGAAAAGGGGGCAATATCACGTACAAGGACAAAAAAATTGAGAGCGAACTAAATACAGGCTGATTCTCAATTAGACCGACAAACTTCGGGAGGTGATTCTTCATGAAGATGTAAAAGGAAAACATATGTGACACTTTATACCTTAACCGAAAATTAAGGGAGGCATGAGCCCTTAAAAAATCGAGATTTTAAGCCGTATGTGTGCAAAATATTGGCTCTTACATTGAAGGTCCCGATAACATACAATAACGTTCCGAGAGTTGTCATTGTATTTACCTTCGTAACCGATATTTTGCACAGATACGGTTTAAAACCTCTTTAAGGGCACATACCTCTCTTAGTAAGTGTCGCGTATGTTTTCCTTTTACTTTTTCATGAAGAATCATCCCCCGAAGTTTGTCGGTATAATTGCCAATCAACCTGAAGAGGTAATCGCAAGTATAGGCTGTTCACAGTTACGGTTAAATGTGCACTTTTGAAAGCTCTGCCTAAGATTTACTTCTGTGCCTACTTTGTACCCTTACATCATGTGTAACATTAGCATTGTCCTGGCCCTCTCGCTTTGTTCATGCGCCGGTCAAGTTAAATCTGGGAAGCTGTTAAGAAGGTAAATTCATAAACAGTATGCCAATTTTTACTCTAATCTGTGTTAAACAGACAGGAAATATTTTAAATAAATACAGTGGCTGAAAATGTAAAAGTTAAGCTTTGAATGTGACGTTGAGACACGGGACTATTTCTCGTATTTTGTTGAAAACTTAACTGGAAGCACGAGTCAATGTGTCCGTTAAAATGCAAGGTGCTCGGGACGGTGGTTTTGTTTTTCCATAGGCTCATTTTAAAAGTGCTAATTTTTACCGTGAATTATCTCTCTTAAACATGCTTTTAAATATGGTTCGCTGTCCATTTGGTGTAGTTTTCTAGACTTGGTTAAGCTTTGTCTGCACGAGGCGGAGGAATGTGCTGAAAGTAGAACTTTAGAAGGGCTTCAGATATGTTGGAAGTAACCATGAATGGGCTATATTTCGTGCATACAGTTGTGCGTTGCTGCCTACGCTCAAGACACTCGTGAACTGACTGACTGGGGTATAGTGTCTGTGGAAATGGCAGGCAATCGTGCAACATTTTCGTAACATTCTAGTAATGTGGGAAACAAAATGCTAGCATTCTGGTATAGGCTGTTCACGGTAAAGTGAGCACTTTTTAAGGCTCTTCTACATTTTTCCGTTCACCAAATTTCTATCTTCCTGCTGCTTTTTAATATCACCCTTGCAATGAGACCAATAAACACAGTGTATACATCTCACCACTCTCAAAATTTAACACATAAGGCTGCATTGAACTATATTTATAAGAGGTTAATGCCTGTTGCGAGGGCCTTAAAGAGTGCTCTCTTTATCGTGAATGGCCTTTGTTGTGTAGTATTATCATAACCTCAGTATTATATTTGTACACTGAAACAGTGAGAAATGAATGGGTGCAGTGTATTTAATTACGCACACGTTGTTTTAATTCATTCCATGCATTGAATATTTTAGCAAAAATACTTTTAAATCTTATTAAAATTGAACTTGCCTAACTATTAACTAATTGGAAATGTACAATTATTTTACAAATAATTCCCGTGTATCATCTGTTGTAAGGTTAAGAAAGGACTTTTGAATTCAACCTTTGAAAATTGTCGCTGCTTCTAAGGGCTGTTCACAATAAAGTGAGCACTTTAGAAATGAACTTTAGAAAAAAGTCACTGCCCCTGCATGCATATATTTTATTGGCCGCACCGAGTGAAATTCGCCCAGTAAAGTTGGTAACGTTGGATGGAAATTAGTTACTTATCTGAACGTCTAATAACAAGTGTTGGGTAACCATTTGTGATAACTTAAAATTATTTCTTTCGATTTCTGAATGCATCGAAGTGTAAAAATGGACATATTGGAAAGTATTTACTTTCTTAATCATTTCACAGTTTATTTGACCTGACGGATGAACAAAGTGATGAGACCTATAGCAATGTAAATTTTACATAAGGCGGAGGAATGCACAACTGATGTACAAATAGATCTTAAGCAAGGATTTCGAAAGTCCTCGTGTTGCCATGAATAGCCTCTACTTATGTTCAGTTCACCTAATTATTTGTCTAAATTGAATAAAAAACAGTATTTAATTCGCCACTGCAGTCGGCCGTCATTTATTCAATCAGTGAAATAGTTTCATGTCACAAAATTAGTCAGTGACATTTTTTCACTCAAACAATAAGCGATTTCCGACTGACTCTAAGCGGAGACATTTCCACTGATTCGAGTAGTTGAATTTCATTGCTATTCAGTGGCTTTTCACTGGTTCGAATTTAGAGTGTACACATATGCATACAAGTAGATCTTAAGCAGTGATTTACAAGTGTTCATTTTACCTGAACATCACATAATTTTTAGACCGATAATTTTATGTAATAGGTCCGTGATCGCACCTGGAGTTGTCGCTTTGTCGCGATGCGTGCGACCCTTCTGTGCGGGCCGACCCGACGGTCTGCGGGGACCTCACACCTGGTGTGATGGCGTGTTCTTCGGGAGACACTGAGGAGGATGCTACAGGATGGAAGCTCGAGAGGCCCAGGAACGACAATCTCCTCTCTGGATGGACCTCTGGTTCGTCCCCTAGCGGGACAGACATCTCGCCATGTTCTGCCGGACAGAGGACGCGGGCCTGCGGCACGGGAACGTACACGACGACGGCGAAGGACAGGATCGTCACCCACCTCGCCGACATCTCTGCCGCGCCTGGAAGCACGGCCTCCGAGCGATTGTTTTCACCTGGAGCTGGAGCTACGTTTGGCCGGGCCATCAACCAGTGATGCGCCCAACAATTAGCCCACTCCGCCACACCAAGATAACGCTCCCCCGATAGTGTTAAGTGTCACGGATGACGAGACTTACACAAAAAATAAAATCCATCGCTGACGCGTCAAGGGGGCCGCGGTTGCCACAGTGGCTAGTGCGCTCGCCTCCCACCAAGGCGAACTAGGTTCGATTCCCGTTGGCGGTCGCTCCTTGATTTTTACATGCAGGAATCGTGCTAAACGATGCCGCTTGTCGACGGGTTTCCTCGGGGAACTCCTGTTTCCCCAACCCTGCATTCCAGAGCTGCTCCATGCTCACCTCGATTCACCCTCACCACTTCTCCGGCTGCCATGCCAAATTACCACACTCAAGTAGCAACTCTAAAGTTATCACGGCGTCCTACGCTGACAGGGAGAAATCAAAGGGATCTTATCAGTCACAGGTACCTACGTCAAAAGTTTTCAAATCTTGCAGGAAAATCTTAACGAAAACGTGGTAACGATCTCTCCACAAAGAGTAATTACCCTGAAGATGAATTTACAGCCCCCCCCCCCACCCATAAAAAAGTATCTGAAAGTGAAGTGTTGATGTTTACAGATAGTCAAGATCGTGGCTTTGCAACCTCAATGCTGGATGAGCTGAATAACTATGAAGTGTCTTCTATTGCTAAATCATGTGCACCTTTAAGATCAGTAGTTAGTGGGGCAAGAACAATTTATGGTGACCCTGGCAACAGAGACATGGTAGTAATCATGGGTGGCACAATCGATGTAGCATAAAAAGTTAAGGTGGTAAATGTATTAATTCGTTAAAAGAAAATCTATCTCTCCTTAAGCACGCAAATTTAATTGTGGTGGATGTACCACGCAGGCACGATTTACAAAACTATTATTGTATCAGTAAGGAGACTGGTTGTGTAAACAACAAAATTTACTAACTCTGTGCTTACTTTAAAAATCCAAACAAAATCAGAAGCAGTGAATTTAGCCGAGAATCCCATACAAGGCACATGACCTTCATTTGAATGGTTTAGGGCAAAACAAAATCGCAGCCACACCGAAGGCTTTAATTGTTACGATATGTTTATCGTCACCTGCTGCATTTTGTTGAGATATATTTTGATAATTTTGTAAGATATATGTATATATATAATATATATATATATATATATATATATATATATATATATATATATATATATATATATATATATATATATTCCTTAGTGCTATTTTCTTATGAAAAATATGACTTACACAGAATAATTCTACAAATTAATATTGGTATAATAGACCATCTTATTCGCGCGAGGTTGTAAGTGCCAAAAATATGAAGAATGTTTGGCCCAGTTGTTCAAAACTTGTTTTGTATGTTAAATATTTTACAAATTCATCTTTGATTGCAGAAATTCATCACCAAAAAACTGCATTCCCATACTTCAAATTTAATTATCTTACTCTTAATGCTGTGGTCGCTCGCCACATGGTGTCAATCTGTCACGCGAGACGTGAAGTCCGAGACAGATAACGTAATATACGGTTTCCTCCCTCGACTATTTTCTAAGCAATACGGTATGATTCTCTATAGTTCAAAACACACCTATCTCCGAAACGTGTTTTGCAGTATGGCACATTAAAACAGATTTAGTTAATTTAATTAGAAAGTAATAACTTTAAACCAATAGTGAATGCGGTATTCAATCACAAATACAATTATTTACCTAGCTATATAAAAACATTTGCTAGTTTTTAATAGGAAACGCGCTTCTTCTCGTATAACATGCCTGTGCAGAAAAAACTGCGAATTTTAATTGGCGAAAATTCATATTTAAAACCATAATTTAGACTTTTTAAGAATGCCATTCTAAAGGTTTTATGTTCCTATTGTGTGTTCAGAAAACAGCGTTTCAAAAGAGCGTATAGTTATCGGGCAATTTGCTAGTAAAAATTTACATTGGCGGTAAATGGAGTCGAAATGACTCCCGCCGACTCTTGAAACACACGTAAAGCTAGTTCCACAATAGTGCGATGCGTTGCGTTTCGATGAGCGGTGGCCAATCAGGATGAAGCAGATTCCGTCGCAGCGCGTCGTCTTCGAGTGCGTTGCGCGAAATTCTTGCAGTGCGATTCTCGCAGGCGTCAGCCTGCGATGGAGAAGAAGAAGAATAAGTGTTTGTTTACAACGAGAATAAAAACATATATTTTCTTACAATTAGAAAAAGACGATCGCGTTTACGCCGACGTTTTCGTATTTGTATTTTTATTATTACTGCGTGGATGTGCAAAATAGAAGACAAGGCTTCTTATAGATTTGGACAATGTCATAAAATTAGTTCATTAACATCAAAACAATTGTCCTTCGTCTTATGTCTCGTTCCCGCTATTTGTCGTCATACATAGCGTTCATATTGCCCTGTTTTTATCTTCTACCACCTAAAACATACAGTTTCAACTTTTATGCGTGTCTTTCGTTACATTCGTGAGGTCTGGAAATGTAATTTCCACCTTTAAACTAGATAGCAGCACCAGATCAGCAAGTACAGCTCGTCGCAGCCGAACGCATCGGATTGCGACACAGCGCATCGCACTATTGTGGAATTGGCTTAAGGGTGGCTAGGCTGCGGGCGAAAATGTCGCCCAGACGTCCCTCTGCTGCGTGCGTAGACAAAAGAAGACTGCGTGATCCCCCCAGCTGACTGCGCGTCCCTCCAACCCCCTCGTGGGGGTGTTTTTGGAAGGGAGGGGAAGGGGGCACGTGGCGTCCATGGAAACGCCCTGTGTGGTGGGAGTGGGGGGAGGGGAGGGGGCTGGCCAGCCGGCGGCGGCTCGTGTTGTCTGCACGCCAGCCACATGGTCTTGGAGAGCTACCGCGCTGGACAACGAAGCCTGTCCTCGCCCCTGGCTGGAGCCTCCAGGGTGGACGCAGCGTCGGTGGCGCCGCTCCAGGTCGTGAGTACCCGCAGCTGCTGTGCGTTCCTCCACGTGCATGTACAGTCAGGTTCAGAACCATCGCAAACATGCCACTGCTGCTCGTTGTAAAGTTTCGCCAGCTTAGGCAGCAAAGGCCACCACACAAAGAAATAATACATCCATCTTAATTCAATGTTTTGCCATTTTTGGGGTTTAAACGATAGTGTTTTTATAACGCGTCTGCGTACATATTTCGATTTATATTCGATGGGGTTCAAGTAGGAATATCTCGGTGAATACTTTTTTTAAACAATTTTTTTCCCTCCTTAGCCTACCCTATTTCTGAGTATAGTTCATTCACGGCTACTTCCAACTTTTCAGAATATATGCTGAAGTTCTACTTCTAGGATATTCCTCCGCCTCATGCAAACAAAGCTTTGAAAATTCACACCAGATGCGCATTCGTGCGCACTCTGTGAAGTAATATTTTGCATGAGAACTATTTATTACTAGGCATTACCAACACGCCTATTTTCCCTCTGTCTTTGTTCATGTTAATTATAAAGGAAATATTTATAACTTATAAATAAAACGTAAGTAAAAGTTCAATTTAACAAAAATTTAGGTATTTTTATGTTAACGCTTGTAGTAAACGCTTGCGATTCATGACGTATTTAGGAAGCAATCAAACACGTCATACCTGGGGAATTTTTTCAAAGGTTTGATTCAAAAAGTGCGAAGGAACCGCGTGTGTACTATAGTAAAATATAGTGTGTTAAATCAGTACTTGCACATATAGGCTGTTCACGGTAAAGTGAGCACTTTTGAGGACCTAGTTATTTTTTTCGTGTCAACAATCTTAATCCTTCCACCACATTTCAAAATAAATATTGCCATGTAAGTAATAAACACAGTGTATATATATCACCGGACTTGAAAGTTAATATCTAAGGCTACAATAAAAAATATTTATTGACTGTCATTCCAAATGAGAGGGCTTTAAAAAGTGGCTCCCTTTACCGTTAATGGCCTATATGTTCGTATCTCTGCCTGTGAAGTTAAAACACAATTATTATGTAGCCACCACTTTTCACTCTTATCATATTTATCGTTCTCAAAAAGTAAAATTATTGAAAATTGCTTTTAAACAGACATAACATTTTTTATGGACTTATCGCGCAGTTTATTTAAAAATCGCATGTGATAATACTCTACCGTTAAAGATATAATATGCGAGAAATTCCGCTCCCCGATAATGACCATTGCAGTTTTGAGAGCGCACGACGCTATGCTACCTTATAAAGGCTATTAACGATAACGTGAGCACTTTTGAAATCAACATTTGAAAAATGTCACTGCTCCTACCTGTATATATTTCTCGGGCGCACTGAGTGATATGCGCCCTGTAAAGTTGGTAACGATGGAGGGAAAGTAGTTCCATATTTTAACGTCGAATAAAAAGTGTTTGGTAACAATTTGTGAAAACATAAGTTATTTCTTTCGTTTCCTGTTATTTTTAATACATCTAAGTGTAAAAATGAGCAGATTTTTACAAATATTTACCTGTCTAATAATTTCTCAGTTTCACTTGACGGACGCATAAATAAAGTGGTGAAGCCCCATCGCAATGTTAATCTTACATAAGGTGTAATTATTCACAATTTGCATACAAGTAGATCTTAAGCAGGGCTTTCAAAATTACTCAGTTTATCGTGAACAGCTTATAGTAAGGTTAAGGTTAATTAAACTCATTTTAGGAACAAAACGAGATTTCTTATGGGAGAGTTTGGTGTAGGGAACATTTTCTCCACTAGGTGTGCAGTGTTCCAAAGAGGTCACTTTCAATTAAAGTTTTAAGCTACGTAAATAATAAAAGAGAAATATTTTACTTGGTTACGGAGTAATTTTATATTTGATTTATGATTAATCCGATTATTTTATTTTATGTAATCGTATGAAATAGAGAAAATCCACTACACGTGCGATACTAGCGCTTATCTTGTGGAGAAAAATTTCAGTTTCCTAACTAAAAGCATTGAGCTTCCCGATCTGAGTAGAACAGACCTTACTTACGGCCAGAATAATTACTAGGGATTCCCCTTGAAAGGCTATTAACGGAAAAACGAGCACTTTTGAGAGCCCTGCTTACGATCTACTTGGATGTACGTTGTGTATTCTTCCATATTTTGTAAAATTAACGTTGCCATGGGCCTCATCACTTTATTCATACGTCGGTAAAGAAGTAAAACTGTGAAATTATTAGGAAAGTAAATATTTTACATATCTCCTAATTTTTTCACTTCAATGCATTGAAAAAACGCAAAAGGGAAATGAGTACTTCAAGTTATCACAAATGGTTACCTGACACTTTTTAACCGAAGTTTAGATATGGAACTACTTCCCCTCCATCGTTAACAAATTTACTGGGCGAATGTCACACAGTGCTCCCGTTAGACTGCATGCAGACGTGGACAGTGACTTTTTTCAAAGGTTCATTTCAAAAGTGCTCACTTTATCGTGAACAGCCTTTAACTGTGCGTGTCTGCGGCAGGGACGAGGAACTAAATACGCCTGAAAGGAAGGAATCACTTGCAAAGGAAGAGTGCATCGCCACGGAGAGGAATTATGAAGGAAGAGGATTCTTGCCATCTTCGACTTACCTATTTCTTCCATTTTCAATATTTAAAAACCAAGCTAGTCAAGGCATAACAGGGAACATCTTAACTGTTATTTCGTAATCCAACTTATTTTTCTTACATTGCCAGTTTCGCATCTATTACAGCAATCGATTATTACCTAATTGTTTAGTTATGTAATCCTAAATGGGCAAATACAAGCAAAATTAAACCGTACAAATTAAGAGAAAAAAATCGTATAGTATTCCTTTATGTTATGTCTAGTTTTGATTCTGTTTTTGGTCATAAGTTTTCATTACGAAGATTTATAAGAATAATCGAACATGGAATGGATACTACCCCATTATGGCAGGCATGGCCGGGATTAAAGTCACGGCCACCTCCCTGATTGCGCCTATATGTAGTCTATTCGGGGTTTCCTCACTCTTGTTCAATCAAACCTTTGAAAAATCACCCAATGTATGACGCGCTTGGTTGTTTACTAAATATGTAATGTATCGCAAGTGTTTTATATTCGTGTTAACATAAAAGTATCTTATTTTCGGTTAATTTGAACTTTTACTTATCCTATATAATAAGCAGACGGTCTTTGTCTGTCTGTCCGAACGTCTTTAGTACTTCTAAGTCCCTTGAAACTCAGAAATTCTTCAAATCTTGCAGAGCGTATCCTCGCGGTCAAATACAGGTCAAGTTTGAATTTCAGCAATATCAGATTACGCAGTCATGACTTTTGACCCTAAAACTCATTTTTAATTACTTTTTCCTTATGGAAGTTTTGTATTAATGCAGATTATTGCATAGAGATATGAAGATAATTGAATATCATTTTTGTTTACTTTAAATGTCTCGCTTCAATGTTGAGTTAATTAAGTGGGGCCACGGTGGTCAAGTGGCTAGAGAGATTCCAAGTGGGGCCGCAGAGGCTCAGTGGATAGAGCGATTCCAAGTGAGACCTTAGTGGCTCAGTGGCTAGAGCGATTTCAAGTGGGACCTTAGTGGCTCAGTGGATAGAGCGATTTCAAGTGGGGCCGCAGTGGCTTAGTGGATAGAACTATATCCACTGTTGAGTTAATCACACATAATTTTTATTCAGTCTTCCGTGTCAATACTAAAAAAAAAGGTCACAAGCTGGGCCCCTAGTATTTTATATAAACATTATAATATTTCATTAATAATGAATATGGATAAAAACAGAGAAAATAGGTGTATTAATAACGCCTAGTAAGAAATAGTTCTTGTGGAAAATTTTATTTCGCTGAGTGCGCACGAATGTGGCGCGCTGTCCCTTTAGTGTAATTTTCTAAGATGACCATATTTTCCATAGCAAACTGTGCCCCAGATGGGAGTTGTGTTAACAAGTGATCTGTTCTAGAAAGATAAATTATTGTTCGCGAAGAGCTAATATTGCAAACTTAATAGTAAACATCCTGTTTTTCATGCAAGTATATTTATACTTCTGAGAAACATCATTAATAAAATACGGCAGTGCCAATACTTCCTAAATATCTAAGAGTTAGCAAATAAAATTATTCTAGCCTGTCTTCTGTTATCCCTTCGTCCTTCTTTTCGGGAGAAAATTATATGTGGGTACGTTAAGTTCATGTGTAGCTGACACTCCGAAGACAAAATCCAAACCTTTAAAAGCAGAGTTAACACAACTACTCCCCTATTTTGATTGACCTGCAAGACCACGTGGTAAAGGGGCACGTTTTACGCATCGCGCAAAAGCTTGACAGTGACAGGTTTTGCTTTACGTGAACGTAAGTTTTACGCTGCATGGAACGATAGTTATAGCTTTAATTAAAACACACAACTCTAGGTACATAATGGCTCACTATAACGGGTTACTTTAAACGGGATATACGCGAAACGTGAACTCATCGTAATTGCGAACTTATAGACAACACGAATCATGGAGACCACACACAAGCAAGCCGTAAGGCTCCTATAATGCACACGACGTTAAGTCAGGCTACACGTTAACTAGTAAACATCAAGGAACCTTAAAAGGCTAACAAACGCTTACTTTACAGGTGTTCACCTTTTGTATTGGTTATCAGTAAAATAATATTTTCCTGTAACATAGTTATTGCGTAGTCACCTGTTACCACCAAAACATAAATTTCATATTCACGAAAGTTATTAATTTTTTTCTATTTTAACGGGATGAAAATTTGTGTTTCTTACCAATGTTTTTGAACTAACACCAGTGCCCGAAAATATATAAAAAATGTGACACTTTAGCTTCCTTTATTCCATGTACTAAATTGTTTCAACTTTTATTTCTGAAATCTACATACTTTACAATTATTATTTAATTATTAAATATTTTGCAAAAACTTTGGAAATGAAAGATGTTTCGTTTGCTGTGAACATTATGTTTTACATATTTTAAAACATTAACTGTTTTGAGATGAATATAAAATATCTGTGTGTTCTTCCAGCATACTGTATTCCGTTTTTCAAGTAAATGCATTTTGCAACATAAACGCTGCAGTATGCACTGGTGTGATAAAATCGCATTTCATTGAAATTTCCTCAAAAATACGAGAGTGCGTGCAATATTCTGTGAAATCATGATCCACAATTTTTGACACAGCGAAACGCAAATCTGAAAACGTGCAAGCACATTAATTTTGTTTGTACAAAAAATTCATTGTTATTTTCAGAACGTGTAGACAATTACAATTAATTACAAAACCTTCGATGTAAGTGGAAAATGCTGTAAATGCACTTATGGATGTACAATTTGTTTCCCTTTTCATGGGTTTGTAGAAATTTCTGGCTCTTATAAGGATTTATAAATTAACAGGCCTAGTATATTATGGTTAATTTTATACTAAAAATTATCGTGTTTGGTACGTACAATGAAGGCCAGCAGCTTATAGTGAACCATTACTAGCAAAAGTTATCGTGTAATGTATTGCTCCGTGAGAATATGATCTTTGCACGGTGTCTCGTCCAAGTTATTTTTTCTAGTTTTGGGCTTCTTTGTTCCAAATATTAAATATTGCGGTATCTTTGTGTTTTACCAACTACGAATGCCACCATTTCTCTCCAGTATTCCGCAATGAACTGTTTCAGCGGGAAAGAATGGCACACCCTAGTATCATTAGAAATGCAACTTCACAGTCTGGAAAAATAAACATTGTGACATAACATTTGTAATCATGAAATATTACATTTTACAGCTCCGCGACATTTTCGTAATAAGAAGTTCCGTTTGACTTAGTCACCACTCTCTTTCGGTGATATTGATTATTTTGTCATACATATATGTACAGGATGAGTCGTTAATGAACGCTAACTGGCATAAGCTGAATCCTTAGGACAAATAAATAGGGAAACATGTATATGGCATAGGGCCTAAAGTGATTTCTGAGGATGGTAGAAGTCCTGAAACGTTGCGATGGGAAATGTGTTATGCAACGATAAGTTGGAAACCATTTCCGATTGAGCAAAAAAAATTGGCCCACAGGCAGAAGTTTACAGGGCAGGTTGCCACACAAACGGCATTGGGGAAAGCAAACCCATTCATACATTAAATAGGGGTTGGCACTCTACAATTGTTTACAGCTTTGTAACCAGCCGCTTGAAGAAAATTTACATGACTTGTTAGTAATCAGAACTTATAGCAATAAAAAAGTTCGCCTGGGTAATATCTGCTAATCCCTACCGTTTCCTGAGAAATCACATGTAAATTTGGAAAGCAGATTAATGGTTGCCTGAATGATAAGCAGCTTGCAGCACTGCTGTGCGTGGCGTGTGAACTAGTACCCTGGCTAATGTCCCTGTCATAGGCTACGGGTTTATAAGACTGTGGGTGGCTGAGAAGTTACTGTGGGCAAACATTGGTTTCTGTTGTCGTGTCAAGTAGTGACTATGTTGCCTGCCTGTTAGCATTGCGCTGGTAGTTTACACAGCAGACAGTTCTTCACAACGTGTGAGACGGAGGGGAGTAATGAGGAACTGCTTGACCTGCATCTCACGTATGGTGAAATTATGTGTACTGCAGTAACTGCGCGTCGTTGACGCACAGATAAGTTTCCAGCTCGACATTTACCAGTAGCACGTACGTTCGCTTCAGTTCATGGGCGTTTGGACGATTACCGTCCACAACTACTTGAAGATGTACCTCCGAATGTACGAGAAGACGTGTGATACATGCACGATGGTGCACAAGCTCACTTCAGTCGCACAGCAAAGCAGTAAATACGTGCGCGGGACCCAGCGCGTTGGAATGGCCGAGGTGGACCAGTGCGTTGGCTATCCAGATAACCGAACCTAAACCCAGCCGACTACTTGTGGGGTCATTTGAAGGCAGGAGTGTATTAAACTGGCGTGGGAATGTGGAGGATCTCTGGCAATGTATTCAAGATGCACGCCATACCATACAGGCTGATCCCAGTATGTTGCAATATGTGCGCCAGTCATATGAGCATCGCTTACATCCATGCATGTATATGGGCGGCTCACACTTCAACCACATGCTGTAACGATGTAAACGCTTCGCATTGTAAATAAATCGCTGATTCTCTAAACCTGTGTTAGTGTTTTTTTTTCCGACTATTCCACACTACTACCATTTACTAAGATGTCATTTATCAGCATTAGGACAAAAACATGAACCAGGTTGTCAGTTGGTATGTCTTGGACTGTAGTGACTGAAACAGGCTGTCCACCTTCTAGGCACAATCATTAATTTGCTTTCCAAACTAGCATGCGATTTCTCAGGAAACGGTAGGGATTAGCGGATACTACAAAGGCGAACTTTTTTATTGCTTTTGTAAGCTGATTACTAACATATCATCTCAAATTGCTCGAAGTGCAGAGTTTATAAGTTCTAAGGAACTTCTCAGCCGTCCACAATCATATAAACATGTTGCCTTAGGACAGGGACATTAGCCAGGGTATTAGTTCACACGCCACACACGGCAGTAGTATAGGCTGCCTACCGTCCAGGAAACCATTAATTTGCTTTCCAAACTAGCATGCGATTTCTCAGGAAACGGTAGGGATTAGCGGATACTACCAAGGCGAACGTTTTCTGTTGCTTTTTAAATTCTGATTACTAACATGTCATGTAAAATTGCTTCAAGCGCAGGGTTACGAAGTTCTAAGCAATTACATTGTGCCAACCCCTATCAAATTTATGAAGGGGTGTTCTCTCCGTAACGCCGTTTTGTGTGGTAATCTACCCTGTACACTTTTGCCTGTGTACCCATTTTCGTTGATTAGTTGCAAATGGTTTACGAATTATCGTTGCATAACACATTTCCAATCGCAACGTTCCAGGACTTCGACCACTCTCAGAAATCGCTTTAGGCCCTATGTCGTATACATGTTTCGCTATTTTTTTTCTTGAGGATTCCGCTCAGGCCAGAATAGCATACAATAACTACTCACCCTATTAATGTATAAGTCCTTAAGTGTTGCTACTTTTTGGTTTCATATTTATTCAGAAATGTTTCGTTTTCGTGTCGTAATTACAGTTTCATAAAAATTATAGAAAATGTTTTATTAAAGAAAATTTTCATTTTACGAGTTGTTTAGTATTTTCGTATGTCTAATTCTCACTGTGCATTATTTGGTGTTTTGTAAAAACAGAACCGTATTAATAATATGTATTATATGACTTATTTGAAATTTACCAAATGCAAGCAGTGGAAATTAAGCATCAAAATGTTTAACAACTTGTAAAATGAAAATTCTATATAACCAAACATTGTCAGTCATTACTCTGGAACCGAAATTGTGACACGAAAGTGAAGGATTTCTGCAAGAGACGTGAATCCGAGGATTCTCACCCATACATAGCTGTGACCCTGGTGTTTATTTGAAGCAGGCAAAACAGTTTTTTTTTTCGGCTACTAAGATACAGAGTTGAATTTCACCCGATATTTCGAAAGTTTATCGATCAGCTTCGATGTGACAAACAACAGTCTAGTTTTTTTTTTTTTTTTTAACTTGACATAACAGCTGCATGTTGCATTGAAAGTCATGCACAACACCGAAGAAAAATTAATTCACTCGATTTTAGGATTTTTAAATTTTTCAGAAAAAAAATCAGTTTTAACTGTAACACAACAAAATATATTATTCGCTACTACTTGCGCAAGGCTTATTTCTTAGTGGAAAGATAATAAGGCATGTTTGCAAACTGAGAAAATATAGCAAGTTTACAGTGTGGTTCCTAGCTGTTAGGATAGTTTGTTTTTATTTTATTCCAGAGAACGAAGTTATTCTTGGAAATGGTATAGGAAATCAATCGTGTATGTCGGTCCGAATATGTGCATGTAGTGGCTGAGGTGTGTGTAGCTGGGTGACTCCCCTTTAAACCCCCCTCCCCCTTGGGCCATGAAACTTTTTAACAGTTGCATAGAAGGCAAGCAAACTATATATATATATATACACACACGCACGCACACACACTAGCTTTTACACGCGGCTTCACCCGTGTGTAGAAATCAAACCTTAATTATAATGACCAAGTGCTCTATCTTAATGGTTGGTGGCATATTTTACATATTCTCTAAGAAACTGTTCGTTTTTCAGGGTTTAAAAGTACCCTAAGTGCTAATCCAAAATATCTATTCATGTACCAAATTTCATCCAAATCCGTCTAGCCGTTACGTCGTGTCTTAGTAACAAACGAAACATACAAACATTCGCATTTATAATATTATTAGGATATATATATCTCTCCGGGGTCAAATGTACCTACCCCCTTCCCTGCGCACCTCTATTCTTTTTCAATTATATATATTTTTATCGAGTTAGGCACTGCAGCCTTTTTTTGACTTAGTTCCTGAGAAATAATGTAGAGATAGCAGGTGTTTCTATATAATTATGTCATGTCACTAGAAACAGCTGCTTTATAGAAAAGCAACCTTACAGAATTAACGTGGTTGTTAGGTTCTCAGATATCACAAAATGTGTTTTAAATTATGTTTCATAAACCATGGATAAGTTGCACATAAAAATGTTTCCAAATAGTTGTTCCAGATAAAAAGAAAACAAGACTGTCGTCATATTTTTCATTGCGCCAAGTATAATTTGTGATTTTGGAGATGAAATCTCTATGGTAGGGTGTTATACAAAGTCTGGCATTGCTACATTTGGTCTAAAACTCTGTATAGTAGATACTATTATATCCCCGGCATGAAGTGTTTGAATATCCAGAAATCTATGTCATAATACCGACATATGACGTATCCTACAGGTTTACAGGCACTAATGTATTTGTCGTAAGAGACGTAGGTTATGGTTTGTGACGCAAGTACTAATACAAGTTTATCATAATTATTTCTGCCATCATCGCATTTTATATATTTTAAAATAATTTTTCTGCATCTCTCAAAAAGTTTGTGTTGTACTACAAAATATCAAAACATAGGGTTTCTTTAATTTTAAAATAACTTTTCAAAAGAATTTTTGCCTGGGAAAATGTATAATGGGAAATAATAATGTTTGTGGACATTTTGTTAAGTAAGAGCAATGCCATCTAAAGGCTTGCAAGAAATTCTAATTATTATATTATACTTGTAGTACATATATGTTTGCCAATCCAATAGAGTTTCTTTTTTTTTCATTAATATTTCGTATGTAGCTGGCGTACATGATCAATATGGAAAAATACGTTCAAAGATAAACTATTTAAAGTAAGTTTATAAAAATTGTTATCCTTATGTCTGTATGACCCCTTTCATGACGTCACTGCCGGCAATTTTGTTTTCTTGAATATGCCGAGAACTAATGACGATGTATTTTTAATCTGAACAACTATTCAGATTTTTAAAAAATACTCCAAATTTGTTATCGAAAAGGAGCATTGATTTTTGAACTCCCAAGTTTAGTTCATACATGTGTTATAGAGAAAAATAAAATTAGTTCTCGGGGTTGGCAACAAAAACAGATTTTCGTATTCACGTTTCTTCTGTTTGGAATACGACTGATTATTAGCCTGTGTGCTTGTGTTATATTATTTAGCATAGTTCCGCACACACACGGTGATAATTTTTTTTAAATACTTAAACTTAATTTTTTAGTGTTTTTATATATGATTTTAATTTTGTTTGAATGTGACTATCAGTCAAGTAAATTTCTTAACATTCCATTGTAAGCCGGAAGTTTTGTTTCAGGAAATTAATTTACTAACTGTGCTACTACGATTTGAAAACTTGTAACAATTGGTTCGCAAATAATTAAGCACTTTTGAAAGCCCTGTTTAGTTACCTCTTTTATATCATTATGTATCACTCCGCTCAGGTGACGTTTTCGAATTGTTACGCTTATTACTATAATGCGTTGTAAAATTAAAATCGACTTCATTGGCAACCAATATAAACACTATAATTGACTATTATTTGGACCGTAACTTGCCAATAATTTCCATACTCGTTCTGAAGAACTAGTTGCGACAAGTTGATGGACATAAGACGCCAGTACACCATTCCCCTTAATGTCTCATCAATACCAACTGTGAAAATAGACTGCTCATTCGGTAACAGGACATGTATTTCTGGGACGAACGTCAATATGGTTCTTGATCCGTTTCAGCACCGAAATGATTCACTACAATAAGTGCGAACGAGGGTTGCAGATATATGACGCCCCTACATCTTAGGAGGTTGCATGTGTTCTCGGTATTTCTAACAACTACACTTTTCGCGTGTCACGCACGGAGAATCTACCACATACTATACTAACTACCCTTGTGTTTCTGTGTATATAGGCTGTTCACTTGGAGTAACATTATTTTGTTAGAAGTAATTTAGCCTTAAAATCATATGGCCAAAAAAAAAAACTTGGCCTAAAAGTATTTATCCTAACTTTCACTCCTTGCATAAATAGATGTAACTTCATGCCATTAACTTGTTCGTTAAGTTTCCACGATCACGGACTTGTTTCAAATGAAAGACACAAATGGCCGGTGCTTAGCTCAACAAGGAATCTGTACCTGGCGCCTCGTTCGTTATCTGATTTTCTAGAGTTTATGCGCATATTATATTATTATGAAATTTGAGCTCTCAGATAAACGCGCGAACAGGTTTAAAACCTGGCCAGAGCAAACGTGATACATTTTGTAAACTCGCGTTTGTGTAAAAATTTTTGGTAAAAATACAAAGTTAATGCCAAAGAATTTTAAAGGCTTCGTTATAGTCTGTTGACAATAACTTCACACTTTTTAAATCAAACCTTTGAAAAATCATCCCATGTATGATGTGTTTCGTTGTTTCTTAAACATGACACGTATTAGAAGCATTTCAAATTTCTGTCAAGAGAAAAGTATCTTATTTTTGGCTGAAATAAACTCTTGCTGCAATCTTATCTCTAAGCGTAAATATTTCATTTTCATTTAATGCGTATAAAACAGAGAGGAAATAGGTATGTCGGTAATACTTAGTAATAAACATTTCTCGTGCAAATATGATTAAACTGAGTACGCACCAATGCTGTGCGTTATCTCATTGGTGAACATCTCTTGACTTAGTTAAGCTGTGTTTGCACGAGGCGGGGGAATGACCTGCAAGTATAACTTCAGCAGGGTTTCGGAGAAGTTGGAATTAATCGTGAATGGACTATAGCAAATTAAGGTATTCAGGGTCGGAGCTCGAGAATTTGTTAATGCGTAACTGGCTGGCACGCGCGCTGTCCAGTCACAGAGTATAGAACCACGCAGAGGCAAAGTGGTGAAGTGGTTCCTTTGATGTGAGCGTATGAACACAATAATCCATTCACGGTTACTTCACACTTTTCTGAAGCCCTGCTAAAGTTCTACTTCCAGGATATTCCTCCACCCCGTGAAAACAAAGCTTATAGGCTATTTTAAAATCTATTTTAAATATCTATTTTAAAAAGGTGGTATGAGGATTAAAAAAATGGCTGAAATTAAAATGTAACTTGGACCTCAAAAGTGCTCCCTTTATCGTAAATGGAGTAAATAATGGAGTCAATAAGTTTCGCCATAGGGACAAAGCGCCAAATTCGTGCGCAGTTAGTGTAATAAAATGTTGCACAAGAACTATTTCTTACTAAGCATTACCAACACACCTATTTTCTCCCTGTATTCCATCTCTGTATTCCTAAGTGCTCTGTGATCTTCCTTTCCCACCATGGCTGTGCCTGTCTCACGTGAAGATAGTGAATCTAGGGCAGCAGTCAGATGTCGCTCATGAATGCACTGTTTTCTTCCGCGCCCTCCCCCCCCCCCCCCCCCCCCCACAACGTCTTCGTTCCACGAAACAATAACGCGTCGCTTCCGGATCACTTCGCCGCGCACAACGACTGCGTATCGGAAACGCCGAAGAAACCGCGCCCCCGCTGGTAGAAAATTACAAACTGAATTAAAAACTTATTGATATTAATGTTTCCCGCCAGTCGATTATTTCTCCCACGGCCCTACTGCATGGCCTGCTTCTTTTTTTTTAAAGCTATCGCGGCCTTTTACGAGCTATTCAGCGCTTGTAATATCCGCCGCTGTTCTATAGACACTGCTAAAAGCCTGTTAGATGAACAAATTTTAATTTAAGTTCTAAAAAAAAAAATATTTCCCTAATAGCATAATTTTGGTAATGTTGGTAGTGTACAAGAAATAGTTCATATGTCTAAAAAATTGCCACTCTTAAATAAATAAAGTCATGGTGAATATAGATTTATTTATTTTTGTTTTACACACATCAGAGTAACAGTTCGCTTGATGTTAAAATGTTGGCACTCTCGTACATTCTCACTTACTTGATCGTTTCGAATAATTACTAATTTTACGATGGTGATTGAAATTTCGTTGCCGGAGAAATTCCTCCATCTCCTTCATCGCACTTCTGAAGAGCGCGGCGAGAGAAATGATACGCGGAAAGAAAATCTGTGACTGCGAGCATCGGTGCTGTGAAAGGTGCGGCTGGCAGGCTGGACTATTGGACAAGACGCGTGAGTGAAAGACATCACAGATGTTGGCAACAGATGGACTGAACGTGTGCTAACGATGAGTATAAATTAATTAACAATAACCAAACAGAGGAATAAAGGATACTGCTCTCACTGTGAAATAAAAAGTGTAATAGTGGATGCAGGAAATGCAATGCTGTGAATAATAGTTGTGTGAATAAATGAAAAATAAAATTTATTTCTTTTATTGTTATTAAAACCACCAGCCCTCGCGAACTCAGACACGCCCCTCAGGCATTCATGTAACAGTATGTTCGAGAACATAGTAGATAGTGTATAGTCCATCCGCGGTTACTTCCAACATTTCTGACTTTTAAGTTCTATTCTCAGTCTATTTCTCCGTCTCACGAAAACAAATCTTAACTAAGTCTAGAAAATTACACCAAAGAGACAATGCACAGCATTTGTGCACACAGAGTTTGATAATACTCTGTGTGATAACTACGGTACTTCTCTGACTAGGCGTTACCATCACGAGTATCTTAACCCTATTTGATTTTTATACTATTTATAAGATATAGGCTATTCACGATAAAATGAGCACTTTTGAAAGCCCTGCTTAAAATATACTTGTATGCACGTTGTGTATTATTCCGCCTTATGTAAGGTTAACATTGTCGTGGGCCTCGTCACTTTATTCATGCGTCAGTCAAGTGCAAGTGTGAAATTATTTTAAAAGTAAATATCTAACAAATCTGCTAGTTTTAAAACTTCGGGGGATTGAAAATAAGGCAGCGGAAGAAATAATTTTAATGTTATCACAAATTGCTACCCAACACTTTTTATTTGACGTTAAGATACGGAGCTACTTCCTGTCCATCGTTACCAACTTTACTAGGCGCCTGTCATTCAGAGCGCCTGTTGAAATATACGCAGGTAGCGGCAGTAACTTTTTTATAAGGTTGGTTTCAAAAGTGCTCATTTTATCGTGAACAGCCTTTAATTATCATGATTTGCCAACAATAAGTAGAAGTCCCATTTAAACGAATATTAATTACTTTTAGGTTAACAGAACGCTTGTGATACACGAAATATTTGGGAAACAACCAAACACGTCGTACATTGGGATGATATTTCAAATGTTTGATTCAAAAAGTGCGAAGGTACTGGAAATACTACAAGTAGCTCTATTAAAGTAGGTTTAATTTCCGTTTGAGCGGAGTTCATGTTTGACCGTCGAGCGCGCCAAACCTGTGCTGCATTACGGTAGCTTTGCGCTCGCCGGGAAATTTTTCCTGAGGCGGAATGAAGTTGAAAGATCGATTTTACGCGTCTGTGGATGACGTAGAATTTCAGTTTTTAGTTGTGGCCAGCTTACATTAGTTTTCTGTGCTACGTCACACAGTAATTTTGCGCGTGCGTGTTTTTTGAGCGGGCTGCAAGTTCGTCGTTTGGAGCAGCAAGACGACGAACTGTTGTTAGTGTGAGCATACTTTCTCAACACGGATTCAGCACCTCAACGTTAGGTTCCCCCCCCCCCCCCCCCGTCAGAAAAATCTCTTTAATTTACCAGTGGTCCTTAAGCCCTCTTCGCAATAGCGCTACGCGACGCGATATAGCTGGCGGTAAAAAAAAATTGAAGTAGCCTGCCATCTGGCGAGTGATATTTGACAACACATAAATAAACATTGTTTTGGTAGTATTTTTAGGAATTGTATTGTACCGTAAAATAAACCTCAGATGCCGAAAGTATTTAATCGTACAAATAGCTCCTATTCTCTACCTCTTTAATCAGAAGTTCTTAAAGACTCGTCTTAGAGTAAACACTATTCCACCAGTTTTTAAAACAATACTCATAAATGGAAGATGCGCAGCACACACTCACATTCTCACTCACCTACACACACACATATATATGCGTGTATATATGTATATATATATTTATATAGACATACACACACGCATGCTTTACTATCAGGCATCTCGTTTCTTTCCCTTTGTTTAAAACATGACAATATTTACTTTTGTTCTTTTCCACATTCTTGCTCCTGATTGGCTGTTTTCTCTAACGTCATCAGCGATGTCGCCTCCGCGGCAAGTCAGGCTTGTCGCGAGCGATTAGAATTACTATTGGCTTGTTCGGTGTGACGTCGCATCGTTTCAGGTCGTATCGTGCCGCGTCGCGCTATTGTGAAGAGGGCTTCAGAGAAAGATTTGAGGTAGCGACTGAGCTAGCCGGTAACAACTGTCCGAGCACGAAACTCGCTAATCTTTTTTCTGTTTAAGTAAATTACATTCAAGAATCATCAAATGTATTATTATCTAATGGAACTACCCAATTAATTATTTACTACCATACTGCCAAATTAGCTGGGAGACTGTATCCCTGTTTGGACCTTAGCATGTATGCAGATAAGGACAATTATTATTTTTCAAGCGTTGATGATTTCAATGGTAACTACTGTGAAAAATCATAATAGTCATGACTGTGTACATGTTGCCATCCGTAATTCTGCTCGTTCATCTACGTTAGGTGGAGAACGTCATACAACAACTGCCTATTTTCATATTCTGCAATAATTATTATTATGCCTATCTCCTTTTAAAGTTTGTACAAAACTGTTTAAAACCGAAAATTTTTGTGACATACTCCTTACCAGAGGAAAACCCAGTTTCCATTTTATTTTTGTAGTAGCTAGTATTTATATAACCAAATATGTTTATTTATCTTTTCTGAGACAATGCCATCCTAAAAGGGAGTGGGGGGAGGGGAACAAAACTGATCCTACGATACATTGCTTAATCCATGGCACCTTGTATTATACATCATTCTGGGACATAAAAAGAAGTGAACTCTATTCCCGAGAAAATATCTTTGCCCGTTCACTTTTGTACAGTTATTGTACAGTGGTTCGGTATGTTAATGCTAGTTTCAAATTAAAAAACACTTATTCTCGTGCAATCAATAAAACACTTATTCATCTAATTTTTTTTCGGTAAGCTTAAATTAAAAGAGCAGTTACGCACTTAATGTCCTAGGTTAGTTTCGGTGACCAAAAGTTAACATTTAATGTAGAAAAATTGAAAGGAAATATATCCGATTTCTTTGTGTACGTCAAAATATTGCTAGCATAATTTTTAAACATAAATTGTGCATTATATCACGTTCACACAACGCAATCCCGGGAGTAACACAAAGAGCATATCGATCTTAAAACAATCGATTTTTCCTCGGGCGAGCAAGCGTATTGATGTACGGAGTTTCCCCTCCCGCGTGCGTAAATAAATCGTCAGGTTCCAGAGACACGAAAAACGATCCTCGTTTTTTTTTTTGTTTTTCGAAACAGTTGTTTATTAAGCAACGTCATTCCGCTGAAACGGAATACAACAACTTTATTTTCACTAATCCTACCATTTGATTATTTTGGTTTATGATGTCCCGTAGCCATAATTTTCAGGTACGCCACAAGGAACTGCAATAACGAATTTCACTAATACGAATTCTGATGTTCTCCAGTAAAGATGAAATAAGAGAATGAACAAAAATTAACTAATTTCGTGTATAAATATCGCTCGAATTCGGATGACATCAGTTTCACAGTTAATTTAACACTTGAAGTCGACCTGTGAAAAAAATATTCCGCCCACAACTGCTCATACTATGACACAAATGTAGATTGGCGAGCACCCAACGTTCGTCTAAAAGCATCATTAAAAGCGTAATATTGATTCAATTTTCCGCCACTTAAATTGGTTATTTTTGTTTGGTTATCCTTAATTACATAACTGACGTAACCGCCTAGACAACTTTCAATTACGCTAAAGTCGTAGCTAGTTCCGATGTGGTTTGTATAATTATATCATTATTTTCTACTGTCCTCGAAAATTTCATTTTGGAATGTTTTCACAAAATTCTGGTTAAGGAGTAGTAATAATAATGATTATACGCTGTTCCCTGTTTCTTGACTACGTCTGGCAGCCCTGTTTAACCGTATTTTCTGTCCAGTATCTTCCTGTCATACTTAAACTTAACATTGTCATGGAACCGATCACTTTATTCATCCGACGATCAAGTGTAACCGTAGAACTGTTAGGGATGGAAATAGGTTAGTGACACTTTAATTCGTGCCAAAATGGGTATAAAAACAAGCATAAATAAAATAAAGTGTGTTCTGTGTCCACAAATTTTAACATCTCACTTTTAATACGGGGGCCTCGATGGGTGAGCGGTTAGCCTGCTCGCCTTCGTTTCGGTGCTGCTCCATACTCACCTCAATCACCCTCATCGGCTCTCAAGATCTCGCTGTTAAGAGCCGCCCAAATCTCTTCACTCTCTCACTTTTAATACGACGTTAAGTCTTCGAACTAATTTGCCTATGTCACTGCCAATTTCATTGGTATATGATATGCCAATCAGCGTAACCGTTAAAATTCATGCTTTCGACAGCAGGTGTATTTTTTCAAAGGTTAATTCCAGAAGTTCTGAATCAACAGTGAACCAGTTATAACGTTGTTATTATTATTGCATGCAAAAAGGCAAACCAGAATCTTAACGTAATTGTTAAGGAGTTGCAAAAGTTCTTATTAAATAACTGCTCTGGCATTTTCTTGGAAAAACGATAGAAAAAACCCCTCATATAAATGATCGACCCGGATCGAATACATGACCTCCCAAATGCGAATTGCACACGCTACCGATCGACTCAAACGTGGCCGTTTCCTGTAGGTAACGAAGAAAGTTAGTCGACCTTGCTGGATTTCAAGAACCCTTGCTACTTAATTCCGCTGTGGTTTTCCTTGGAATCTCGCAGCGGATTCCGTTCTGCAACTCTCGGGTCAAAGTATTTCCGGAAATGAAATATTTCCATTAGGGATCATTTCGCTGGCCATCAGCTCGGCAAAAAGAAATTGTCCAACATCTTTTGTAAAATAATAATTCATGAGGAAAAAAAATGGCAAGAATGCGTATATAAGTAAGAAAATTCCAGAGTTACGAAGATGACTATATCAGATAGCAACGTTTTACTTAGTGACGTGAAGAAGCGTTTGAATTATACGAAAATGATGGAGAAAAAAAAGATCACTGTTCGTGTCGTTTGTACTTGTTAGAGACTGGTTGGTGATCGGAAGTTCTAGATAGTTGTAAATCTCAAAAAAAAAAAAAAAAAAATTCCAAACTCAAAAATATAATCTGCGGCATTAGTTTTTTAAATTAATTTATTAATTAAATGCAAACAAAATCAACTTGCTTTATTAAATTCGTCGAAAGTCTGCATCCAATATGATATTTTTGGTGATAAATTTCAAGTCACTGCCCTTACTAAATCAGTTGTATAAGTCACGTAATTTGACACTGAAGGAGGGTAAGGAGGGGGGAAGGATGGTTTGTTGAAATTGTAACAACGGGTGCTTGGTTTAAAGAGTCCCGATAAATCACAATGAAACCTACAAGATTTTATTACACAGTAAAAATTGTTTGCATATGTCACAAAGAATTCCTTGAAATTAGTTACCAAAGAATGTTGTGTTGCGCTACAAGTGAAATATTATACATCTAAAACACATTTTTTTTTTTAAAGAAACGAACAAAACGTTTTATGTGTATCCGCGTTTGTAGTAAACTTAACCCTACAGAATTTGTTTCACACATTCCGCATTACCATGTAGTATACTTTTCTCTTATAGATTGCTCACGGCAAACTTAGCTCTTTTGAAAGCTTTCTTTAAGATTCTACTTGTATGCACAATGTGTATTCTTCCATCATATGTGAAATCAACATTGTCATCGGCTTTGTCACTTTATCCGTGTAATCAAGGCATTCATAAAAGTTATTATAAACGTAAATATTTTACCAATTTTCTCACTCTTCCTCTTTATACGCACAAAAAAGAGAACACAAAAAAAAATCACTTCGGTACTCAGAAATGTTTCCCTATTAGTTTTAATTCGACGTTAAAGGCGTCTAACTACTTTCTCCCCTTCGTTACCAACACTAGGCGCATAGTGTGCCTGTTGAGGTAAATTCAGGCACAAACGGTGACATTTTTCAAACGTTGAGTTCAGTTTACCGTGAACAGGCTATATTTCCTTGTAGTTAAAGATACGTGGATTTGGCGAATTATTTTAGCATCGGCCTATATTTCTCAGTTCTTCGCGCGCTCTGGCCACAACTTTTGACATGGTGGGGCGCTTCTTTTTTTTTTATTTAAGTTGGCTGCACTCGATACGCTTACGACATTTATCCTGGTTGTTTACTTGTTGAACAGCCGTCCGGGGCGCGTCCAAACATTTTTATTGGCCCGATCACGAAAGGAACACGCGAGTTTACGTCCTCGAAATCTAACCTGTCACAGGAAGAACTCGCGAAAATTACGGATCTTCTACTTGTATCGTTACAAATATAATCTTGGCAGCTAGTTTCCTATTTTAAAAAAATCTTTGTATAACTCAGCAATTTCTATTACAGCGTGGGCGAATAAATGTCGCCTTTTTATGACACGCCCGATAGCTTAGTGCCGAAAAGAGGTTGTGGTCACGAAGGTATGGATGGTTCACGTTAAATTAAGCACTTTTTGAAATCAACCCGCGAAAAAAAGATCTCCGCAACTGACAGCATGCAATTTAATGGGCACATTAACTGGTGTGATACCCAGCTAAGTTGGCTATGACATACGAAAAGTACTCCCATATCTTAACGTCGTATTCAAAGCGGAACTTTTACGTTAACGGACACTGAATTTATTTTTAATTTGTTATTTTTTTTTCAGTTTTACGTAAACTAAAGTAAAAAATTTGCATTTTTATTTACGTATTTGCATTATTAACAATCTTATATATTTAACTTGATCGGCTGAGGGAGTCAGTGACAATGTTAATTGTACATATGATGGCAGGATATAAAACGAACAGAGAAGTACTTTTCAGGCAGGGCTTTCAAAAGATCTCGGTTAATCGTTAACAGCCTTTAAGGATATTTGATTTAAAAAAATTAATAATTTTATAATTGTACCAAACATTGTTCAACTTGTATGTACTGAATTCATAATAACAAATATTAAATTGTACAATTCAAACTATTTTCAAAGTATATTAATGTCATGGGCTACTGCTTGACATGTCTGTAATCACCAGATAAGAGTTCATGCATATTAAAAAAATTCTTATAAAAGTTTAATAAAATGTCCTTACATTTCACATTTTTTTCATTTGTACGGCCTTTTATTTGGCGATTGCATAAGTATCACGCGGTAGCCTACAGCATTAGTTTACATTGTAAAGTTTGACGTGAATACGTCTTTCAATTTGCAACCATAGTGGAAGGCAATCGAGAAAATCCGATAATAACAAAATCGGGGGATAGAGTTTGGCATTGCAGCTCCAAATCTATGGTCTACATTCAAAATTCAATTACACCACCCTATTGCCAAAGGATCAAAGAGTATGTTACGTTGAGTGAGGACTGCAAAGCATTGCGGTTAACGGGGGGGAGGGGCGCAATTTTGAGTTCGTTTCGTCACGTCTCATAAATTCCGTATAGTATAACTTTTGACTAAGAGACGCTACAAGGCTCATTTAAGTTTCAATCGACATCTCTCGTCAAGATCAATCAATTTCGTGTATAAAAACATTTGTGTGGCGTGGTTATGGCGAGACTGCATGGGTTTAACGTAAAAAATCAAGATAACTTAACACAGTTTTGGCCTATACTTGTAAAAAAGCCAAGTCTAAATACATAAATGTTATACGGTTGAAAAGAGCATCTAAATAGCAATCCAATGATACCCTTTGAACCCCACATGATGGAGTGAAGCGGTGCCGGGAACGTAAATAAACACCAAGGCGTCCGAGCGCGTCAACGTAGACGTATTCACGCAAAACAAACGGTCGTGTCCCCAACACAGCCACACCCCATTTTTTTTCTCACTTGTACAGCTTAGTTAAAGTATATTCACGGTTTTTTCACACTTTTTGGAACAAACCTTAGAAATATCACCCCGTGCATAACGTGTTTGGTTGTTACGGAAATATGTCATGCATCACAAGCGTTTTGCACTTGTGTTAACATAGAAGTACCTTATTTTTTGTTAAATTGAACTTTTAATTATATTTTATTTATAAATTATAATATTTCATGTATAATTAATACGACTAAAACTGAGAAAAATAGGTGTGTTGGTAATGCCCAGCAATAAATAGTTCTTATGAAAAATACAAAATATTATTACACTGAGTGCGGACGAATGTGGGATTTTTTAGACTCGGTTAAGCTTTGTTTGCATGAGACGGAGGAATACCCAAGAAGCAGAACTTTAGCAGGGCTTCAGAAAAGTTAGAAGTAGCTGTGACTGTGGCAAAACGGAAAAATTTTGAATTTGACATCTAATTATTTTAAGAAAAATTTAAAGTGTACGTTTTTTCAATCGAGGTAAATGACATTACATACAATGCGTTCGAGTTAAACAATGTTTGGTACAGATATAAAATAATTAATGTTTAGGTATCCAACACCCATAAACCAGTCGGATTCGAAATTCGGAGTAATCTCGGCGTAGAGATGTAGGCCTTGAATTACGACGGAAGTCGGCGACCTCGACGATGAAGGATTGTCGGGACGGGCGCCCTGCTTTGCAAGCAACACGCAAGACTTACCGGTCAAGCGGGTTGCAGGCCACCAGGCTGACCTTTCTGCGCCCCTGGAACACGCCAGCAGCTCAGAGCGCCGTGAAATATTCAACCTGTGTGAGGCAATCTGGTTCAATCCTTGACGCGCGGAGACAGACTGCAGTCACGCCACGTGAAACCAACACACCTTGCAGTTGCTCAGCTCGTTCCGTAGCGTCAGCAATTACGCCTTAACTATTCCCAGTGGAGCAATGCGCCCGATAGTACAAGATGCATAAATCACTATAGGCTATTCGCGGTAAAGTGAGCACTTTTTAAGGCCCTTCCAACATGTATTGACTACTAATAAATATATTTTTTATTGCAGCCACAGACGTTTAGATTTGAGGGTGGTGAAATGTATTGACTGTGTTCATTAGCCACATACCGATATTAATATTTTAAAAAGTGGTGGAAAGATAGAAATTAACTGAAAGGAAACATTTAGCAGGGCCTTAAAAAGTGCTCACTTTACCGTGAACATCCTATAAAAAGTAGTACACGCACACAATTAAAATTGTCAGAAAAGTACGATCAAAGTTCCATACGAAGCCGAGAATGGAGTGGAGAGATTTGGGCGGCTCTTAAAATCGAGATCTTGAGAGCCTATGAAGGTGAAGCGATGTGAATGTGGAGCAGCGCCGGCATACATGGATGGGGGAAACGAAAGATCCCGAGAAAACCCGCCGACCAGCGGTATCGTCCGGCACGATTCTCTCATGCGAAAATCCGGAAGCGACACCGCCGGGATTCGAATATGTGGGAGGTGAATAGTCTAACCACTACACCACCGCGGCCCCTATGAAACAAGAAGGCATTTGTTTTATAACACTGTAAAATATTTATCTGGGGTTTACTTATTTATATGTGTTAAATGTTCAATTAATAAATGTCTACTGTTGATTGAAACTTGAACGTATTTTAGTTCTGGATGCTACAGAAAGCACACTTTTTAAAAATCCCTCATCAAGTAATACCATCATAATAATTACACTCGTTATATGTTCCAAACACTAATAATTACTAATATTTAAAAGTATTTTTCGTAATCTATTCCAGCCTCAAAAGTTATAATTTTTGGACTGAAGTGGATGCGCATAAAATCTATTTTTAAAATACTTTTAAACATTATTAGTCATTTTTATCTCATTCAACCAGACTATTTTTTTTAAATAAAAGTCTTGCCTGAAGATATTTTTTGCCAAATATGCTTTCTGTATCATCCAGAATGGAAATGTGTTCAAATTTTTGTTAAAATATGCTCTTATAATTTTTTTAAATATATATTTGAATAGTCTAATTCTAACAAAATATTTTACAGTGTTCAAATTTTAGCTTTCTTCTTTCATGTACAATTTCAATCGTACTTTAACAATTTTTGTGCTGTGCATGTACATTTTTTTAATGAGTTCTGCGTGTTGTACTGTCGGGTGCAGAGCTTCATTCGAAGACACTCTATTTCAACAGTCATTTATCAAGTAATTCAGTTGCGATGGAAACTTAACCACACAACGTTCTGGTTATGAGCTGGTTCACTGTAAGTTTAATACACTAACGTTTGTGAAAATGATTGAAATGACCTTCATACCACAGATTAGGTACATGACAATACACTATTGATTAGGATTACAGAACTGTACATTATCTCTGTCATTGAGGATTCAGTTCGATGTGAAGACCTCGCGTTCTGCAATCAGAGCCCCGAAACGTCGTGGCACGGAATCAAAGAGGACCTGGATATGTTCCTGGGGAATCTCCCTCCACACAGTTTGTATGCGAGTCCACACAGCATCAACAGTGGTTGCTGGAGGTCCGTGATGAACAAGTGGCCGACCAACCATGTCCTTGAGGGGCGACATTTCAGGCGAACGTGCAGGCCAGGGAAGCAGTGGTACCCGTCGTTCATTGAAGAATACTTGCACATTCCTCGCCCCATGTGGCCGGGCATTTTCCTGCTGAAATGTGGCATGTGGAGTTGCCTGAAAAGGGACAGTACCTCGGGCTCTAAAACCTTCCTAGTGTAGCAGTTGATATTCAGATTTCCCTCAGTATGTAGGAGTCGAGATCGCATGCTGTATCCAATGGCGCCCCAAACCATCACACTAGGCGTTTGTCGGCTTGTTTTTCTTTTTTGAGTATAGTAGACATACGACGTGTGTATGATTAAGCGTAGAAACTCCGATTAAAAATATCACCGAGTTTGTCTGTCGACGTAAGTGTGCAAATATCACAGGTAATTTTCGTTCGCAAGGTCATGGCGCTTTCTGTGCAAGTTTAAGCAAGGAGAAGCGCGGAGCTTTAGTGATAAGGTGTCCGCTGAGACTAAAAGTTCAATATATTACTTATCAAGAAATAATTTATTAACAGCTAATTAATATAATACACACAGACAACAGCAAGAACTATTTTAAACATTTATTACTGTTTCAGGTTTTGTGAGGCACTCCATTTATTGATTTCAATGGCTTATAAAAGAAGAGCCTACAATCATTTGTGTCCTAGTTTTTCACTTTTTTCTTTACCTTCCAGAATCACAACTATAAACTATATGTAGGTCACAATAAAATACTTATCTCTTGGTTACCGAAACTTTCATTATTTTTCCAACTATTTTAATTTGGAAAATTTGGTAAAATCGGTTTAGTACTGTTTCTCAGCATCAAATTTCTCGCATTCTCAGGGTTCTCACATCCGTAAAAACGACGTCTTCTTCCATAATGTAGCCTAAATAAACAAGTGGGGCGGATTATTTACTAACCTTAAGAACCTGTAACAGGTTTTTCGGAGGCCGATGTAGCCGTTAAGGATCCGCCATCTATGACATTTTTGTGTAAAAATGTGCGCCGAAAAAAAACCTGACACTAGCTTTACATCTAAACTATAAATGAAAACAATACGACCTGTCTTACTTAATATTCGAACCCAGTAGCTCACACATCGTAAGCGAACGTTCCAACGGAACTTCACTTACAGCTGTACAATCTCTACAGAATACCTCGGGTTGTGTATTTGAAGCTGCCTGTTCTAGCTTCACTGCGTTCGGGTTTCATCAGAGCTTTTCTCCTATTGATGCTTCAGTTCTTTATATTTTACAAGCTATTTCCATATTTTTTAATTATTTTAAGTGTATGCGAAGCAGCCATAGTCGTTGGAACAAACACTATAATCCATTCACGGTATCTTCAGATTTCTCTGAAGCTCTTTTGAAGTTCTACTTCCAGAATATTCCTCCGCCTCGTGCTAACTAAGCTGAACTAAGCCTGGAAAATTACACCTGTGGACGACGCACCGAATTCGTGCGCACTCTGCTGTAACAGTATATTGTATAAGCACTATTTCTCACTAGGGTGCGCTACCAGCACGTATATTTCCTCATTGCTTTTTATTCAAAATATTTATAAATGAAGGATTATAATTTATAGATAAAATATGAATTACATTTCAATTTAACAGAAAGAATGTTACTTTCATGAATACAAGTATAAAACGCTTGTGATAAATGGCATATGTTGGAAATAACTAAACACGTCATACATGGGGAGATTTTTCAAAAGCTTGATTCAATAAGTGTGAAGAAACCGCGAACAGACTATGTGTGTTTTTGTCTCAGTGGTTTGAAGTAGGGTTTTACTGGGAAGAGAGTTGAAGGAGAGGGTGTTCTTTCGCGGATGCCAACAAGCCCTTTGTGGAGACACGACTGCCGACATTTACTGAGAATAAATTCCTTTGGGCGGGGAGTGGGCGTGCTACAATCGAAGATGCAAATACGGTGCGGAGCAGGGAATGGAGTGCGGAGTGACTTGAACTGCTCTTAACATCAATGTCTCGAGAGTCGATGAGGGTGAAGTGATGTGAATATGGAGCGGCGTCGGAAAAAAAGAAAGGGCGGCGGAAACGGGAGATCCCGGAGGAAACCCGCCGACCGGTGGCATCGTCAAGCACGATTCCCGGGTGTGAAAATCTGGGAGTGCCCCTGTTGGAAATCGAACCCGGTTCGCCTAGGGGGGAGGCGAATAGTTTGACCACTATACCACCGCGTCCAATCTCTTCACTCATTCAATCACTTCACATTAGGTACGAATTTCTACCCTTAGAATTTATGCAGAATTTTTTTTTAGTTTTTGTTTTATGGCGCCAGATATATTGTCTAGAAGTAGATAAATTTGGCCCCTTTTTTTTTTCATATACGGGATGGTCCACCTAAGGTGGACACCCCCAAAATTTCCGGAACGGTTGCAGATCATGTTGTGTGGTTTTCGCTAAATTAATTTACGTACGGGGGCAAGTAATTTTCAGCAACGTAACTATTCGTAACACGTGTATGGACATAAATAATTAAACCACGTGTGATCCCCCCCCCCCCCCCCGAAACATACATTTATTTCAACACCATATAAAATAATGTGCAAAGAGGAATTCAGTGATACAGCATATGCAATGGAAAGTAACACAGAAATGCCAAGAAATAATGTGCAAATATGATTAAGTTAGGTGGGCCGGTAACATGGTGTTGTGGTAAGTGGTATTGCAGTTTGTGACTGTGCGTACGCAATGAAGTTCACGAATGAGGGGAAACTGGACGCTCTACATATTTGCGGCGAGTGTGGCAGAACGCCAAGCAAGTTGTCCAAATGTATGGTGAAAGGTGTCCTAATCGAACGCCTATCTCACGGCTAACGATACGAAGAATTTGCACACGTCTCTTGTCACGAGGAGATTGGAGTTCCACAACACGAGTGCGACGAAAGACTGCTACGGGTGAGACGCATCAACACGATGTGTTGGCACGTGTCGATGTAAGCCCCTACATGGGTATGTGAGGACTTTCCAAGTTCGTAGTAACAAGTAAAACAAGTGTGTTGCGGATACTGTGCCAACGAAAATGCCATCCATATCACGTGGCTCTTCATCAGGCATTACACGAAGGTGATTTCCAACAGCGTATTCAGTTTTGTAGGTTTGCTTTGATTTCTGTAAGAGATGACAGCAATTTTCTGAAGACCATACTATTCACCGATGAAGCGTCCTTCACAAAACATTGGCTCGTACATTTACAAAACATGCACTACTGGGCGACGGAGAATCCGCATTGGGTCCGACACGTGGAGCACCAGCGACAGTGGAAAGTGAACGTGGGGTGTGGAATCATTGGAGACTACGTCATAGTAACATACTGTACTTCATTCAAGGGACAATTACCAACTGTACGTACGCCCATTTCCTCAGAGAGACCTTACCAGCACTTCTGGAAGACATGCCTCTTAGCATACGTCGTGATATGTGGTGTCAGCATGATGGTTGTCCTGCGTATTTGCTTTGGTGGCGAGGCAAATGTGAAATGAAACGCTTCCAAACCAGGTGGATAGGGTGTGGTGGTGTTGTAAGATGGCCAACTCGCTCCTCCAACCTCACACCTCTCAATTTTTTCCTGTGGGGAACACTGAAATATAGGGTGTACAACATGGTTCGTACAACGTCAGAAGACATGCAGGGACGCATTGTGGCAGCTTGCAGAGGCATTGCGCCAGAAACAATTCAGACCGCTCGTCGCTCGCTACAGTCCATTCACGGTTACTTCAACCTTTTCTGAATCCCTGCTAAAGTTCTACTTCCAGGATATTCCTCCGCCTCATGCAAACTTAACTAAGCCTGGAGAACTACACCAGGGGGACAACGCACCAAATTCGTTTGCAATAAGTGTAACAGTATTTTATATAAGGACTATTTCTCACTAGGCATTACCAACATACATATTTTCTCCCTGTTTCTCATTCATAATATTTATAAATGAAGCATTAAAATGTTATGGATAAAATATGAATAACATTACAATATAACAGAAAAAAAAGTAACTTTTATGAATACAAGTATAAAACGCTTGTGACGCAGGGCGTATTTAGGAAATAACTAACCACGTCATACATGGGGAGAGTTTTCAAAGGTTTGATTCAAAAAGGTCGAAGAAAGGGTGAATGGACTATACATGTGCATTTAAATATGTGTTTTCCTGTTGATGGTAAAGTCATCGATCACGTGCTGTGAAAAGACCTAATGTGAAGCGTTTCAACCATAACTGTGTTCTTTTGTGCTATGCAAGTAGATGCGATTGCATTTCTCCTTAGGTTGGTTTGTTGTATCTATGTTATGCGTCTTTACGCACTCAATACTCAGTACAGTTAATAACAAGGAAACAAATCTCCTGAGCTACGTTGGTATCTGAATAAAATGTAATGTATTGATATCAGACTTGCAATCACATTGCCCGTCTTCCCTCCGCTGCGGTGCTTAGTCCAATATCGCATTCCGTGCCTCCTACTCCATTAAGGTAAGCGCTACGCTGCTAGCGGTCCCGCCAGGATGAGTCACGGCATGTGTTGTTTACTTACAGCTGTGAGTACAGGTCCCCTGTCCCATGCTACCGGCCCACATAACTTAATCATATTTGCACATTATTTCTTGGCATTTCTGTGTTACTTTCCATTTCATATGTTATATCACTGCATTCCTCTTTGCAAGTGCTTTCAAACCCCGTTGAAATAAATTTATATTTCCAGGGGAAAACTCCCTATGTGATTTTAATTATTTCTATCCATACGCGTGCTACGAATATACATTTTTCGGCAAATCACTTGCCCCCGTACGTAATTTAATTTAGCGAAAACTACATTTCGTGATCTGCAACCGTTCCTGAAATTTTGTGGGTGTCCACGTTGGGCGGATCATCCTGTATATAAATACACTGTGGTTACGAGCTTTCATGTAATATGCTTACACAAGTTTCGTCCTAACTGCCTGCGCGACCTTGAAGCTACTACGCTGACAAGAAAGAGTTAAAGGTTTCGGGGTTGGGGGGAGGGAGAGGGTTTCACTTGAGTTTGACGGACAGTACATCATAGCTGCTTTGTTAATCACCTCGGCGGCCTACTATGAGCCGTGCGGCGCTGCGGCCAGTCGATAGCTCGAACTGCGCGCGAGTGGGCCAGCCGAGTGACCGGCGCTGACCAGTGAGTCACACCCGTGGTTGCTAGGCAACCGCCTTGCCACAACACTGAACAACTCCTGCAGCCACGGGGGCCCACAACTCCTTCACTCACGGTTGATCGAGCACTTCTAAAAACAAACCTTTACAAAGTTTCACTGCCCCTAAAGGCTATTAACAATAAAGTGAGCACTTTTGAAATCAACCTTTGAAAAAAGTCACTGCTCCTACATGCAAATATTTTGACGGACTCACTGAGTGTCATGCGTCCAGTAAAGTTGGTAACGATGGAAAGAAAGTAGTTACATATCTTAGCGTCAAATAAAAAGAGTTAGGTAAACATTTGTGAGAACTTAAAATTATTTATTTCACTTTATGTTTTTATTTTAATGCATCGAAGTGTAAAAATAACTAGATTTGTAGAATATTTTCCTTTTTAATAATCTTACACTTTCACTTGACCGACGTGTGAATAAAGTTACGTGGCCCATGGCAATGTTAATTTTACATAAGGCGGAAGAATACACAATGTGCGTACAATTAGATCGTAAGCAGGACTTTCAAAAGTGCTCATTTTACCGTGAACTGCATATGTTTTAAATGGCACAATGACTAGCACGCTCCCAGTTAAGCTGGTATTGATGCAGTAAAAGTAGTTACGTGTCTGACCGTCGAATTAAATGTGTTACGTAAAAAAAAAACTGAGTATTAAAAGATATTTTTGTTTTCTGGTTGTTTTAATATGTGTAGGTGTAAGAATGGGCAATTTTGTATAATATTTACATTTCTGATCATTTAACTTCACAATTTAACTTGACCGACGCATAAATAAAGTGATTACGTCCATGGCAATGTGCGTACAAGTAAGTCTTTACCGGGGCTTTCAAAAAAGCTCAATATACCTTGAACAACCTATACATGCACCCCCCCCCCCTTTTTTTAGCTTTGCGATGGCATGCAAATTCACCTGAAGAAACGCTTCACTAGTAATCGACACTTTAAAGTTAAAATATTGATAAATGAGCTTTGGATCCCAATGTAGAGTTCAAATACGAGAAGTGACGCATACAACACACAAATGCTAGGAGACAGAGAATGGACTACTGAGACCGCCATGACTAGATGGCAACAGTGTGTTAGTAGTTGTCATCTTGTGAGGTATTCTAGTGTCTATAACTAGGCAGTTTCTTTCATTATCATGTTTGTTAAGGAGGTGGATTTCCAAATTCAGTCCATAATTCATATTTGTTTATAGCCAAGAAGTGTATATTGAATTTTTCTTTGTAAGAAAAATGTACAGCATTATGAGTGCTACTTAAGTAATTTTTGGCTTCCAAGAAATAAAATTTTTTTTTAAATATGAAATTCGAATATATATATATAACATAGAGATAATCTGGTTTCCTTCAGCGATCTTTCAACAGTGATGAAGTGTTTACTATATTAGGGATATTTTCTGTTTATGTGTCTTTTACCAGTGCATTTGACGTTGTTTTGTCTTGATCAACTGAGTGCTTTTGGAAACTCCATTTTTTTCTTCCAAATTTGTATCATCCTTTGTCCCATAAATGTCAACATTTCCACGAAAGTATTGAAATTTCCTCATTATCCACTCAAGTGACAGTATAATGTTGTTACAAACATAAATATGTTAAACTTTTACGCCAAGCCTTCCTATGCCGTCTACAAAACCAAAATTGAAGTATTAAAAATGCCACTAATTTTGAATATTGCTATTGCAATAAGACTCTACGCAGAAATACATTTCGTAGTTCTTTTCCGACATTACTATGTATATTATATAGTTATATATATATATACACACACATACGTGCGTGACAGCGAAGTACACATCGAGAGTAAGATGGGTGCCATGTGTACAATTAAAATATATGTGCAGGTAGGGGCAGTGGCATTTTTCAAAGGTTGATTGTAAAAGTGCTCACTTTACAGTAAACAGCCTTTAAAGTCGTCAAATAGTGGAGGATCAGAATTTTTCATTCTTAAATCTGTTTGACTAGTAAACATGACACGATATACTTCCAGTAAACAAAAATAATTTTATTCCTTGGTAATTCCAAACAGACATATCAGAATCACAGTCTAGCTCATCTTGAACATACAAATAATAATAACTACATAACTTTAAAAAACTTAATTTTTATTTATAAAAGTACTCGAATATACCTCGTGTTATTGATATGTGCAATGACAGAGAAACGATTTTACAATTATTTTCTGAACTGCTGAATATAAGGAAAATTTTTGCACATTTTTATGTGTGACTTGTCCCTTATTTTCGTAAAATCTCTTACCTAATTCATCTAAAGATGAATATAAGACATTACTTTTAACAAGCTTGCTTTATTCAATGTTTTGTGTTATAGACCTATATTTAAAATTATTTGTGTTTTTCCAAGACAGTAAAGTTCGTCACTGCCATGCAATAATGCATTAACAATAATGCTTGGTTTATAATGTCAAAATATTAAAACACAATTGGAACGCTTACAAGAATTTATATATACGTATATTATATATATATAATAACCTACAAAATACTGTCCAGCAGACATAATGGACTTTTCCTAAACCATTTTCCCGTTGTTAAACCTCTCCGCAGTAATACTATTGAGTCTCAAGCGTTTTTTTTTTTTTTTTTTTCCATCTGTTATACGCCCTGAAAATTCCTCCCTTTCAGGTTTCTTTTCATTCTTGGGAACTAAAAGGAGTCGCAGGGGACCAGGTCGGGTGAACAGGGTGGGTGAGAAACCACTGTCTTTTGTTTGTGGGACCAAAAACATTTACCCATATCTGAAGCCTAGCATTCTGCAACCCACGACATAGATTTGCTCGTCTGGTTGCGTTCCAAACTATCAGGGGTAATTTGACTTGCTACCTCAGGGCGGTGGGATGCTATAGAGCGTCCCACTCTTGGATTGCAGTACAGTGTGAATTGCGCGCACTGTCGCCAGATTACTCCAGCTTTGCGACGTAACTGGCAGGCTGAGTAACATGTAGATAGCGAAGGAAATGGCCTGAGTAAGAAAATTTGGTCTGTTTACCTCCCTGACAACTCGTAAGAGAATCCAAACCTACGACGCAAACTAAGCGGCTCCTTTGCAAGTGAAACCTGTTAGGAACCCTATCATTGGGATTACATTGCGCGAATCCAATAAAAATAGCATATTTTGGGGGCTGCAAAAATATGACTTATCAGGCAACAGTGCACGCAGGAACAAGGGCAGCGTTAACTATAGAAGATATGTATTGGGAAGAGAGAGTGAATGTCCATTACACCGCACACTACAAACTAAGAGTGAGACTATTGTATTTCCGACGCCCGCGCATAAGATCTCCTAGCATTTCGATAGTTTGTGCTGCCGACTTCCTAGCAGGAAACAAAACTTGACGTTATCGTGTTGCTCCTTTTCCGGCATGCACACGATCGCCGAACACGCCAAACAGCGCTTACGTGTACGACCAAAAAAAATCACACTAACCGCTTTCATATTTCGTCAATGACGACGCTTGGCCAATTGAACCAGACAGGTGTAGTTCAGTAGTATGGGGCAGGTACCTAGCGTTAGACGTCGGAACTAGCGCACAACGGTCCGCTAGTCGGAGCAATGAAGTCACGTTGCCCCTGGTAGTTTTCGACGCAACCAGCGAAGCAAATCTGTCACGTGGGTTGCTCTCAAAGCCAGGCGTCAGACCTGTCTGAAGGTTTTTGGCTACACGCACAAAATAATAACAGTCTCTCACCCATGCTATTCTCCGGACCTGGTCCCCTGCGACTTCTTTAACTCCCAAGAATGAAAATAAACCTGAAAGAAGGGCGTTTCAGGATGTGGAAGAGGTGAAACAAAAATCGCTGGAGATATTGAACAAAATTTCTGCGGATGGGTTTAAACACTATTTCCAGCAATGGGAAACACGTTGGACAAGTTCATTACATCTGAAAGTCTTGTAGGCAACTTAATTTCGATAGTTTAACGTGAATACGACTTTATTTGCAACCATAGTGGGAGGAAATCCAGAGAATCTTATGATAACAAAATCGGCAGCTATAGTTTGGCATTGCAGCTCCGAATCTATCGTCTACATTCAAAATTTAATTACACCACCCGATTGCCAAAGGATAAAATAATATGTTACGTTGAGTGAGGACTGCGAAGCATAGCGTTTGGGGGGGGGGGGGGCAAGTTTGCGTTTGTTTCGCCGCGTCTCATAACTTCCGCGTAGTATAGCTTTTGACTAGGAGAAGCTACGACGCTCGTTTGAGTTTCAATCGACAGCTCTCGTCAAGATCAATCGATTAAGTGTATCAAAACATTTATGTAGCGTGGTCATGGTTAAATTGTATGAGTTTAATGTAAAAATTAAGAAAACCTATACTCGGCCTATACTCGTCAAAAAGCCAAGTCGAAGTACAGAAATCGTATACGGTTGGAAAGAGCATCTCAAAATCAATCCAGTGATACCCATAAAACCCCATATGATCGAGTGAAGCAGTGCCGGGAACGTAAAAAAAAAATCAAGGCGTCCGAGCGCGTCAATGTAGACGTATAAACAAACGGCCGTGTCCCAACACAGCCACACCCCATTAATTTCTGTCACATACATGACATTTAATGAAATAACTATCGTTATTTTTGGGTCCGCCTTCGTGTGTTTATAAATAAAAATTCAATGCTTTTAAACATTTTTTTTTTTAAGTTTCGGTGTGATTCTACCCTAAACGGTAATAAGGTAACCTCGATCCTAAACGACGCTAAGGTGTCACGTTATGACAAGAGTGACGACACGTTAATATTAGAATGGCCATTGATGTCTGAAACCTGTTTTTAATAACAGGTTTAGGTTCATTTCAATGATAAATCTTCCACTGATTAGCGCAGCAACCTAAAGTTTGGGTGTAGACGAACAGCGGTTTAAATTATGGTAAGGTTTACCAAATCAAACGTTATTGTATCAAATTTTATACGTTGCCTAATTCAGGACAGATAGCAAACGAAATCGTTACTCACCGTAGCAGTTGGTTTTGGTAGTTAGCTATGTGGAAAAATACAATCTAACTGACGAATACTTCCCAAGCCCGAACAAGAAACTCGTCCAGCTACAAACAGACTGAGTGATGAGGATCTTTATTTTCCCTTTTATCCGTGTGGGGTAGCCGGGAAACGTTTTGTCACGTGTAACTCATGCATATTAACTGTCGTAAACAGAGAAAGTCTTTTAGAATATTTGAGCAAAATACGATCTTTTTATCTGGGAAGTGGTATCGCGTATAGAAACCCGCATACATCCGCGCACATGAATGTCTACATTGGACAAGGACGGGCGCGATTTCGCTTCTCAAGTCGAAACACCGCGTTGCGACACTGGAAAGTATAAGCGTTTGAAGCATATACCCCAGCGCCGTTCGAACTTGCAAAAAGTCCAGTTCTCTGCTAAAGGTCGAGGACCTGGGCTCATCCGCACTAATGAACTGCACCGACTTGCCTGGCATGTGAATCGGAAGGTTCCGTGGTGGTGCGGCGGTCAGACTTTTTTTATTTATTTCATTAGCCCTACTTAGCGGTACAGCCATCCAGGGTGTTCAATTATATCATGACTACTACAATTTAACAAACAGTATATAAGTTATATAAATTCACAATTTTTTTTTGTGGGAGGACGGCTGTTTGTCTGGGCGCCCGTGATTTAAGCTATAAATTCTATTTCTATTCAAAAGCATCATTCACACTCCCTAGGAAGGTGGTGAGCTTTTATGCCCCGACAGAGACAGCTCCCCGACGGGTATACATTCGGCCGCCCCCGCCGGAACAGACCAGGGACAGGGATTCCCACGAATCCGCCCGCGCGACAAGACGCCGTCGGGCCCGCACACAACTAACTAGCCGTTTGGCCGGTCCGACATGGCACCCATGTCGAATGGCCCCGCCCACGAACCCGAAGGACCCCAGCCCCCTCCATATCTGCACTATTCTATTTTGTTCTATTTATTTTTCCCCTCGCCCACCGTTCTGCTCCAACCTAAGCATCGTCCAGGACATCGGAGTACCCCTTTTGGACACCCAGGCCTTCGTTTCCCGGCGGACGAGGGAATGGAGCTCCACTCCTACAGGCGTGCCCACCCCCCTCTTTTTTTGTACAGACACATACACAGACAGCAATCAACATATTATCATAAATCACATCTTTCCCTCATTTATATTTTCTTCTCCGCAGTTCCTTCCGTTCGTCTTTCATCCGTTCCAGATATCGTCTTTCTTCTTCTCTTTCTTGCTGCTTCTTCTCTTCTTTTTCTTTCTTCTGTTGTTCTTCTACTTTCCTTCTCTGTTCTCCTCCCCATGTTCTTTTCTCTTCTTCTTTCTCTTCTCTTTCTTCTCTTCCTCCTTCTTGTTCTTCTATTTTTCTTCATATTTACTTCAATTATTCTTGCATTCATTTCGGATCATGTGTTCTTCTTTATAACTTTTTCGTATTTGGAGCTTTTCAATTTTTCTTCCCCATTGTTATTCTGCAAAACTTCGACATTTACTGAAAATTCGGTTTCTTATCTAAAAGAGAGAGTTATTTGTAATTTTTTATTTAATTTAAACGATCAAACACTAGACAAACACACTCACTTAATAATTCCCTTAGTTCCAGCACACTCATCCGCTCCCTAGACTACTCAGTTATATCATCATTCATAGTTTTTACCAAATCATATAGTTTACTAATACTTTCATTTATTATTTCTATAATTTCCTTGTCATATATATTATGTTTTTATAATGGCCATTTGTCATTAAAAGGTTTTAATTTCTGTTATAATTCTTTCCTTTCTTCTTTAAACATGTCTGTCACACAAGTACAGAATATTGTATACCGTCTGAGCTCCCTTTTCACATTGACAACTGTCGTCTTCTATTTTGTTTATTTTAGCTAAATATTCTTTAATTTGACAGTGTCCCGTTATTACTGTCAACACACTATCATTTATATTGCTTTTACTTTCGTACCATTGTTGTATATTTTTAATATAATTTTTAATATTTAGGCCGGTTTCTGTTGCATCGTACTCTGTCAATTTATAACACTTAGTTTATAGATTTCTTTCTTGAGAGCCGATAACAACTTGAGAATATCCCTCACGAATTAGTTCTTAACCCGATGCAAGGACGAGGGGGACCGCTTATTTGTCTTCTGCGCATGTACCCATAATTTACGTACCCCAGAGGAACACAACTTTCTAAGTCACACGGTCTGCAGTGATGAACGTGTTTGTTTATATCTTGACTAAAGAAAGCACTTTTACATGAATGAAATACTTTCACCAACTTAATTTTAATCTAACTGCATCACAAATTGGTTAGAGGAAGTATACAATCATCTCAAAGCACTTGTTCACAGAACATGGTTCTAACCACCTTATACCTAACCCACGCAGAAAAACAGTTCAGTGTTGGGACACGGAGGTTGGTTGTGCGCAGCCAGCGAGACCGGTTTAGTCTATGGTTAAAACCAAAATGCAGTGAAGCCTACCCGGAATGACCCTCCCCCCCCCCCCTCCCCTATCGTTCTCTCCTTGCTCAGAATGTGAGCCAGGATTACCACACGGGATTACCACACATGCTCGCCTACAAACAGAACACGTGGAAACTATGATAAGTGCGCGGAAGGTTAACGTAAATTAATGTCTCGAGTGCCTGCATATATCGGGGCGTGCTTCGCGTTTATCGGTGTAGCGTGCAGCTGGCCTGCGGGATTGTGTAGTTACTAACGAGGATGCTGTGTTGGGTCATCTTGCCGAAGCTAACGTAACTGGTTCGGGGCCGCACGTTTCGCCTCACATTGCAATATAACACAGTGAGCATCGACATACTAGATTAGCGTTTGTTGTAACTATCCGAGTGGAGAGATATGGGCGAATCTTAACGTCGAGGTATTGAGAGCCGATGGGGGTGAAGCGTAGTTAGTATGGAGAAGCGCTTAAATGAAGGGGTGGGGTAAACGGGAGATTCCCGAGAAAAAACCCGCCTTCCAGCGGCATCGTCCAGCGCGGTTCCCGCATGCGAAAATCCAGAGGCAACCCTGCCGGGAATCGAACCCGGTTCGCCTAGGTGGGAGGCGAGTAATCTAACCACTACACCGCAGTGGTCCCTTAAACTATCCTTAAATTCCAGTCTGTCAAATGTACGTTATCAGCATCAAAGAATGTTCACGATAAGGCGAGCACTTTCGAAATCAACAACAAGGAACAAGTCACTGCCCTTTCCATGCATATGTATTCACTTGCACACTGAGTGATATGCGCCACATTAAAGTTGGTAACGATGGATGGAATATAGTTCCATGTCGTAACGTCGAATTAAAAGTGTTAGGTAAGCATTTGTGACAACTTAAATTAATTATTGCGCTTTCTGTTTTTTTTAATGCATCGAAGTGTAAAAATAAGCAGATGTGGAAAATACTTACTTTTCTAAAAATGTTACGGTTGCCCTTGACCGATGCATGAATAAAGTGATGAGGCTCGTAGCAATGTTGTTTTTACATAAGGCGGCAGAGTACACGACGCGCATACAAGTAGAACTTGAGAGGGGCTTTCAAAAGTGCTCATTTTGCCGTGAGCAACACTAAGAAACTATTCGGAAATTCACCTTACCAGTGTATACGCTTAGTGAAAAAGCGGCAATGGTAATATTTTCCCCTATGCATTCATTGTAGCCTTCCTACATTAGTTCAGGAAACAGTCAAATGCATAGGGAAGTCCCAACTTTGTGTATAGTAGCGATGATAAATATTCCTATATCTGCAGCTTGATGTGTTGTATTATTTCCATACAGTGTATAGGTTAAAAACTTCCATCATAATTTAGGAAGTTTACCAGAAAAAAATTTTACAGTGCACTTTAGACTAGGCCAGAAAAAACAATGGAGGTGTTGCTGCGACATGGACGTGGTCATGGGGGTTACATGAGCACGTCTGCGTGAGCAGGAAATATTTTCCTGTGGTTATGGGAATTCAATGAAAGTAACGGAACGTATACTTGGCTGTTGCGACTTAAATCGACATATCTATACGAGATATTTCGTTTGGCACCAAAATTATCGCGCTAACACACCGGAGTCGAGTGATACACTGCCGCTGGTCGCCTCGGGATCCCTCCCTCGCCACAATCAAAAAAACCTTCATCACTTTATGATCCCTTGATATCAAGTCCAAAAATTATCAGGTTTTCTGCGGCGATAATAACAGATAGTAATAATGTTGTACAAATGAACAAATTTACAATATAAAGTAATTCCGTAGGCTACTGCGTGACACATAGTTAATCACCAAATAATTGGCAATATATATGAAAAAAGTTACGTATAAAGTACTCTTTGTATATTTTTAACCCTTGTTTTAATGCATGTACTATCATTTGGTGATTACATATATGTCAAGCGATAGACCACGGCACTAATCAACGTTGTAAATGTTTTCAGTTGTACAACCTAGTAATAATTTATCATGGCTTGCAGCTAAACAGAACAATTTTGAGTTTTACATCAAATCACTTAAAAAATATACCGTTTATTTTATTTATTTATTTTTTTCGGGGAAATGGAATTACATGCAGTGTGCACAAGTTGGGCAGTATTTCGTACAAATTTCAAAATAATTAATGTTTCGTTATTGAACACTCTTGAGTAGTCCGAGGTTCTTTGACGGCGTCGAGCCGGACGCGGAAGTGAAAGAAACAAATGACTTGCGTGCCGCGGCCGAGTCGTCCGAGCTCCTGGGCGCGGGGTCGACGGCCAGGGAGAAAATGCTAGGGCGGCACACAACGGCCGAAACCCTCAGGGAGCGGGGAGGGGGAGGGGGGAGGGCATGCCGAGACCTGTGACGTGCAATCAACCCCCCCCCCCCTCCTAAGACCTCCCTTCCCCACCCTCACCTGCTGCCCGTGCCGACTTATTCATGAGCCACTTCAGAAGGGTGACTAACCCCCCCGGCCGCCGTCGTGCTCTGCAAGTCTGCATCTTCCGGTGTTATTGAGTGAAAAACATTTACCACGCTCAGTTTCCGTGTACACAAGTGTGCAAACAACGCAAAGCGAGGTTCATCCTGCCTGTGCTGTACGCGACGATACTGAGTGTCCAATGGTTAGATATACTCCATTCCCGGTTACTTCACGCTTTTCTGAAGACCTGCTCAAGTTCTACTTCCGGGATATTCCTCCGCGTCATGTAAACAAAGCTTAGAAAAATGGCACCAAAGGACCAGCACACGCATTCATGCGCACTCGGCGTAATAATATTTTGCAAAGGAACTATTTCTTAGTAGGCATTACCAACACATCTGTGTTGTCACTGTCTTTACTTATGTTAGTTACTAACGGAAAAAAGTATATAATTCCGGCAAAATATATGTTAAAGCTTTATTTAACCAGAAATAAGGCAATTTTATGTAAACACAAGTTTTAAAAGGTTGTGATATTTGATATATTTAGGAAAAACGAAACACGTCATTCATAGCGTGTTTTTTCAAATGTTTGATTCAAAAAGTGAAGAAACCGCGAATAAGACTATACTAGGATATTTCGCGTATTTATACGGCAGCAAACTACACTGAGAAAAAAATACAGTCGTAGGAATACTCTAGACTGTTAAAATATGGACAACCATGTGATAGGTTCCATACAAATATTGCTAACGTAGAAAGTAACACAAAACAGAACTGTGTGTTGCATTCCCGTCTGTGTTTGTATTCGCTGCTGTGCGCATGGTTTCTACGTTAAAGCACTGCGTTCCTACTAGTAAACAGCCAGTTCTTCCAACAGAACAACCTCGAAACTACTTGGAGTGTTTCCTGCAGCAATCAGAAATTGTAGTAGCCGAACAGAATATTCTGTTGCTACTACACTCAAACCCGATCGCAGAGCTACTGTTCAGTACGATTCACGCTTTCGTAGCTGGAGTGACTCTTCGGGCGAAGATAATTATTGTGTGCCGTCACCAAAACACTAAAGGGAGCTAAGAAGGATAGATTTGGGCGATTCTTTAACATCGAGGTCTAGAGAGCCGAGCCAGAACACCCAGAAAAAAAAACAGTAAACTTTCTCAATTTTAATGCAAATTTTTAAAGTAAGCTTAGTATGGAAATGTTCCCAGTACCAGACTGCAAATATAGAAGTGCTACTTTATACACAAAGGTAAAAAGGCTGTTCACGATTAAGTGAGCACTTTTGAAATCAACCATATAAATAAGTCACTGCCCTTGTCTTCATATATTTTAACGGGCACATTGAGTGACATGCGCCCAGTAAAGTTGGTAACGATGTTTTTTTAATGCATCAAAATGTAAAAAATGAGTAAATTTGTAAAATATTTAATTTCATAATAATTTTTACAGTTCTACTTGAAAGGCGCATGAATAAAGGGATGAGGCCCGTGGCAATGTTCATTCTAGATAAGACGGAAGAATACACAACGTGCATACAAGTAGATACTAAGCAGGCTTTCAAAAGTGCTCAATTTATCGTGAACAGCTTATACACAGTTTGGAACCTAACTAATCGTTAGACTCTTTCCTGAACAAATGTACGAAAGCCCGTCCACGGTTACTTCCAGCTATTTTGAAGCCCAGCTGAAGTTCTGTTTTCAGGATATTCCTCCGCCTCGTGCTAACGAAGCTTAAGTAAGTCTATAAATTTACACCGATAGGACAAATCACCGCATACGTGCGCACTCAGAGTAGTAATGGTTTGCATGAGAACTATTTCTTACGTTATATCAACCATGCAACTACTGTCTCACTGTTTTTGTCCATATTGATTGTAAGATAACTATTATAATTTATACATAGTATATATGAGTAAAAGTTCAATTTAACCAGAAATAACTTACTTTTATGTTAAGATAGGTAGAAAATGCGTGTGATACATCACATATTTAGGAAAAAACTCAACACGTCATATAATAGGTGTTTTTTTTTTTAAGATTTGATTTTTAAAAACGTGTGAAGATTCTGTGAATAGAATATACTATGGATGTACGGGAAAAACTATAGCATCCGTGCTTTATCAGTATACCTATACAATAAACCCGAACATTTTAAAAAATATCTTAGTGTGTATTTTCAATTAGTCGCCTATAGCCATACTGCTGCAGGGCAACCTTTAGAACACACCTTTTTCTATTGGTCCCTGTTGTCACTTAACGCCATTCTACTGGTCAAAACGACACCAGTATTCCCGTATTAGTGTGTGTGTGTGTGTGTGTGTATATATATATATATATATATATATATATATATATATATATATATATATATATATATATATATATATATAATATATACACTGTTTAGTATAGGCTGTTCAGGAGGGAAAAGCGAGCATTTTTGTGGTCCTAGTTACTTTTCCCTATAAGCCATATTTTATCCTTCCTCCACTTTTTAATACAAAAATTGCCATGTAAGTAATAAATGAGTGTATATATTCCACCGGACTCGAAAGTTAACGAAGTTCGTTGTTGATGTGGTATTAGTTCTTAATTAAAATCCTTATGAAATAGGGGATTGCTATAAGTACACCCGGACCAGTTTTATTTTTTATGTGGAATGAAATATTCAAACACGTTTTGCCCGAACTACACTCGAGTATAGTCCTCATAGTGTTAAGCAGGGCTTTCAAACGTGCACATTTGACCTCGAGCAGCCCGTATAGAGTGTTGTCGGTGTTGCAGGCGGAGGGATGACATGGCGTGGCTGGCGGGCGAGCTGCTGCTGCTGGTGGTGCAGGCGACGCTGGTGGTCGCCGTCGGCGCCAACGTTCCCCTCTTCGACGTCGCGACGTCCGTGCGGGTTCTGATGGTGCCGCAGGACGCCCGCGTCGGCTCCGCCATCTACCGCCTGCGCGGCACCGACGCCGACTTTGACTTCCCCCTGCTCTTCCATGTCGTCGGTCAGTCCCCCCTCCCCCCCCCTCACTTTTCCCAATCCCTTTACGCCGGCACTAGTTTGTAGTTACACTCTTAAGTCTGAATCAGTGAGCATTTAACTGTTTCAATCAGTCAAACGTATATGACTGATACAACAGTCACTTCAGTGAACTTAACCGATGAACCAGTGAAAAAAAATAAAAACCACATTTTCCTTCACTGATTGTTTCAGTGACATTTCCCACTGATTCGTCAGCCATTTTTGCCACTGTTTTCACAGTGTTTTATTTTTTGACTGATGGACCAGTGAAACTGCGTGTAAAAATCGCCGTCGAACATCGTGTATCAAGTGAAGTGCAATAACAACGAATAAACGAATAAAACAAATACAAAATACTTTCTAAAGTGCGTTTAGTCTTTCGAAACGCCATTTTACGAGGTAACATGAACACACAACTTTCGTTCCGTTTCTACGTCTTTCATTTCGTCTTTACGTCTTTCATTTCGTTTGCATGTAATCGTCACAGCACTCTGAAGGTTTAAACTGCATTTAATGCGGTGAAGAGAGTGCACTCATATGTAAAATAGCAATCCAATATTTTCAGCTTGGCGTGGTAGCTCAGATGGTAAGGCAACGGCCTAAATGTGAAGGGTGAGCGAATTCAAACCCGACCACCTGCGGAATTTTTTTTTCAATTTTTAAATTACAGTAAGTTGCACAATATAAATAGTAAACTATCGTAAATATGTTTATTCAAAGTTATTATTTGCTTACATTCAATAAAAGCAATATTTAATTCGCCACTCCAGTCAGCCGTCATTTATTCAATCAGTGAAATTGTTTCACGTCATTTTTTCAATCAGTGAAATTGTTCCACGTCACTAATTCAATCAATGAAATTTTTCACTGAAACAGTCAGTGGTTTTCCACTGATTCTAAATGGAGCCATTTTCACTTATTAGAGTAGTTGAATTTCACTGCGAATCAGTGATTTCGCACTGATTCGAATTTAGAGTGTAGAGACCCGAGAAATTCGCGAGTTCAATAATCTGTAGGCTAGAATTCACAGTCTTATATACTCTCATACAGGTAAAGGCTGTTCACGATAAAGTGAGCACTTCTGTAATCAACCTAAGAAAAATAGTCACTGCCACTAACGTCATATATTTTAACGGGCGCACTGAGTAACATGCGCCCAGTAAAGTTGGTAACGATTGATGGAAAGTAGTTCCTTAGCTTAACGTCGAATAAAAAGTGTTAGGCAGGGGCCTAACCCATTTATGATAACTGAAATAATTTCCTTCGCTTTCTGTTTTACTTTAAAGCTTCGAAGTATAAAAATGGCCAGATTTGTAAAATATTTTATTTTCCAATAATTTCAGTTTCGCCTGAACGACGCATAAATAAAGTGATTGGGCCTATCATATGTTAATTTTACATAAGGCGGAAGAATACACAACGGGCGTAAAGGTATATCTTAAGCAGGGCTTTCAAAAGTGCTCATTTTACCGTGAACAGCTTATATAAACTGTTTATTGGTTGGTTGTTGTGGCAGTAAAAGGCGGTGGTTGGGCGCACAATTTATTGCATATTTGTTTTGGGCTCATTTGTTTCCAGGATGTGTCAAACACCACGTCAGTCTATTACAAACATAACATGAACGTACATGTGTGTGAATTCCTACTCGTCTAGAAACGAACCCGCGAATTTCTCGGGTCTCTATCTACAGTTAGCGCCACCTGTTCTTCGCAAAAATATTTCATGACTGGTTGCACTCCGAAAGAGTAAAGCTCAGATTAACTTCGTGACTGGATGATTTTTAACTGGCACTCGTTGCAAATGTCTGCCTGCGAATATCACGGACACTCAGTGTCAGAGTTACCTCATTCTGATTGGCCCAGTCAAGTACCGGAGCTGTCTCCCTACAAAGACGCGAGGCCAATAACTAAAGGCCTGCTAAATTCGCGTTATTATCTGGGGACAAGTTAAACTCTAAACACGTGTACCTTTGCAATACGTTGGTTTTTGGTGGATACATGCAAAATACGCAAACTTCAAAGTAATGTCTGTTCTGGAGCCGGCGTTGTTTCTCATTAGTTCATTTTGGGACAAGTTAGAATTCAAACCACGTGCGTTTATATTACTTTAACTAATGGTCCACGCGGTGTTTGACACCTCCTGGAGAACGGTGCCCAATTGCCGCCTTCCTCTGTGACAGCAGATAACTAATGTGCAGTTTGATATCGGCAAATTTTCACATAAGACTGTAGAGCCTAGCCTGCAGGTCATTGAACTCGCGAATGTTTCATGTCTCTATCCATTAGCTGCTGCACAGAAACGAAGCCACGCTATTCTGACTGAATTTCTTGTGATTGGGGCACCCAATTGTGAAGTGTGCATTTATGGGCGCAGAGATACCCAGGACGGGTCAAATATATTATGCTTCAATAACAAACGCATTGCATAGGTATACTTGTTTGAAGTTTAACGTGTCCTCAAATAATAATGCAAATTTTGCAGGTCTCTAGTCATTGGGGCACAATGTATGACACGTCCTAGGTAACTCTGGGCCAATAAATGGACACTTCACAATTCTGTACCCCAATCACGTGCAATTCAGTCAGAAAGGGCGTGGCTTCATATGTACGCAGTAGCCATTGGAGAAACGACGCCGCCTCCAGTACAGACAGTACTGTGAAGTTTAGCCTGATGCCGAATAATAACGCGAATTTTGCATGTTTCTACTTATTGGATGTTTGCTTCCACAGCGAGAGGCTGCGATTGGGATTACATTTCGTTACCTGTTTGTTATTGGCTCTGAGTTCTGTGAACTAATGCGTGTAATAGGTCGCGGGCCAATTGCAAAAGTAATATGAACGTACAAGTGTTCGAAGCCTAACTTGTCCGGAAGTGAGTTCACGAATTTTTCAGATGTCTGCTAAGATCACTAGACGGAATGCCGCCCGCCATTTACATCGGTGGAAGGCACGGCGATATTACTCTATCCCGCTCCAAGCTCTGATGATCCAGTGGACGTGTGTAGCTACAGCGAATGCCTGGTGCACATATGCCATAGGACATTGAAGCCTAGCCTTCGGCTAAATTTTCTCGCGAGAAACAAGGAGGCCTATCTATAGTCCATTCGTAGCGACATGCAGATCTCACGTTATTATTTGGTGAAGAGCTAGGCTTCACTTCCCTGTGCCTACTTGAGGGCAATGCGTAGAGACCTGAAGAATTCGCTGATTAATTTTGGAACGAGGTATAATTCAAAACACGTGTGTTCTAATGACTTTAGCCATTGCACCACACGGTGTTTGACGCCTCCTGGAGAACGCTTGCCCAATCTTCGCCTTCGTCTGTGACAGCAGACAACCAATGTGTAGGGACAGGTGTATTTCGCGAAAATATTTATGGTCATGCTAGACTTCAACATCCAACGTCCACAAACACAACTTCTTTGGTTATTGGCCGCTTGTCTACGTGAGAATACATGGTTTTATTTTACTGGGCCAGTTTTAATAAAGTACTCAGATTACTGAACTTCCATAATTTGCGAACAGACACTCGAGGCTCATGACATTTAAAATCATCCAACCACGGTAGTGCGTCCGAACCAAATGATTTTGAGTACCACCGGTCTTGAAATCATTTCGCAAAAAACACCTGTCCCTACCAACATGCAGTTAATATCGGCATATTTGTACACAAGACTGTAAAGTCTAGTCTGCAGGCCTCTAGCAATACGTGATTTCATTGGTTACTGGCGATCATACGGCGTCTATTACTTGTGTGACCTTAAAGTAGATTGGTTGCTGTACCTTTGAGCATTTCCTATTGGCTCGACGTGTCCATGTGACGAGCCATACAAGTTGTCTACCAATGGCAACAGTCAGTGCAACATACAGCATCTTGGAGTTTAGTCTGCCGCCAAATAATAACGCGAATTTCGCAGATCTCTATCCAATCGTGGTTAGTTACAAGTATTTCTGAAGCCCTGCTGAATTTCTGCTTCCAGGATATTCCTCCGCCTCGCACTAACAAAGCTTGGCCAAGTTAATCTTACTTCTAGGTCGGGAAGGTCATTGTAAAAGTTCTGCAAAAGGAACATTTTCGCCACTAGGTAAGCGCTAGTGTCGGCAAGGTACAGGAGTTTCTCTATTTTCTACGTTAAAAAAAACCTGATAATTGCAATAATCATAAATCAGATATAAATAGGGACACCCGAATTTCGCGAAAAGATTCCCGCATTAGCTAGATTCCAATACCCTAAGAGCATCCCAGCGGTTTTCTTTTACTTATCGGTGGCGTGTCTTTGTGTGAAGACATTTTCCTATTTGACTGGCCAATCAGAATTACGTAACTTTAATACTGTACGTCTGTCAATACTGTACCTAAGGCGCATAACACGGAAACCATCCAATCACGAAGGTGCATCTCAGCTAAAGTGTTATGTAATACAACTCGTGAGATTTTTTTTTTTTTTTCGCGAAATTCGGGTGTCCCTAGAAATAAATTAACTTCATAAAAAAGTAAAATATTTCTCGTTTATTATTAACGTTGCATTTTGAAACACTGGGCACCTAACGGTGGAAATTTTCGCTAAGTGAAATTCTGCCACAAGAAATCACGTTTTGTTCCTAACCTAGAAAATTACACCAAAGGTACAACGCACTGCGTTCGTGCGCTCTCATCGGTTCAGTGGTTCTGATTTTCATGAGACATTACCTCGACCTCACAGTGGCACACACACACACTAGTATCCTATTACATTATAAGACGATCTCTGTCTGTCTGTCTGTCCCGCTTTAATACTTCCAAATCCCTTCTAACTCAACAAAAGTTCTTCAAATTTTGCAGAGCGAATCCTCAGGGTCAAATACAGGTCAAGTTCGAATTTCAGCGAGATCAGATTACGCAATCATTACCTCTTACCCTAAAAACTCATTTTTTATTACTTGTTTCCTATGAAAGTTTTGTATTAATGCATAGAGAGTATTGCATAGAGATATGAAGGTAATTGAATATCATTTATTTTTACTCTAAATGTCTCGCTTCAATGTTGACTTAATTTCTAAGTGGGACCGCAGTGACTCATTGGATAGAACGATTTCAAGTGGGGCCGCAGTGGCTTAGTGGATAGCTTAGTGGATAGAACTATATCAAGTGGGGCCGCAGTGGCCAACTATCTATATATATATAAAGTGGGGTCGCAGTGGCTCAGTAGATAGCGCGATTCCAAGTGGGGCCACAGTGGCTCAGTGGATGGAGCGATTCTAAGTGGGGCCGCAGTGGCTTAGTGGATAGCTTAGTGGATAGAACTATATCAAGTGGGGCCGCAGTGGCCAACTATCTATATATATATATATATAAAGTGGGGTCGCAGTGGCTCAGTAGATAGCGCGATTCCAAGTGGGGCCACAGTGGCTCAGTGGATGGAGCGATTCTAAGTGGGGCCGCAGTGGCTCAGTGGATAAAACTATATCAATTGGGGCCACAGTGGCCAAGTGGATAGAGAAATATAAAATGGGACAGCAGTCGCATCAATGTTGAGTTAATTTCACATAATTTCATTATTACCTATATATATATATATATATATATATATATATATATATATATATATATATATATATATATATATATATGCAAATTGTTTTTTTATTTTTCAGTCTTTGTATGATAACCAAAATTTGTAACATTGTGACTATTCTAGTCACATGACAATACAAAAAAAAAAGGTCACTGGCTGGGCCCCTAGTTACTAAGTAATATGGTATGGGCTATAAGACTTTCTTTTAATTTTGCTGAATAGTTCTATGCTTCTCATTTAGAATCTGTATAATTTTTGGACTCATGCCTTTTAGAGACTCTTGGAATAATTGTATTTTTTTTTTTTTTTTTGCTTTCCATTAAAATTATATTTTGATTGTCATTGCATTGTCGATTAAACGTGTCATAGTTACCGATTATCTTGTGAAATTAATCTACACGATTATCAATTGACTGAATAGTCGTTTTCCAAATAGTTGTTATTTTTAAAATAATTTTTATAAAACGGTCTTTTGTTTTTTTTTTATGATAAAATGTAATTTTATATAATTCAGTTATGAATTATTTCATATTTAAATTACTTTCTTGTCTCTGTAGAAGTCAACTCAAGTTATTACAATTCTTAACACGAATTTCTATACAGTTATTTGTTAGTAATTAGTTAGCAAGATAAATCAAATAGTTATTATGTTACATCAATCCACTCAGAACACTGCAGCTCTCAAAATGTGTGCTTACAAACATACGTTACAGCTAGACTAACAACAGGTTCAGTCCATTCGTTGAGCGAGTATGTCGCTGCAGATAAACTCACGCCAACTCTTCGCGATAGTGTGCGTACATTGTTGTCAGGCTGGTAATTCAAGAACAAAACGTAGGCTTCGAGCATTTATTTGCTTCCGTATAGGCCTTGTGTTGAAGATACATATCGAGTTTGGTGTGTACTGTTTAAACTCGATGCCTGATAATTCACACTGACCACAGAATCCTCTAAACTTATCAACCCATCATGTGGAAACCATGCCACCCAAAATTATTTCGCAACCTTCGCGTAAAATTTCGTTCCTTTCTCTGTAATTTCGTACGCCATAATCTCACGTCAACCACTTGAAAACAAAAAATGATTAATTTAAAGCATATTATTTGTACGCTGCAACTATTCCGGAATGTAGCGCAAACATTTGGCAAATAAATTTTTCTTAAATTATTTACATGAATAAAAATGTAACAATTAACTGAGTGCAAGTAAGAAACTGTGTGTACATAAAGTTACTGTCCCTATCTGTATAGAGTTTAAAGGGGTGCATTAACTGGCAAGAACCCAGTTAAGTTGGTATAGGCTGTTCACGGTAAAATGAGCAATTTTGAAATACTTGCTTGAAATCTACGTGTATGCATATTGTGTCTTCTTCCGCCTTATATAAAATTAACATTGTCACGGACCTCATCACTTTATTCATGCGTTGGTCAAGTGGAACTGTGAAACTATTAGTGACGCAAATATTTTACAAATATGCTCATTTTTACACTTCGATACATTAAAAAACAGAAAAACCGAAAGTGAAAGAAATAGTTTGATTTATCACAATTGGTTACCTAACATTTTTTTTTTTTCTATATTAAGATATGGAACTACTTTCCCTCCACCATTGCCAACTTTACTGGGTGCATTTCACTCAGTGCGTCCGTTAAAAATTATATACAGATAGGGATAGTGACTTTCCCCCCCCCCCCCCTAAGGTTGATTTCTGAAGTGTTCACATTATCGTGAACAGCCTTTAACGACGGGAAGAAAGTATTTACATGTATTAACGTTGAATTAAAAGTGCCAGGAAAACATTTGGGAATACTGAAATGATTGATTTTCTATCTGTCTTTGTAATGCACATAGGTGTAAGAATTAACACATTTGTAAAACATTTTATTTTTTAATGATTCCGCATTTTTACTTGATCGACGCACGAATAAAGTGATCAGGCCCATGACAATATTAATTGTACACATACATAACGGTAAATGCTATTACCGATAAAGTGAGCACTGTTGAAATCAACCTTAGAAAAAAGCAACTGCCTCTGCCTGAATATATTTTAATGGGCGCACTAGGGAAAGTATAACTACGTCGAATAAATAGTGTTAGATAACCATTTGTAATAACTAAAATTATTTTCCACTTTGTGTTTTTTTAAGCATCAGAGTGTAAAAATAAGCGTATTTCTAAAATATTTACTCTTTTAATAATTTCACACTTTCATTATTTGACCAATGCATGAATAAAATGATGAGAACCATGGCAATGTTAATTTCACATAAGGCGGGAGAATACACAACGTGCATACAAGTAGATCTCAAGCAGGACTTTCAAAAGTGCTCATTTTACCGCGCACAGCCTATAGGGATAAAGCTGGGCTCACGACCATCTATCGCAGCCGTCAGTAGCCCGTCCGTCATCCGTCTGTTTTTTTCGTCCGTCACTTGATAGCGATTAACAACAATCCGTCGTCCGTCAATCCTTCTGTCCGGCAAAATTTCAGCGTGACAACTTAACATCGCGATCTTTCTTTAGTTGGAGGTAAATTTTGGTCGGAAATACATTGTCAAGAGAGAAACAGTTTGGGGAGATAATTTTTTTACGTAATAAGTATTTATTCTGAATTTTTGTTTACAATTTAAATTCTTGAATTTACCACTAAATATACCATACACAGATCCACCGCTTTGCTTTTTATTTCAAAGAGCGTACTCGCGTCTACGGAATGTCGTCAGAAGGCGGTGGCCCATCCTTCGGTCCGTCGAAAGTTAAAGTTTGAGATATATGTCACGAATTGACACAAAAAAATAAGTTGCCCTGCGATTGGTTGAAGATCACCTGACCGCCGGACGGAAGGGCGACTGACGGATGAAGTCCACCTTAAGAGGAAGTGGCATGCAATGACGTTACTGAAGCTGCATTTTCATCCATCGACGTATTGTGACTCCCAAAACATTGAAAATGTTGAGGCAGATTTTTTTAAATATAATGCACGTAAAATGTGGAATTTTGTAAACAAATAACTAGGGACAGGAAAATTTCGCGACTTCAATGACCTGTAGGCTAGACTCCTCAGTCCTCTGCATACTGGAGCCTTAGCTGTGTGTTCATTGGCTGTTGCCCCACGCCTGGCAGTCATGGGATTCGCAAGATGTTTCCTTACAAGTCTGCTATTGGCTCAGAGGCGTGCAGGGCGGGTCTAATGAACTATAATCTAATTGCGAAGGTAACTTCACTATATATGTGTTTGACGTCTGTCTTGCCCCGAAATGAATTCACGAAATTTTTCTATCCCTACAAATAACAACTATTGGAAGTAAACTTTTAGGCTAAATATCAACATGCTCTGGTACAATAGTTTCATTTTAATTTCGACAAGTTTGGATTCCAATGTCGTGGGTATCCCAAAATGGCGGACAGGCTGGATAATTTTACCATGCATGTCCACAGACAAGGCCGCCCCTCGAGTGTAGATACACGTGGCGGAAGCACACGCAATGCGAATGCAAGTAGATGTTAAGCAGGACCAACAAGAGTGCTTGGTCGACCGCGAACAAGAGATTTACACCGCGACGTGGCTGTGTGTTGTGTTGTTGAGGCGGCGGCCCGGGCAGCCCTGTGGTCGCCGTGGAGAGCTACCCCTGCACGAGGAACCACTCGTTCTGCGAGGGCAGCGTGGTGCTGCTGCAGCCCCTGGAGAGAGGGCGCGTGTACGACGTCAAGTTCAAGGTCGTGGACACGGCCGGGGACTTCACCACCCTCGAGTGCACCATCAAGACCGCCAACAGCACGACGCCCACCGACACCATCTTCCCGCACCTGCCGCAGCTCGTCACAGTTCCGGAGGTACACCCACCTACAGCCTGTTCGCGGTCCCTTCTCACTTTTCACGTGAATACGTCTTTAAGGGCCCGTGGGACATAAATTAACACCAAATACGTAAGTTGGTTGTTTTACTGGTTTTTGAAAGCCGACATAGAAAAAAAAAAAGTAAAAATGGCAATCCTAGATAATAGGTTTTGCCAACTTAACGACCAAGTATTTTGCAGTATTACACACGAAAATTGACGTCGTCAGAAATATCTCGGCAGAATAACGTCACTCAGGTAAAATATTTGCTCTCGTAGTTAGTAAAACCTATTCTGTATGGTTGCCTTGCCTTTGTTTCCTCTATCGGCTTCCATAAAATTTGTAAAATACGATAAACCTCAAATAGCATTAATGTATGTCCCGTGCAACCAGCGTGGGAGGCAATCCAGAAAATCCGATAACTAAATCAGGGGGGGGGGGGGGTTTACAGTTTGGCATTGCAGCTCTCCAAATCTATCGTCTACATTCAAAATTAAATTACACCTCTCGATTGCCAAAGGATCAAATAATATGTTACGTTGAGTGAGGACTGTGAAGCATTGCGTTTGAAGGAGGGTGGGGGGGGGGGAGAAGAGGGTGCGATGCAATTTTTAATTCGTTTCGCAGCGTCTCTTAGCTTCCGCGTAGTATAACTTTTGACTAGGAGAAGCTATGACGCTCGTTTGAGTTTCAATCGACAGCTCTCGTCAAGATAAATCGATTCCGTGTATAAAACCATTTGTGTGGCGTGGTTGTGGTGAAATTGTAAGCGTTTAATGTAAAAGAAATTGAGAAAAAATTAACTCAATTTCGGTCTATACTCGTCAAAAAGCCAAGTAGAAATACATAATTCGTATACGGTTGGAAAGAGCATCTCAAAAGCAATCCATTGATACCCATAAAACCCCAGATGATCGATTAAAGCGGTGCCGGGAACGCAAAATATACATCAAGACGTCCGAACGCGTTAACGTAGACGTATTCACGCAAAACAAACAGCCGTGTCCCCAACACAGCCAAACCCAAGTTTTTTAAAATCAAACCTTAGAAAAATCACCCCATGTATGACGTATTTAGTTATTTCCTAAATACGCCATGTATCACAACCGTTTTATGCCTCTGTTAACATAAAAGTATCTTATTTTTTGCTTAAATTTAAGTTTCGCCTATACTTCAGTTATAAATTTTAATATTACGTTCATAATAAATACGAAAAAAAAAAAAACAGTGAGAAAATGTGTGTGTTGGTAGCGTCTAGTGAGAAATAGTTCTAATCCAAAATAATATTACAACTGAGGGCGCACGAATTCGGTGCGTTGTCCTTTGGTGTAATTTTCTTCGCTTAGTTAAGCTTAGTTTGCACGAAGGGGAGGAATATCTTGGAAGTAGAACTTCAGCAGGGCTTCAGAAAAGTGTAAAGTAACCGTGAATGGATTATATGTACACACTCATCACTGTAAAGTCCGTTGTCACACTGTCACAGTCCTTCGTCAAATTGCCGCAGATAAAAGTGAGTTAAGAGATAATGGGCCGCTCTTAAATACGAGTTCTTGAGAGCCGATGACGATAAAGCGGGTGAGGAATGGAGCAGCGCCGGAATGAAAGGGGGGACGAGATATCCCCGAGAAAACCCGTATACCAGACGATTTCCCACATGCGAGAGGTTGGTAATATATTTCGTATGTCTTTATTCATATAAGTTATAAATTTAATATTATAATATATAAATAAAATTTAATTAGGTGTTCAATTTAACAAAAACAAAGTACTATTGTGTTAAGGAAAGTACAGCACGGTTGTTCAGGAAACAACAAACATGTCATACCAGGATTCTATTCTAATGTTTGATTCAAAAAGAATGAAAAACCCGTGAATAGACTATGTAAGAATTACTACCACAGTCATTTTTTGTTATATGTGAGCCGTCAGTAACTAATGTTCCTGTTAATGTAATATACTGTTAAGCTGTTTATATAACTGTAATATTAAGCACCTTTTTATCCTGTTTATATCTCCTTACTGTACTATCAACATTTAGATGGTGTTAACGTTGCGAAAAATTAAATTGCGTTGAATTGATGTTAATGCTTGCGTTAAAATTTTTCTTATATTTCCTTGCTTTAAAACAACATTCCTATATAAAATAAATTAAGTTGAATTAATTTGTCACCAAAAGAAATATTTACAACGAAGGAAAAAATGACAGCCGACAGAGGAATCGAACCCGCGCCTAAGCGCGTGACATTCTCCACATTGCTAAACCTTAAAGTCCACCACCTGCTCTAATTTATCATGTCCAAGGTTGTTTCATATAGTATAATTAGAGCTAGTGACTTTTCGCGAATAAATATGAGTACGCGGTAGACTTCAATACTATAAGCACCCAATAGCAGTGTGTCTACTGCCATTGGTTGCTGTCTGCTTGAGAAGGTGTATTCATATTTGACCGGGCCACTCTGAATTCGGTAACATCGGCACGGATCCTACGTGATTCGTGTACAGACAGTTAACGCGTGTCAGAAAATAATTCAGCCAATCGAGATAGGTAAACGACCCTACAGTGTTTTGAAATATAACTAGTCTTGAAACCTTTTCGCGAAATTTCACTACCCCCAAGTATAATACACTTTTGGAACACCGTAGAAAAATAACGATCAACCGCAGCACTCTTTCGTTACGTGGGAATAATTTATGATCTTGGACATATATGCATGTCTGGCACAGGTAAACGGCTTTGTAAGGCTTGAGAGCTGCGCTAAGTTATATTAAATTCTCATAAGGAGCTTTCAATTTTAAATATAATGATTTCATTTTACAAGGTTATCGCTGTTTACGGTTATCCACCATTTTTCGTCAAGCCATTGTAAACTTGTGTTGGCTGGACATTTCTTTAATGTCGTAGTAACACAAAAATGTTGTTATTCCTGTTATCTTCAGCGTAATACAACATTTGGTTGCGGCAACATTACTTAGAGGCTTCATTAACATTGGCAGTATATTTTCATCATAATGATACAAGACTTTGTAAATGGTAAACATTATTAACGTTATCATAACATTATTCGTTTTACTGTAGCATAAACGTTTAAAGAAACGCCTCAATAGTAATTTTTTTTTTGTTGCAAGAAGATTAGACATTTTTTGGGTGCTTCCAAGATAAGTTTGTGCAAATAAAGTTGAAAGGATGTAAGGTGATCGGAAAGTCATTATCGCCGCAATGTTCATCTGGAAAAGTTGGTTGCCCCTAGTTTCCACTACATTTGTTGCATTTCTTCCTGTGGTGGAACTCACGGAAACACAAACACGCTATCTCACTTTGAAAACGAATTTTAAATGAAAATTCAGCCTAAATTGTTCTAGTAAAAATGTTAACTGTGTGGCACATGTCCAAATGCATTCAAGCTATTTTATTTAATATGATAGTTGGAAAAAATTATCTTGTCTCCAAATTTATTTGTCAAATATATTTTAACGTGAAAAAGTTATAGTGTGACAGGGCTTAAGAAATTATTCGCAAGTTAGCCACATCAGCGTACATGTAAATAGTCCATTCACGGTTATTTCCAACTATTCTGAAGCCTTGCTAAAGTTCTACTTCCAGGATATTCCTCCGCCTCATGCAAACAAAGCTAAACTAAATATAGAAAATTACACCAAAGGGACAACACGCCGCATTCGTGAGCACTCTGTGCAATAACATTTTGCATAGTTACTATTTCTTACTAGGCATTACCAATAAAATGGTTCTATCTGTTTTATTCATAGTAATTATAATGTAAATATTATAACTAGAGAACTGCAAAATTCGCGTAGTAAATCGGGCAGAAGTTAAACTTTAAATACGCGTCCCTTTGCAATACGTTTTGTCATTGGAGCATAATATATCTGACACATCCTTGGTAACTCTGCGCCAATAAATGAACACTTCACAATTGTGTGCCCCAATCAAGTGCAAGTCAGTCAGAAAGGGCGTGGCTTCATATCTATGGAGCAGCCAATGGAGAACCGACGCCGGCTCCAGTAGAGGTAGTACTGTGAAGTTTAGCCTGATGTCGAATAATAACGTGAATTTTGCATGTCTCTAATTATAACTTATAGACGGAATATAAGTAAAAGTTCAATTTAACAAACAATAAGATACTTTTATATTAAGACAATTACAAAACGCATGTGATACATGGAATATTTTAGGGAACGAACAAACGCATCACATATGAGGTGAAATTTTAAGGGTTTGGTTGCAAAAGTGTGAGGATACCGCTAATTAACTATAGTGAGAATACTGGAATGGTGAAGTTTATTCTCAAACACGAATTATAATATTCCTACATTTGCTCAGGAAAAAAGAAAATAATTAACCCTTTGAGGAGTATGCGCGTATATACTCGGGGCTGCGTTCATTTGGATATGTCCTTGCTCTTGAAGACAAATCGCACACTTCTGTGGATTTACTGTTTCACTGGACTTTATGGGAATCTTAGCAAAAAAAAAAAAAAATTAGAACTAGTCACAATTCCAATTCGTAGGAATAAAACAGTTCATTTCAATAAGTTCTCAAATGAACACGATGGATTGTGAATCATGTTACATGAGTCACGACACAGTGATTGGCACGTATTCAACAAGCAACTCTATTGGCCTATGGCCGGTCAATAACAAACGTAGCAGAGTACAGTATCCGCGTCTTGTGTGGCCAGGACCAATAGGAAGTAGGTAAGTAGAAATACAGAGCCCAACACAATTTATATTGGTGTAGTGGAGAATAAAGGCTGTTCGCTTCAACCTTGTCTAAAGTGACAGTAAGTCTGTGCCTTCCTAAAGAGCAAAAAAAAAAAAAGTTAATATGGTGCAGTGGTTAGACTACTCGCCTCCCACCAAGGGAACAGGATTCGATTTCCAGCGGGGTTAATCCCGGATTTTCGCACGTGGCAATCGTACCGGACGATGCCGCTGTTCGGCGTCATCGGCTCTCAAGACCTCGCTGTTAGGAGCCGCCCAAATCTCTTCACATTTAAACCATAAACTGTTGAGGAAGAATTGTTTTTGTTCCTTTTGTAGCTTGTAACACAAATGCAGTATGCCGCGCTTAGACTCTAATTCATCTTTTTGAACCTGCCTATAACACTCTTGTGTCGGAATTTTAAAGGTTATATATTGAAAACTATAATGATTTGACAACTAACAACTGCATTAAGGGGGGATTTTACGAAACCTCTCTCGGATAACCAAATTCCAAAAAAATATATAACTATGAGCTTAAAGTAGACATATTCACGTCATCTGCGCATGGCACCAGTAAGTACTCTGTCCTAGATGCTTACATGAAATTGTTGATCAAAATTATTGGCTTCCGACCACGGACAGCCGCTGCCCACGTTGATATCGAGGTAAATGAATTGCGTGTTTTATTATAAACTTGCCTCACACATTAATATATTTCTAAATGCAGCGGAAATTTGTCGCGAAATTGTTCTAATATATGAACTTTTTTTTTTTTTTTTTTTTTTTTTTCCAGGATGCGACTGCAGGTACGGAGCTCGACTACATCATAGCTCGCAGGAACCCCCTCAACGCAAGACATCCCAGCCTCGAGATACGTGTGAGTTTCATCTACAGAGGCGAGCAAATCCGTCTTGCAGTTGCGTCTGCGAATTGTAATACAGAGTTTTTTCAGGGTGCTCCAGAATTCGTAATACGCCAGGCCCTGGCGTCGAACGACACCGTCAACGGCACCATAATACTGGCGGCGCCCTTGGACTTCGAGAGGAAGACCATGTACATCCTGCACATCTTCGCAGTCGTGAGCTATCAACTCTGATTACTATAGGCTGTTCGCCGTAAAATGAGTACTTTTGAAAGCCCTGCTTAAGATCTACTTGTATGCGCGTTGTGTATGCCCTAATCTTCCGCCTTATGTGTAGAGACATGCAAAATTCGCGTTATTTTTCTGGCAGCACGCTAACATTCACCTACCTTTACATGTTCGACCCGGTGCCACTTCTTCATTGGCTTCTGCAGCAGTGATACACATTTTCCCTTTCGACGTGATTGGACATGATTGGGCCAGATTCTCGTTAGTGGTTTCTTATTGGTCCAAAGCCGTCCTGGGCGTGTCCTAACAAACTGTAGTCAGATGACAAACGCAATACAAAACACAATAGTTTGAAATCTCGTCTTCCGTCAAATAATAACGCGAATTTTGCAAGTCTCTACTTATGTAAAATTAACTAACATTGCCATGGGCCTCATCACTTTGTTCATCCGTCGGTCAAGTCAAACTGTGACATTATTAGAAACGTAAATATTTTACATATCTGCTCATTTTTACACTTTGGTGCATTTAAAACAGAAAGCGAAATAAATAGTTCGAGTCATCGCAAATGGTTACCTAGCACTTTTTATTCGATGTTAAGATATGGAACTACTTTCCACCCATCATTACCAACTTTACTGGGCGCATGCCAGTCAATTTTCCCGTTAAAGTATAGGCAGGTAGGAGCAGTGACATTTTCCAAAGGTTGATTTCAAAAGTGCTCATTTTACCGTGACTAGGCTTACACTATACCACAGAGTATGTAAATACACAGAGAGGAAATTGCGTGGCCGTTTATTGGTGTAGACGTATACATTCTCTGATTGGCTGTGAGGTCGCGGTGGCTGAGCGGTTAGCCTGCTCGCCTCCCACAAAGGCGAAACGGGTTCAATCCCCGGCAGGGTCACTCCCGGATTTTCGCAAGTGGGAATCGTGCCGGACGATGTCGTTGATCTGCGGGTTTTCTCGGGGATCTCCCGTTTCCCCCGCCCTTTCATTCCGGCGCTGCTCTCTACTCCACTCAACCACCCTCATCGGCTCTCAGTATCTCGCTGTTAAGAGCCGACCTAATATGTTGGCTCGCTCCCAAAGCAGGGCTGAGTGTATTGCCCACCTGCTCCTCCCTCAGGATGAATATGACGCTGTGCATGTTTGACGTAGTGTTGTTGTGCAGGACCCGTACGCGGAGCCAGGGAACGACACGAGGAACGTGGCTTCCTTCAAAGTGGCGGTGGCTGTGGAGGACGTCCAGGACATGCCGCCCGTCTTCATTGCAGCGCCCGCCATCACCCTGCTCAGCCACTCCGTGCACGAGGTAGGCTTAAGGACGCCGCCTACTTGGATGTTTCTAGCGCGTTCGAGGAAGTGAAGCGCGGGAGACATTGATACGCGCGCCTGATGCCCCTTCGCTCCTGCGCGCAAGGCGCTCAACAAGCGTGCAGTGTTTCCGCTGTGCTGCGTGTACCTATGGGACTTTTAACACATTGACGTCTGCGCACATTTACTGGCACTTAAGACAAATTAGAAGTAAGTCACCTATATCCACTACTGCAAGAACACCTATTATGTTAGTGTCTGTATTAGAACTCGCCATCGTCCTATTGGTCCATAACACACCGGATGTTAAACTGTACTTTACACCATTATTGGCCTGCCATCAACCAATGGAGAGCCGTGCTGATACTGACCCAATCAAATGTTCGTTATCATATAAAGTTATTTACTCTCAATCATGTCCCGTTGAGGGGCTATAAATAATATATATTCTGTCGTTAGCAACGTGTTTGTTACTACGTTGTCGCGTACTTGTGAGGTTATGTTAAACACTAGCCGAACAAAGATTCACATCCATGCGAGTTTTGTTCTAAACTACATAGAAATTTTCAAATTAGCTTTGCTCGAGCTACACTCGAGCGTAGTCCACAAAATGTTAAGCCGTGACCCTATCATTTTATCGGTAGAAAGTCTATAGCAAGGTTCAGTGCAGGTCCCTATAATAGTTTCACATGCTTCCGACCAGTATATTATGAGCTACAGCAGTGTGATAAAGCCGTTTTTAGCTATGTTGGAAGGCCCAGGAATAGCATTTAAAATGTACACGATGTATTAAGATTATTATACGTACCTCGCCCGAAATGTGTTTTCTTTTCGTACACCGGTATCATGGGGACACGTTTAATGGTTTCGTTAAAAAAAAAAACCGCGGATTTCAAACACACTGCAACGCGTTTCCACCGCCAGGAAGGCGGCGCCCTTAAGGTCAGGCTTCACTTGCATGGGCGTATAGGGAATCAAAGGCTGAAGTAGTTTTTTTGTGATAGTATTTTCAACTAAAGTTTTTTTGCTAGAGATTGATTCTCAAGCAAGCCCAAACCTTTTATCAATCCCTTGAGGAACACTCTATTCCTCTCATTACTGTCATAGGGGACTATGATATCGATGAGACCCAGAGCTATAAGCGACCCAAGTCGCTTCTAGCCAACAAGCCCCCTTAGCCCTGCGTGTAACACACTGCCTTGCCAATCATTATAGACCCTACACAGCCTTTTATATATTAACAGTAGTTTAACCTGAGCAGCCCCGCCCGAAGGGACAGCTCAGCCTAGATTAATAACCATACGACTTCACTTTAATTATTTTTATTTAGGATATTATAGGTTAACATAGACTTAACCTCTCATCCCAGCCAGTTGCTAGTATGCTTGGCCCTGCGCTGCAGCTGATTCCAAGGCCGCCTCTGCCGAGAGGTAGAGGTTTGCAGTGTCGTGTGGTTCGATACTTCAATTGGTGAGAGACCTCCCCGTAATTATAAGTCACTTCTCTCCCCCCCCCCCCTTTACATAACGAAGCCCCGTGCACTTGCAGCATACGACCGAAATATGCTCTGTTACAGCCTATGGCTACGGAGATTGGCCGCTGTGAGGTAGCACAGCGTTATTCTAGATACATATGTCCCCGAGTACATATGCTACTATAGGCTATATTTAGGATATTATTATAGGTCAATTAGGCTATCTTAAAATGTATTTTCATCCACAGGTCCTTAGCGTATTTTAATGTTCTAGTTAAAAGCAGTAAGAGCCAGCCCTGCTGACACTTACTGGCAGCTCACTTACTCTCCATTAGTTTTCAGGTTCATAGAAGATATCGGGGGAAAGAGGCCCAATAGCTTCACTTCTCCCACCAGAGAGGCGCCCAAACACCTCTCTGGTTACTACCGGCATCAAGTCAAAATAAACAAAGCTCCCGCCTACTTTCTACTAGTATTTCCAATTCTATTAACTAAGAGCATGTTTTCCAAACACTCTGTATCCTGTAGCATTCTATTTAATATAATTTAATGCATGCAGTAATTTTTGACACTTTTACTTCTCTGCCGCAAGGGTTTTTACGTCTCTCTTGATGGTTTTACCCTCGCTCTTCATAGTTAAGACCAGCTCTAAGTACACATAGGGAGGTAGTCATGGCCCCAAAGTGCAGGCCATGGCTGCCCAATCCCTCTTTACCGCGATGCATGTCTCTTTGCATGATTTTCCTTCCTTGTGGGCGTAAGGGGTTAGCCTTGAGACGCAATAAAATTCCGCCCTACCTTCGGGCCGTAACTTCACATAACACTTAGAATAAGGTAATTTAGAAAAAAAAAAAGCTCATTTAGAATTGCAAAGCTTCCAAGTATTATTTTATTTAATTTAAAATGTACGTTTTTATTAATTATGAAATTGTGATACTTTATAAGTAATTAAAAAGTGCATTTAAAATTTAAAAATTAAATTTTTAATTGTTTACAGGCGTAGATGCGTTCAATCTTAAACATAACAACCTTAATTGAAAATACTATCACAAAAATGACTGAGAGATCTTCGTCCGAATTTAGCCTTGAATTCCCTATACGCACATGCATGGTGAAGGCTGGCCACCGGCCATCTTGGATTTATGACATTTTTGCCATACTCTGTACGTAAATACAGTTTTGTATCATGTTTTTTGGAACGACAGAGCACAGAGCATTGCCTAGCGTATTGTCTGACGTCAGTATATATTGATTACTGCTGATATCGTCACCTTTGTAATCGTTCGCAAGAAATTATCTCGCGTTTCGCCTCGACAGTTACCAGCAAAAAAAAATAATAAACTTAGTGAAGCTGTGGCAGTTCGATTAAGTTTGGGAAGCTGTTATTTAGGATATGTCGTGCGCGAAATTTCATTACACCTTCTGAAATAGAATCTTTGACGAAAAATCGATCATTCCAAGATGGCTGGTGGTAATCCGCCTTAAGATCCCTGTTTACCCACCATATTGAATTTTTTAAATTATTTCTTTCTGATTCAAATTTAGGGGGATTTATTGAAAAGTGAGACAGTATAAGCTTAGCCGATTACTTTGCCCACCATTACACACATTATATGTGAACTGTTAATAAATACTTATGCAATAATTAACTTAATACGAAATTTTTAATTAATTAATTTTCACCTTTTAATGAAGGCAAGAGAACGCCTATTAACAATTAGGTCCGAAAATTTCCACAGAACCATGGTGTGTAATCCTTCTAACCGAAACATTTTCAGTAATGACCCTGGCTCTTCTGTTATAACTAGACACATTAAAATTCGCGTTATTATTCGGCATCAGGCTAAAATTCACAGTACTGTATGTACTGGAGCCGGTGTCATTTATCCATTGGCTGCTGCGTATATATGAAGCCACGCCCTTTCTGACTGAATTGCGCGTGATTGGGGCACACAGTTGTGAAGTGCTCATTTATTGGCTCAGAGTTGCTGTGCCAGTTGTATTGGCACAACTTTAATTTTTGTTGGTTACTATTAGCTTAATAAGTTCTTCATTAATTACTTCTTCACCAAAAATGATTGGTTTAGTTAAAACGTGCTCCCGTTATATTTATTTGATTTGTTTATGCTATCAAAATGTAAAACATTGAGAATCTATTTAAATTATTTTACTGTTGGCCTGGTCTTGTTAACTTGAAGAGGCAAATTATTTGATGTAAATTTTAATAATTTTACTATGTGATACATGTCTATGTTGTGTCCAAAACTAAATTCTACTAAATAATAAAATGAGTATTTAGTATTTGCAAGATGCAAATATATTTTAAAGTAACCTAATGAAATAATAGTTAGTTATCTCTGTTTTATACATCTTTCTAAACGTTGTATTACGTATCGGTTAGTCACACCAGACTGGAGTTCTGAGCATGATCAATTTCATATATATTCCTGCTCGTGAGGTTGTTGCCTCCTTGTTGAACTTAACCATACAGCATGTAGATGTTCTACGAATATTTATCTACTTCTGAACTTTCTTCTTTCCATGTAATTGGTAATTTCACCCGCCGATAAGAGTAAGATAAACTATTGGTGTTTTTTTTTGCCGTTCGTGTTATTTTTTTGTGTGCCGAGCCACTATATATATATATATATATATATATATATATATATATATATATATATATATATATATATATATATATATACGATGCAGTAGATCGTGGCCAACATCATTCCTGGGATGATTTCCTTACAGCCTTTCTTGGTTTATTCTTGAGTGCTGTTTCTTGGCCTACTCAGCAGACGAAATTTTGATTCTCTCCAGCACCAAGTAAAATCTAAAATTTTGTTCGCATGCCACGTGCCCCGAGCTTACAGCTCTCATTGACATTAACTGTTTAAAGACTGGTTGAACTAAATTTTTCTTAACATTGGCAACTAATTAACATGATTCCCTATTTTGGGACGATAAAACATGTAACCTACAAAATTTAAAAAAAAACTTAATATGCCCTTATGCCTAATGCTTGCAAACGGGTACCCGAAGGTGTTTTCACTTGCTGTCTTGCTGAAAATAGCATGTTTTGTTTTAAAGTAACTTGATTTGAAAAGAGAAGGCCTTAGTTGTGAAAGATATTGAATACTCAAGATCCTTATGATACTTAAATTAATTATTAAAATATTTCTTTTACTGATATAAAATGCTCAAGTTTATATGCTTATGTTGTATGCCAGACGATATTATACATATATATTATATATATATATATATATATATATATATATATATATACTGGGATTTTGTCATCGTACTAATTTTTTACTTAAATTTTCTCCTCTTAAAATATAAGTACTCTGGTATGGTTAATATGTTGTTCTATGTGAATAACAAAAGAAAATGACAACCAACAAACCATTTTATTGATAAAATAAGATATTTCTACAAATCAGTTTTTTGTAAAGACCGGAGCACGTCTTTAACTTATGATCTGCAAACACTACTACAACAGGAATCTGTATCCACCCTTCCACATGTATCATCCTTGTGTCGTGATGAGAGTACCTATCGGTGCTGGAATCAACTACACGGGGGTGTTACATCACATTACCCAGGATGTGTCAGATACATTATTCCCCGATCACAAAAGTTTTGCAAAGGTACACGTGTTTAAAGTTTAACGTGCTCCCGAATAATAACGCGAATTTTTCAAGTCTCTAGTTATGACACTAAAACGAATAATTTAGGTATAAGGGGTGATACAGCCTCTCAGCACCTTAATTTAGCTAGACATTATTTTTTTCACTTCAGTTGTTGCAAAAGACGATATATTTTGTGTGTACACTACTGTCTAATTTCTTAAAACAAATTACTAGAAACCTGCAAAATTCGCATTGTTATTTAAGGACAGTTGAACTCCAAGTTACTGTACGCTTGACCGACTACAGCGATTGGCCGGAAATATGTTATGTCTCGCCTCGGAGAATTCTTGAGACAATAAGATAATATCGGTGGTGGAGTGGCCAATCTCGTTTTAAAGAGATCAAGCAGGTAGGTGATGTTGATCAAGTTGCAGCGGCTAACGAAACAACGTACATGCTCGCTTCTTTATGAGGTAGTCGAGTATATCCTGCCACCGAAAGATAGCGCGAGTTTTGCACGTCTCTACAAATGACTTTTTGTAACCTACCGAAAGGGTTTCAGTACATCCATGGCACAAGAAGCAACTATTTATATTATCGTTGGTGAGTCAGCAGCTACCAGTAGCATTGTCCTGGTTAAGATGCTGTCCGTGCGATGACAATGATCACACTTATTCTGCGACATGTCAGACGTGAACGAGTATGTTCGGGATAATATTTTAAGGGGTTAACTTAACCCATTCTGACCCAGTGTATATTGCATTGTATGTAATAAATGTTATATAGTAATGATGACTGGTAAGTCGGTGACGTGCTGGCTGTGGCAGGGGGATGTAGTGCTGAGCGTACACGCAGAGGATGGAGATAAGGGAGACCCTCGCGATGTGCGGTACGGCCTGGTGTCGGACGGCAACCCCTTCGCCACGTTCTTCCAGATGGACGAGAGGACAGGTGCGTACTACTGCCTGCTTGCTTCCCCGCATCGCTCCACTCGCACGTGCACAGCACATCGACTCCGACACCAACACGACGTTGAAACTATAGTCCATTCGCGGTTACTTCATCATTTTTCTGAACCCCTGCTTAAGTTATACTTCCAGGATATTCCTCCGCCTCGTGCAAACTAACCTTAACCAAGTCTAGAAAATTACACCAATTAACAACGCACCGAGTTCGTGCGCACTCAATTGTAATAATAGTTTGAATGAGAACTATTTCTCAGTAGGCGCTACCAACACAGATTTTTTCTCGCAGTTTTTATTTGTGTTTATTAAAAATAACATATAATAATTTATAAATTAAATATGGGTAAAACTTCAGTGTAACGGAAAAGAAGATACTTCTATGTTAACAAAAGGATAAAACGTTCGTGATATATGGCACTGGTAGTAAGTAACTAAACATGTCATACATAGGGTGATTTTTCAAAGGTTTGATTTACGAATATTTTTTCTACGTACATAAATATAGTTGACAATAATCACGCTTAACCTACATATTATTAATCTTAATGTGCAATTACTGTAAAACATTAATGATACATACTTCCAAAAAAAATACGTCGCGAATGAAATGTTTGCACGAGCTAACTTTACCTGCGGCGCTATCTAGTTTGTCACAGCCACCATCTTGAATTCTCTTAATTATGTCATATCCTATGACACTCGGGTTATCAAAAGATGTCCATATATGCCTCATTTATCAAAATCGGCGCCATATGTACCATGCTACAGAGGAACATTCGAAATGTAACATACATACATCGTGATAAAATCATAACCCTTCCTGTGCTTCGCCGTAGTCTGGTAAAAATCCGGGAGCGATCCCGAAGGAAATCGAACCCACTTCGCCTAGGTGGGAGGCGAGCAGTCTGGCCGCTACACCACCGCGGCCCCTATACCAATAGCGAACCTGCGAGCAAAGCAAGGACGGGATCATGTGCTCCTTGCAGCGGTGTAAATCTGGAGAAACAGCCTATGAACAGCTAAGTGACGCTCAAGTACACAAAGGAGTATGTAAATTTCGGGGAAAAATGTGCTTATAACGTTAAGGCACAACGATAATCTGATCCATTCGATGTAGCGAGTGTTACATATTATAGGAATTTGGTGGCGATGATCAGAGCATCGAAAATGGCAGGGCAACTATCTTATAAGGAGGCATTAAGGCGTACTGTGTCATACCATCTCGTGCATCTGTACATACAGTTTCTTCGTGGTTAATTGAGAATTTTTAAAATGAACCTTTAAAAAATGTCATTGTACCTATTTATGTATATTGTAACTGGCACACTGAATGTCATGCGCCCATTAAAGTTGGTTGCGACAAGTAGAAAGTAACGCCATGTCTTCTAACGTTGAATCAAACGTATTGGGCAAACATTTGTAACAAATTGATATAATTATTCCTAGCTTTTTGTGTATGGAAGTGAAAGAATTATTAGATTTTTTAAATATTTGCTTTTATATTAATTGTACAGTTTCACCCTATCGACGTAGGCATGAATTGATCAGGCCCCTTCCAATTTCAATTTTACATATGTTGGAAGAATACACGATACGTATACGTGCATGTCTTAGGCAGGGCTCCTAGAAGTACTCACTTTATCGCGAACAGCCTACAGATTCCCCGCGTCGCTCTGCCTACGTATGCACTTTACACTTGCTCCGACACAAGCACGATGGAAACGATTGCATTGAAACACCTGCAGCACAAGCCTCATTGTTTGCTATTGTTAGGGACCTGCAAAAATTCAGGGAATTATCTCGGTAAATGCTAGACCCCAGAGAACAGCACGCTTGTGATACTTAGGAATGGCCTACTACTTACCTGACACGTATTGAAGGTTTCTGAGCCGATAATAAACATGCGACATAAGGCAAATTCAATCACTGCGCTTCACTATGGCAGCAAGGTACTAATGATTAATTGATTAATATCTGTTTGCAATTATGCAAACGAATGTTAAGTCTAGCCTTCAGGTCATACAACCCCGAATTTTTTCTGTCTCTAACTATTTTAAAGGCTGTTCACGCTAAAACAAGAACTTCTGAAATGTACATTTGAAATATATATATATATATATATATATATATATATATATATATCACTGCACATAACTGCATATACAGAATGTTCACGAAAAAACCGACAAGCTCCGTGAAATGATTCCTCTCATAAATACAGACGAAAAGTATATACATGACATTTAACTAAACTCGCTTCTTTATAAAGGACGTTACAGGACTCTAAATGGGGAGATGAACGACAGGTTTATTGCGAATAGTACGAGTTCAAATTTACTTAGACCTCCGAACGTACGTGTTGAGTACCAGGGAATTTGGTACCACGCACACACACACACACATCCACACACACAGTACGGAGTCGTCGCTCTCGCCTCCAATGCGACCGGATGCACCAAGGTGGTAACCACCATTTTTTTTTTCAATAAACTATTACTTAAGCACACCGACAGTAATTTTCTGTATATGCGTATGTTCATTTACTGTCGCATTATACAAACTTTCAAAGGTCCGAGTAAATTTAATCCCGCGCTGTTCACATTGAACCCGTCTCTCCTCTCCACCTTTAAAAGCGTGTACCATCCTTAGGAAACTTGTTTGGCTAAATTTCATGTACACTGGTGGAAAATGAACACCCGGACGCAATGGTCCCACATGAATGGAGGTTGTATTGAATAATTATACCGGTTATACACTACGTATGATAATGATCACAGGGTCGTACACCTACAGATTGTCTTGAACAACAATGTTAGTATATTGTGTAGCCGCCTTTAGCGACGATGCATTCCTGCAGTCGTGCGTGGAGACGATCATAAAGGTGTCGGGTGTAATCGTGGGGAATAGTGTTCCACGCTAATTCCACCTGTTGTTGCAATTGGTGGAGGTTTGTTGCTGGTATTTCAGACCGCACCAAACGCCGTCCTATCATGTCCCACGCATATTCAATACGGAACAGGTCGGGTGGTCGTGCTGGCCGGGGGAGTTGATGAACCCCTTCAAGAACGCGTTGGGTCACACGAGACATGTGTGCACGGGCATTGTTCTGATGGAAGAGGACATCTCCTTGGCGTTGTAGGAACGGCAACAAAATGGTCTGGATGTAGCGTTCGCTGTTCAGTGTTCCCTCGAAAAACACCAGAGGCATACGTTCATTGTAGACTATTGCATCCTAGACCATGATGCCAGGAGTTAGTCCTGTACGTCGCTGCCGTATACACTCTGGTTATTGCTCCATCGTTGTACCACCGGCGCCACCAGTGATACACAGCAGACACTTCACGTCCTACGCATTGGGAAATTCTTCGGAAAGTCCATCCAGCCTCCCTCAGGCCAACAATACGACCTCGTTCAAAGTCCGTTAATTGTACGAACTTTTGTCATCTATGCCGTCGTAGCATTTCTGCAATGCCTACTATCACATAGGCTGATGCTTGAAACAACATACTACTCTTTCACCGAGTCAACTACAATTGTATTGGGTTCAGCAGTGCCATGCCTAGTACGCGGTTCCTACTCTGTCCACAACACAGCACTGTTAATCATTGCATGTACTGCCCTCTATCTGTGCCCCAAGCACATATGATGTTTCTACATCACCGCTTTATTAGTGTTCATTTTTCATTTTCCTCTAGTGTGTTTACTTTTCTCATATAGTTATGTGATGAATCACTTGAGGGAGTTTCTCGGTGATTTTGTGAACATTCTGTATACTACAGTAAACACTGGTTTCCAGGCCACAGGTTAAGTTGGCCACGAGTTAATTAAAACATTCCTAAGACTTGGGGTTGTATTGTGAATGTAACGTTTGAATTTACGGTCAGTAGCGTTAATGTTTCTTGTTGTAAACACACCGAGTGATGTGGCGCAGTGGTAACTTACTGGACTCGCATTCGCGAGGACCCGAGTTCGATTCCTGGGTCGGCCATCCTGATTTCGGCTTTCCATGGTTTTCCGAAATCACTCCAGGCGAATGCTGGGATGGGTCCTAACAAAGGCCATGGCCGATTCCTTCCCATTCCTTCCCCAATCCCTCTTCCTTGTGCAACTTGCGCCGTCTCTAATGACCTCGCTGTCGACGAGACGTTAAGCCCATGTTGTAAACACATTAAAACAAACTTAAATTACTAATAATTCCACGGTTTTACCTGGCTGACGTTTGTATAAAGTGGTCAAACCCAGGCAATATTCATTTTACATAATGGCGGAAAAAAATTAGAATAAAAATAAATCCTAAGCAGGGCTCTGGGAAACTGCTAAGTTAATCGTGAACAGCTTATAGGCTTACCAACTTGAACTCTGTAATGTTTTTGAAATTTCGTGGCAATGGTGTGGCTGAATCGGAATGAAAAATTTGTCAGACACTCCTCCATTTCCGCCGCTGATTACAAGAAAATCTACATAAATTTAGTAATAAAAATACAAATACGTTCACAAAATTTGTGTAAAAATGCTGACAATGCGTATTTCGTGTTAGTTTTACAGACCGATAAGGCACAAAGTGCATTGATATACCGTGTCTTTTTCGGAGTACATGTAGTTTGATTGACGTCACTGTTGTCGCTCATGAAGTAGCCTTCGCACGTATTCCTTGTCGTTAGTCACAGTCGCCAAAATAACAATTTTATAAATGTCGAAATTGTAGTCAAGAAAACCCATACCCCCAAAATGTGAAGGATCGATCCGTCTCCCAGTAACAATTTGTGCAGAAGCATATCCCAGCGCCGGAAGAAAAACAATGCCGTGCGCAATCGCTCGCGAGACCTTATAGGACGTGTCTGTAAACCATCGGCATATATTCGTGAAGCACCCTCAGAGTTCGCGGTGCGAAACAAGCCTCGCTGGCCTACTTCGGCTTGACCCTCCCCTCATCGATACAGGAGTGTGTCCTCGTGACACATTCTTGACCCGAACCTCCCCCTCCTCTGCTTGCAGACTGACTCCCTCCACTGACCATCGCGGTCAGCGCCTCAGCGGCGGTCGTCATCGACCAGCGGGAAGGCCGAGGGCGTATGCAAATGGCCGGCGGTGCAGCGCTCATGATGCACGCTCGCGATAACGGCCCTGCATGACGTCTCACAGCGACGAGCCGTTGTAAATACAGCTCCTGTAGTCGGTCCGCGCACTGGGAGGTCCCGATTCTCATGGCTATCGGGATAGCTCGTCTGGAGGAATGACGTCATTCCGCTGCTGCCGCACAGTGGTTAACTATAGGGAGATTAAACAGAATATTATGGAACGGTTTATCATGTTTCATGGAGTCGTAAAATATAACTCAGAGATAGGTAGATCATAGTAGTAAACGATCAACTAAGATAATAAACATTACTTGGAGAAGCTTTGAAAGGATTAACAGGATGTTAGTTATAACTAGTTGCAATAATTGAGGAGTCGCCACCTTATTCATATTTCCATAGGCTGATTCAGACGACGTTAGCGACGGCTGTACATGGTGAGTGAAGGGGCTAAATCCATATGACAAATCTGAAGAAGAGAATGTGTCCTGGCTGTGATGGCAGTTGAACATCTCAGACCTCTACTCCAGACGTAGAGGATACTGAAATCTAGCATATTGATGTGCTATAACGGGACATGATTTAGGTTTCTATCAGCACCATCACAGTAAAAGAAATGATTTCTGTGATAGCGAGCTCTTGTGTGCAGGGTCCGGAAATTGTGTTCGTTTCTGTCCATTGGCATGCAACCTTTCAGGCACGACGTGCAACCTAGAGCCCCGCCAATAAAATTTCGTTAGAAAGTGGGTGTTTAGCCCTCGCTAAGGTGCATGCCTCACTCGGTGATTATGTGTTTATAGTATATTCGTGGTTGCTTCCAACTTTTCTGAAGCCCTACTGAAGTTCTGCTGTTGGCCTTCTCCCTTAATATCCTTCCGCCGCTCGCAAAAAAAAAAAGTGTAATCAAGGAGTAATCAATGCTCCTTACTTCTGTGCTGCTCAGTCAGAATTAAGTGTATATAATTAAAAGGTGTGTCCAAAAATGCATTCCAGAAAACATAAATTTGTAAGAAACGTTTACTACACAAATAAAAAAGTAAAAACAGAATTTTAAAAAAATATTAATTTAGTAATATAAACAATTTCTCACTGTTATAATCACCATACCTCTTTTATCTCTGTTTTCAGTTAATATTGACAATGAAATAAATACTAACTTTAAATTGAAAATCCAAGAAAGATGGTACGTTAATGTTAGCGGAAGTATAACAAGTTTCAGATATATTATTTATGGAGCCCTCGCACTAGAAAAGGACAATGAAAAAAAAAAATTCTTGGCGCACAAACTGTATTGTTAATATTCACCCTGCCAATATTTTTTTGTGGTGAATTCAAATATGTTTGCCACCACTCAACTTTTGTGGCCACTAAAAATTTATTTTGTGGTTGTTACATTAAATATGTGTTCGCCGCTAAACATTTTGACATGGTGGAAACCCACAAAACATTTTATATGGCCACCACAGTTTTTTATTCCAGGAGATGTATGAGTGGAATGCTGTGGTATATCGGGTATTACAGCTGCATAGATTGCAGTGGTATTCGTGAAGAGAATTTTTACACTGTTCATGAAAATTGTTCACAGACTTCCTTTATGGATTATTCGAATGAAGCACTTATTTTGCTGGTGTTATATGATGAGGATATTAATAAGTTCGTAACTGATACCACTCGTTTAGTCTCCTCCTATTTCATCCCGATTCATATATGTTCCTAAATTTTTTTAAAATGTTTTCAGTGGTATAATATTGGGTGTATTTTTGCAAGTTTGTTGAGTTTTTCGATCATGCCCATTGTCAAAACCACTTCATACTGAGATGGTGCATGGAAAAAACAATGCAAGCAGCATTCAGAAATAAAAACTTTGCACAGCACGTGGGATGTCACACCCAAGTGAGCTCTTCGCTTTCCAGTTTCCACACAGCCCCCACTGACACACCTCGCAACACTCCCATGTCCTGCATATCGCAATGCTCCTGTGTTCCACACCGCTCCCGCTCACATGTCCCACACTGCTCCCACTTCCGCATCCCACACTCCTCCCGCTTCCATCTCTCACAATTCTCTTGCTCACGTATCCTGTACCACTCCCGCTTCTACATTCCGCACTGCTCCCACACCCACATCCTGCACTGCCCCCACTCCCACGCCCCACACTGATCCCACTTCCACATCCCACACTCCTCCCACTTCCACCTCTCACAATTCTCTCGCTCATGTATCCTGCACCACTCCCGCTTCTACATCCCGAACTGCTCCCACTCCCACATCCCGCACTGCTCCCACACCCACATCCTGCACTGCCCCCATTCCCACGCTCCACACTGCTCCCACTCCCACATCCCGCACTGCTCCCACACCCACGTCCTACACTGCCCCCACTCTCACGCCCCACACTGTTCCCACTTCCACGTCCCACACTCCTGCTTCCACTTCTCACAATTCTTTCGCTCACTTTTCCTGCACCACTCACGCTTCTACATCCCGAACTGCTCCCACTCTCACATCCCGCACTGCTCCCACACCCACATCCTGCACTGCCCCCATTCCCACGCTCCACACTACTCCCACTCCCACATCCCGCACTGCTCCCACACCCACATCCTGCACTGCCCCCATTACCACGCTCCACACTGCTCCCACTCCCACATCCCGCACTGCTCCCACACCCACGTCCTACACTGCCCCACTCTCACGCCCCACACTGTTCCCACTTCCACGTCCCACACTCCTGCTTCCACTTCTCACAATTCTTTCGCTCACGTTTCCTGCACCACTCACGCTTCTACATCCCGAACTGCTCCCACTCTCACATCCCGCACTGCTCCCACACCCACATCCTGCACTGCCCCCATTACCACGCTCCACACTGCTCCCACTCCCACATCCCGAACTGCTCCCACACCCACATCCTACACTGCCCCCACTCTCACGCCCCACACTGTTCCCACTTCCACGTCCCACACTCCTGCTTCCACTTCTCACAATTATTTCGCTCACGTTTCCTGCACCACTCACGCTTCTACATCCCGAACTGCTCCCACTCTCACATCCCGCACTGCTCCCACACCCACATCCTGCACTGCCCCCATTACCACGCTCCACACTGCTCCCACTCCCACATCCCGAACTGCTCCCACACCCACGTCCTACACTGCCCCCACTCTCACGCCCCACACTGTTCCCACTTCCACGTCCCACACTCCCGCTTCCACTTCTCACAATTCTTTCGCTCGCGTTTCCTGCACCACTCCCGCTTCTACATTCCGCACTGCTCCTGTGACCCGCACACTGCTCCCCCACTCGCACATCGTATATTGCTCTCGCTCCTGCATCTTGTAAAATACTCTCACGTCCTGCACCGGTTGTAAAGTGTGAAGACACAACGAACAGACAGTTAAGGTGTGTGCGTGTTACAGGTGAGGTACGGCTGACGCGGCCGCTGCGGCAGCTGGCGGCGGTGACGCACGTCCATCAGCCCGTACTGCTGACCGTCGTCGCCGACGAAGTGAAGACGGGGCTGGAGCAGCCGCCCGCCATGTCCGCCTCCGTGCAGCTGGCCGTGTTGCTCGGCGACATGGGCAACTCCCCGCCGTACTTCGAGAACGACAAGTAAGCCAACCACTCCTTCCCCGACTAGATGTAGGCTGCTTACTGCTCACAGTCTCGCCCGTCATATTAAACTGTTATACTTTATTTCTTCCTGATTCAAATTTATTATTTATTAAAGAAAGAAACATTAGAATCTTAGCTAGTAACTTTACACATCGTTACAGACATAATATATGAAATATTAACGCGTATTTATTCAACAATTAATTTAATACAAAATTGTCTATATTAATTCATTCTCACCTATTAATGACAATCAGGGAACACCTATCAACAATCACATACAAAAATTTACTCAGAAACATGAAACGTAATGCTTCTATAATTAAATATTTTCAGTAATGACCCTGACTATTCTGTTAGAGCACTGAAAGGAGTAACTTATATATAAGTGGCTGATACAGCCTCTTAACCCCCTTGGAAATTCTGCTTGCTATCTAATTTTCTGCTCCTATAGTTTACTTTCACTATATGTAAATTTTATGTCGCTGTGTGCCTGGTTACATTATTCATGCGCCTCCCAAGTGAAAACCGTACAGTTGTTAGGAATAAAAATTTCTATCTAATAAGCAGATTGATAGTCTAATGTGTAGGAATAAAACAAGCAGAAACTTCAGGGACCATAAATTTAAACATTACACTTGTAATACAATGCCAAATCATAGAACTATTTGTATAAATTTGCTATCAACTTAACTATGAACCTGCATGCCAATGTATACTGTAGGCTGTTCACAGTCATTTGAGCACTTTTGAAAGCCCTGCTTAAGATCTGCTTGTATACATGTTGTGTATTGTTCGCCTTATGGAAAATTAACATAGCCATGAGTCTCATCACTTTATTCATGCGTCGGTCAAATAAAACTGTGAAATTATTTAAAAAGTAAATACTTTACAAATCTGCTCATTTTTACGCTTCGATGCATTACAAAAACAGAAAGCGAAATAAATAATTTTAAGTTATCACAAATGGTTACCTTGCTCTTTTTATTCAACGTTAAGATATGGAACTGCTTTCCGTCTATCGTCACCAACTTTACTGGACGAATGTCACTCAATGCACCCATTAAAATATATGCGTGCAGGAGCAGTGAATTTTTTCTAAGGTTAATTTCTATAGTGCTCGCTTTATCGTGAACAGCCTTTATACAAGTATATTGTTACGGACAGCGATTTTTATCAAAGATTGATTTTAAAAAAGTGCCTGCTATACCGTGATAAGCCTTTACCAAACAATACTATACAAGGAATGAAGCTGTTGAAAAGAATTTGTCCCGTTTTTGACACCGGTTTCATGGCTCTTCGCAAGGTAGCACTTGAACTGCTTGCGTGGGCTCGTGGAGCCATCGTGCAGCAAGAGAGTAACTATCGCGAGCAGCGTCTTGAAACTAACACGGTGATGGTAACCTTGTCACATCCGAAAAGGATAGTTACGTTAATTCTGTGGTGGTTTGCTATTGTCATCCGCGGTATGGAAGTGAAACGGACTGACTTACTCTTAAAAATTCAAATGATCGACGCCAGGAATCGAACCCAGAACCCTGAAATGAAAACGCAGTAACGCTGCCAAAAACACCTCCTTTACATTGGTTTGATTCCGTCACGCTTGACATCTTTGCTCACCGCGCCCCTCTGCTCATGTATTTGCCGCTCCACTATAAATGTAATAGTGTAGGAAACCCGTACTACGCTCTTTGTACAAAGGGGCGTAGTAAATAATTGCAGCTTCAAAATTAAAAAAAAAACCTTTGTCTGAGTTTAAGTAGTAGGGGCGTGCCGATCCTAGGCCACCTAGGATTAATTGATGGATTATCGATTTGATTGAAAGGGTTAATCCTTAATCCGATCTTAATTCGATCAAAAATTGAAAAGTTAAATTGGTATCAAAGGGTTGATTAAATTTATTGAAAGGGTTAATCAAAAGAGGGTAAGTTTTTTATCAGATCAATTTTTTCTTGATTTTGTTGTCGTAGAGTTTTTTCTTTCCTTTTGTGGGTATCAGGAGCTCTGTACGATGTTGACGGTGTGGTGTCCAGGGGTGCTATTCCCAGATGGCTAACCTCGCGTTGTTGTGACTTACGCCTACAGACTACTCGCCTCCTGATGCAATCGGCATTCCCAAACGTCTAAAATGACGCACTTTCTACATCATGCCTCCCGCCTACCTGTCATGACCTCCTTGGCGGCCGACAAGGCTTGTCTGTTCATGCCTATTGTTGAATGCTGGGAGATTGCTGGCTTTGGTGCCACATTATCCATATTGTATTTCAGATGATTGCTGAATATTTCTCAAGAAATACTTTGGTATCTTTACTTCTGTAGTTAATATTCTCAAGGAATATATTCTTTATTAAAAAACCATGGCAGTACAACAAAACTGTTAATTGAGCACATTTGAAGTCAAACTTTGAAAAATGTCCACCTGCATATATTTTCATGGAAACACTGACTGGTATGGAGTACAGTTGGTGATGATGGAGGTAAAGTACTTATTTCAGTGTCTTAACATTGAATTACAACTTTTACATATCACAATGTGCATCATGCTGAAAAACACATACTATAATTTAGATAACATTCGTGTTTACTGCTGACAATGAATGTTGAATTTTTCGATACATTGCTGTTTGTCGGTAATAAATAATAATAATACAATACTACATTTTCAATTAACAAGATATTTTTAACCACTATTTGTGATTATGCCACACTCCCTTATAACAAGGTCTGTCACCATCTTACACTTCATTCCAATTAATTTCGAAATGTTTAACCAATCAGCATTCAGCTTCTCTGTAGGAATGTGTTCACGAAGTAACTCAATTTCCGTTTTTTAAATCTAATTTATCCTTGTTTTCGTTGCAAATTTTGTGCAAATCGGAGTGTATGGACAAATTAAGCTTGTGTGTTCAATGTTTTTATCCTAAACGATGTAATTTATGTTACTACATTTGTACCACAACCACCACAAAAATATAAACTTTTCAATATTAATTTAACTGTATGTCTGTATTACCTAACCTATTTACACTGTAGCTACCTGCCTAACTTTTCATGTTCTAGTTACCATGATATACATTCTTTATTTTAATGTTTAGCATGCAGAAGTGAATTGTGCCAGAAACACTTGATGTGCATGCCAGTGTTGCTCTTATTGCTTCTCAGCCTCAATCAAACACTTGGTCCGGTATTCCAGAATGTTTAGTTTGCCATTACATATGTGCTATCATCTCGGGTTATAGAAAAGCCATGACTAATCCTTAACTCGCGGAATATATTTTTGAGCGTGTTTTATCTACTTATGTCCTGAGATGGTATCGGATGTGACGCAGTTTATTATTCGCCGCCCTGTGCAAGGCAACAAATGAAAGCGATTCTGTGAAGTGTTCATTGACAATAGCTTTTGCAAAAATAAATACCTGCACGGAAAGCGATTCTGTGAAGTGTTCATTGACAATAGCTTTTGCAAAAATAAATACCTGCACGGTTTATTTGTTATGTTATATGAAGTGCTGGCAGTTTGAATTAACTGTGCATAGAACAATAAAAACGAAAATTGTTATTAACAGTTTGATGTGATATGTTTATTTTGTTCTTTATTGCACTGCAACTTATGGAACAATTATATGATATGGTTTGTGTTTGTAATATGAAAATTATAGATGCAAATTTTAAATGGCGCAAGTGTATTTGAACAGCAGAATTACAATTTTCCAGTTATATTTTCATAATAAAAATTAATTTACGGTATTTAGCGGTCCTGCAAATCGCATCTTTATTGTATTGTAAGAACAGAAGACAGACAAAGTTATGGGGTGAAATCACTCATCGATAAGTTAATTCATAACCCCAATGCAAAAACACCGAACAAGACTTCAGCCTTCCATTTGCGCAGTATGCAGCGTGAGCACTGAAGAAAATATTATTTTATGTCCTGTTATTAAAATTTGTTACCTGCCCGTAGTGATATACATTTGCAGTTTTAAATATTCTCTGAAATACACATTTCAACCATTTTGTACTGCATATATCAGATTTACTGCATTATTATTTTATTTGTTTTACTGGCTAGAATTGGGCAATTTTTTGAACTTGTTGAACCATGGCAAACATTACAATCACAGATGCGTCAACAAGGGATACTTATTAATTATGTTTCAAACCTGCAGGGAAACGTTGTAAAGTTGTGAAATAAGCATACATATGTAAACTTTAAAACAATTACCGTCGTTGGTTTTCACAGTTTAAACAATCCAGTTCTTGCTGTCACAAATGAAATTAAAAAGGCTACTCTGTGTGTGAACAGTTCCATATGCGTGTGCGCACATCACTTTAGTAATCGACATGACACTCGCTGAACTACATATAAGCCTCGTCGAAAACATTGAAGCATTAGAAACACAACTTTGTAACTCGTGTAAACAGTTTATAACACTATGCAAATTTGAGTTTCGCACAGGACCAAAATATATTCCTAAAAGCCTTCTGATCTTGTTTTTCCACTGTAGAAGGCAGACTCGCAAATTTAATTTGCACACACGATATACTATTTTATTTTGCAATGTAATGTCTTCAAAATCAAAAGGGTGAAACGCAAAATGGTTTCGAACATGAATTGTGGGTTTTGTTGAATAAATTTTGAGAGATTACAAATAAACAAGCCCTATTGTCGATACATCATTATATAGCACTGTTATCAATTTATTATTAAGGATTTTAATACTTAGTGCAGATACTTAAATAAATAGACTGTACTGAACATAATATGTGTATAAAAAGGAAGTTCTAGTTAATATTAAAACCTTAAAAAAATTGCTCCGACCAAGATTCGAACCCAAAACATATAGATTAGAGTAAGACACACTACTAACTGCACTACCATAAAACACAGCAGGTGGAGCTGAATAAATCATATATTTACTGTATTAGATATTACATGTTTTGTATTTTTTCTAATAATGAAGGTTTTTAAAACATGTTGTACATACTACACAATACGCTTGCCACTTTTAACTTTTATTCCCAAAACAACAGAATTGTGCTGGATTTCTAATTTTTAGATAAATAATTACATCACGACGTATAACATTCTGAACACGTCATATTGTTTATAAATGTTCCTCATGCTGCTGGCTCTGGCAAAATGACATTCGTTCTGCACATGCATAGGTTGTATGTTTCGTTTGTCTTCGCCATGCGACCATCGGCCCTTTTCGATTGGCCAGTATTTGTAGCCTAGTCTGCAGGGTGCAGGGAAATATACACTTTTCAGGTGTGTTCGATGAGCTCATGCCTGTGGCTTTCTGTGACTATCTGGGAATATGTCCAAATGGCCCGCAGGCATGAGCACCAGACAATGCTCATGCCCTCTGCCTACTCACTGACCAAAGTGGTGGGTTGCAATGTGTTATATAGGTGTTGAGTTGGGTGCAAGAGTGGACTAAGTGTAATTTTCTGGGGGGTTTGTAGAGGGATATTGCTCATAGATGGTAGATAGGCGATTTTTACGAATATATTTAACATACAAAAGAAATTCAGTGTGTATAACAATTTCTACGTATGAATAAATAACATTAGAGAGGGATAGAGAAGTATAACTACCTGGTCTCATAGAGAAACAAGTACAATTATGTGACTCTCCAGTATGGAATTAAACGTAATGTAATTTTACTACCCCGAGTTGTATGCTAGCTATATAATTTATAAATTAGACAAACACAATATCAATATATATGATGCCTGTCGCACATACCTTACACATCCGTCTGCCTGCGAGACTTGCGAGGAAGAACTTTAGAAATGTAATCCACACATAAAAATAAATTAATTTATTAACACACATAATAAAATTCCACCTCTCCCAAAACATGTCTGCCTGGCTGCGAGGTTGCTGAAGGACTGACATTAGTATATGATTTGTGGGGACTTATAAGCATGACTAAGATGAGATGTTTTGCAATGTGCAAGGGTTTCAGTCTACAGATAAATTTATCATTAAATAATTAGCTATTACTGATATCCATCATCTACTGACTCAATTCATTTTTTTCACCAGCTTATCTGTTACATTGTAACTTGCTAATCTATCATGAATTATAAAAGTGTACGCTTGTGTATTTGCCAGAATTGGTGTATTTACAATAATTTCCATTCATGAATCAATTATGCCATCGATAATTCTGTCATCCTGTTTGCTTACATCAAACACAAATAACGCGCCTCACTTTGAAATGTTTTGGGTTCTAGGATCGGAGAACTGTTTTTGTTATAATATGTTTCCTGGAACTTTGTATACATATCATATGAAATAAAGAATTCTCCATTTGCAAAGTTCATATTTAAATCCACATAGAGGTAAGCTTGACTGTTTAGATACAAATTAATATTTTTCATAACATAATTATCGAATACTGATCTATCACTTTCAAAGTGTTTTGTCGATATGTTTGAAAACAAACAACAATATACCTTGGTTTGAAAACTTCATTTCACACTCCACACTATTTTCTGAGATGTCTGTAGAGTTGGAAACATCTCCAAACCTCACGATCTGAATGCAATGTCTAGATTCTTCCCTTTTTCGATCAATTTAAAAACTTTAAAGCTTCATGAGTGTTCATTTCAATATGAGGCATCAACTATTCCACACTGCTTAATTCAAATGTTACACCTTCCTCATTATTAGCTATATCATATATGGCATTCAAATGCATATTGCCGAATAGGATAACTTATTCTTGTTTAGCATTTAACATGACAAGTTTGTAGTCTTCAACAAAGGCCTAAACCATTCTTAATGGTATAACAACTTCGTATTTCCCACCTGCGTTTATTTGTAGTGAGTAATCACTAGCATTGCTCCACCCAGCCATAATCCCTGTATAAAGATTGTTTACAGTTCCCGAGAAATAGTTCTTATTTTGGAAATAATTCCAACATCTCGTATTTGATAGATTTCCACATCATTTAGCAGATATACAATTCTGTCGATTAAATTAAGTATTCCATTTCTTACTATTTTTGTAGTTGCTGGATTACTTGCATCGGCTGTCTTTTTTATTGTTCCTCTAAACCTTAAACTTGATTTCGATGGTAACATGTAAATATTGCGATTTTGTATTGAAATCCTTATTTATGAAGGAAACATATATGGACCAGCTCGGAAAGGTTCATACACATGTATTTCTGTATTGGTAATTGCATTTTTATAACTGATTGGTTCTTCAACATTAAGTATGTCTTCCATTTATATTAACAGTATATGCTATTTTTTTTTAAATACAATTCATTGCCTCGTGTTAACTTTACGGGTAACTTATTTGAAGTGAGCATTTTATGTTGGTGTTTACATCTTTTTATACTTCCTTTCTTCGAAATATGTAGCTTAGAGAGATTATTCTTAAAAGAATCTCCTACTTTACATGGGAATTTACTATTGTACACAATACCCATTATGACTGTAATGTGCAACGGAATCCAACTGTTTATATAGATTTTTTTATGTAAACGAACTGTAATTTCTTCATTTCTAAAATTATTAAGGTTACCATCTTGATCCACAATTGTAACAACTATTTCATCAACACAATTAACTATTACTGGAAGATATATCAATGTATTAGGTTTTTCAATTATTTTATATCCTGGAGCAACAGCACACATGAATTCATGTATTGTATATGTCGGTTTTCCATTCAAATACGAACCACCTACAATATTAACGCTTATACGACATACATTTACCGACAATATATTAACCTGTTTTGAAAATTCATGTAATTCATTAGCTGGATATATTCTCCATTCATAAACCAACATATTTGCAATTGAATTTTCTTCCGATAAATCGATCTCGATGTTACTATACATCGCACTAGTTAACATATTGCGGTTCTCACGTAATTTGAAATGTACATATTCACGCAATGCCGCTTTAATGAATGCTTCTAGGTCATACAACTCATAAGATCTTACCGGTATCAGAATCTTGTGTGTTTTTCACCAATATTAGCCGTAAATGATTAGTTATGCATATCAATGTTTGGTATGCTGTTATAAGAAACGAATTCGATTAGACTTATTTGCCATTCTCCATCTAACTCCAATGCAGGGAAATATACTGCATGCAATTACAAAGAATTTCCACTTAATATCAGCATAATTGACATATTACTAATATTTTTTACTATTGCAATTACTTATATACCCTATTTATAGCCAAAAAACATAAACATAAATGTCTGCAATTAATTTAATTTGGTAATTGTTCAGTTTTGTAACCATGCCTTGATTGTGTGTTTTTAAAATAATTACGTATTTCAGTTTGAAGACATAAATTGCATAAAGACATAAAATACAATGATTGATTTATGTTATTAACTAATGTAACCCAATGTGTTCATTCATTTTGTTTCGAATCTAAATTAACAATTATACATTCACGAAGATTTGGTTTCTTTGGTAAATCTTTTCTCATATACACACCTCGGAAATAGGGAGTATCCAGTTTCTTGACAAATATATTAATATTTTTGTTTTTAATGCATGTTTTGGAATACTATTTAGGAGTTTCTGCATTTTTTCCATGTTTGGAGTTTTTTCGTCCTTGTCCAACTTTATAGGGTTTCAAATACATTCCTTTACATTTTAATTTAACTGCTCTACTAATTGCCGAAACCCCTCCGAGGATTAATCCAAGAGCTGTTAATGCTGGAAATAGGAATGGAATGATTACTTCTTTCTTTGTTTTTTGTTTGGTTTTATGTTTTAAGCCCATGCCTCTCTTCACCTTCACGCGCATAGCTTTATAAACAACCCAAGCTCCAAGCTATTCTCCTGTGGATGTAGATGGATTCTTCCTTATATTTGCAGCTTTATCGGCTAGAATTGTATCCGCTATGTCTTTCATACAAAATGTTTGTTCGATCGTAAACTATATAGTGTTCTTTACACGTGTTATCCAAAGAGTTTATTCCTTGATTGTTCCATGCCAAACATTTTGCAAGTTTAGTACCTGGTCGACAATAATTGTATTTCGGTAAATGCAATTCAAATGGTAATTTATTAACCAATGTATTCAATACACAGCATCCTTTTCTGATATGTTAAGTACAAACCATTGTTTTCAACTGAATGCGAACCTATATATAGACCTACATTTATAGTTTTCTGTTATGTTGTGTTAGTTTTACATTAGTACATTGCATCACTATGTTACAATACATTACATTGTGTTATTATGTTACAATATGTTATGATACATTATGTTAGTATATTATGATACATTACAATACATTTTGTTAGTATGTTATAATAGTTTTTGATACATTACATTAGTATGTTACGATATGTTACATTACATTCTGTGAGTACATTACGATACATTGCAATACATTATTTAGCACATTATGATACATTACAATATGTTATGTTATTACATTATGATACATTGCAATATGTTGTGTTAGTATATTACAATATGTTATACTGTCTATTTGTGTAGAAATGAAGGTTATAAAACAAAATGTGCAACTGCCTATAATTTTAAATACGAAAGAAAATTGAACGTAATTGAACAGAAATATGGCATTATTTTACCATCAAATACGTGTATAATAAGTGTTCCTTCTTCATGTGGAAAAGCTTGTGTTATTATGTCCCTGTTGGATCATACGAATGGACTTCAACTTGAAAACAATGTGTGTTTTCTAAAATAATACAAGAGAAATATCAACGATTAGCGAGCATTTTGTCGTTAATTAAAGGATTGCGTTATTTCCCTTTTACAAATAAAGAAGATATAGTGTCTCCGAATGAAGCATTGCCCAATTCCGTATTTATTTTTGACGATGTTTGGTGTGAACCACAGGGTGAAATACAGCAATATTTCAGTTTTGGTCGACATTCAAACGTTGATTGTTTTTGCCTATCGCAAAGTTACGCACGTATACCAAAACATAATTTACGCGATAATGCAAATATGGTAACTGCGTTTAAAATGGATGATATTAATCTGCAATCGAATCGAAAATCCATCAATTAATCCCAATTAATCCAACGTGGTCCAGGATCGGCACGCCACTACTACTAGTCTTATGTCCGTTTTTCGTGCGGCACCTAGAAAGATTAAATATTTTAAGCCCGAAAACTTATTAATTTATACAACTGGTCCGCCTAAAATCTCTGCATATCTCAGGATCCCTGGGATGTTAATATAAAAAAAAAGGAATCGACCGACGTAGTAAAGGAAAAAATAGCTCATTTTTAAGTCAAAGCGTAACAAATTTAATATACATAGCAAGTTTTGCCCTGATTTAAACTTGAGTCGCTTAGTAAAAATATGTGTGCAGACAACGAATCTAAATCGTTTTGGCTGGACGTATATATACAAAATTACATTACAGTCATGCACATGCATACACAACAAATAAACAGGACTTCGGTTGTGTATAGGCGAGGTTGAGGAATGCTTGTCATCTCCAAACATTTATAATAAACAAGTGTCACGAGAAAATTCCATGCTATGAAGTAAATACCTGAGATAGTGCTATGAGAAACGGAAGATACATAATTTACTGTGTTTCCTGAAATATCAATAGTTAGGTATATGTATAAAAAATAATGCATGCAATTTTCTGAAAGTGGTACCCCCCACCCCCTCCCAAGCCCAAAAATCGATCAATTTACCTCTACCTGCCTTGCTCGTAGCATAGTCTAAAATAAGGAGTGTGGTCCCGAGAGGCGTGCAAATTCATCATGGGCGTGCTATTGCACAGTCTTATAAAATTTAATATTAGAAAAAAAATCAGTACGTAGTAAATTAAGACATCTCTTGAATAACAGATAACCTTTGAAATACGGGCTTCAATGCGATCAGGTTAGTAAACTGGCATCCAATCACGGAGATTTATCACCATTCCCCTGCTATATCCGAGTTAAAATTTGCTTCTGTGGGAAATATTTCGGGCCCCTCCGATGGGTCTTCTCGGCGCAGTTTAGTGTCCTCTGCCACTGCATTCTATCAATTCTCCATCATGGGCTCTGATTTCAGGGTACATTTAGGGATGGCAGGAGTCTGTATGTCCCGCCGTTAGGAGTCCGTCAGTTCGGTATACGTCATACCCATCCTAGGGTCTTAACAGTATGTTTACTTCACTAAAGTAATCACATCCTTGAGTAAGTAATCTTATGGATTATCAGAAAATTCTAACTTAAAAAGTTTTAATTTTTTTATTTTTTGTAGAAATATCCCGAAATTATATTTCCCACACGTTTCTCCGCTGTTTTAATTTTCCACCCAGCAAACCGTATCTGTGACAGTCATTTACGTACATTTTGAGTTGAATGGATACAAAAGCACGTTGTACATATTGTATGGGTGCATCTTAAAAGTAGTTCTGAAAACAGAATAAAATACGTGTAACTTGTGTTACAGAGGAAGAATTAATGTTCATTATTTCATAGCATGTAATTTCTATGCTCTACTTTCAAGAACAAAATATGATAAATGCCTTTAAAAAAACTCATTGCTTCAGAGTTTGACAGAATATTTTGTTAGCCTATTTCTATATTAATGACAGTTACTGATAACTAACAATGTTCTTTTTTCGAAATTCATTTACGAGTATCAAAACTTGCAATGTTTAGAAAAATGTTAGCAATTGGTATTTTAACAATCCAGAAGATGCCTTAGTTATAGTCTATTCACAGTTTCTTCACACTTTTGAATCAAACATATGAAAAATCACCCAATGTATGGCGTATTCAGTTATTTCCTAAATATGTCATGTATCACAAGCGTTTTATACCTCTGTTAACATGAGAGTATCTTATATTCCATTAAATTGAAGTTTTATCCGTATTTAATTAATAAATTATAATATTTCATTTATAATAATTATGAATAGAAACAGTGAGAAAAAAGTGCGTTGGTAGCGCTTAGTAAGCAAAAGTTCTCATGCAAAAAAATCATTATAGGCTGTTTACGATAAAGTGAGCACTTTTGAAAGCCCTGCTTAAGATCATCTTGTATGTACGTCGTGAATTCTTCCGCCTTTATGTAAAATTAACATTGCCATGGGCCTCTTCACTTTATTCATGCCTCGGTCAAGTGAAGCTGTGAAATTATTAGAAAAGTAAATATTTTACAAATCTGCTCATTTTCACACTTCGATCCATTAAAAAGAAAAAAAATGCAAAGCGTATGACAAATTTAAGTTATCACAAATGTTTACCTAATATTTTTTATTCGACGTTCAGATATGGAACTACGTTCCATCCAACGTTACCAACTTTACTGGGTGCAAGTCACTCAGTGTGCCCGTTTAAATATATGCAGGTAGGGGCAGTGACTTTTTTCTAAGGTTGATTTCAAAAATGCTCACTTTATTGTGAATGGCCTTTACTACATACTAAATGCACTCGAATTCTGTGTGTTGTCCTATGGTGTAATCTTCTATATTTAAGCTTAGTTTGCACGAGGCGGAGGAATATCCTGGAAGTAGGTCTTTGGAAGGGCTTCAGTAAAGTGTGAAGTAACCGTAAATGGATAGCAGTGAAACAAGCCTATGACTTCTGAGGTTAAATATTATGATTGTGTGATTACTGTGTGACTCCTTGATTGCAGTTACGTGGCTCGCATTGAAGAGAACAGCCCGCAGGGGACGGCCCTCACGTTCGGAGATCCTTACATCACGGAGATACGGGACGACGATATGGTGAGTCGATAGAAAGCACAGAATAGGTGAGTATACACAGGCGAAATGGTGTGCGGTCTCTTTAATGTATGCAAACTCGATCTATCATTGGCCGCTTGAAGCCGTGGTAACCGAGCCTTGGCTCTGATTGGCTATTACGTCTTATAGAATATTCCGTATTGGTCGGGCCGCCATTTGGCAAGTTAGAGGCTGTTCACGATAAAGTGAGCACTTTTGAAATCAACCTTAGAAAAAAGTCACTGTTCTCACCTGCAAATATTTTAACGGGCGTACTGTATAACAAGTGGCAGTAAAGTTGTTAACGTTGGAGGGAAATCAGTTCCATATCTAAATGTTAGGCAACCATTTGTAATAACTTTGTTTATTTATTTCGCTTTCTTTTTTTTTATGCAGCGAAGTGTAGAAATGAGCAGATTTATAAAATATATGCCATTATAATAATTTCACAGTTTCAATCAACCGACGCATGAATGAAGTGATAAGACCCATGGTGGTGTTAATTTTACATAATGCGGACGAATACACAACGGGCATACATCTAGATCTTAAGCAGGGCTATCAAATGTGCTCATTTTACCTTGAACAGCCTATAGTCACCAGGGGGCTTATTCTAAGTTATTCGTTTCGTTTCGTTTCCTCTCCACACAAATATTCGTGATTACTCGAATTTTCCTTTACTAACGAAAGGAGATATTCTAAGCGCATTTTAGTGTTCATTTGACGTCACCATGTTCGTTAAGAAACTCTAAACGTGAACGAAGCCCTTCGGGCCTTCATTACCGTGTTTTACTATAAAATCTTGGCTGGCGTGTGAAACAGATTGTCTTTTGGGACTCTGAAAGTAGAAAGTCGTGATGCAATGTGCCTTCGTGCATTCCAGGAACACAAAAATATAGCTCAGAAAAAATATTTGTAATGCACCAATAAAACTTTCCGTGTTAATTTGTGAAATATCTAAGCAGCAGTGTAGGCTGGCTATTGTGAGGGAATTTATTAGATTATTACAGTTGTTTATAATGAAATAAGAGATCATTGACACTGATTTATTCAAAAAATTTTCTATTAAACAATGTAATTCGTAAATCAAAGATAGGTAGCGCTTAACTGTAAATAATTCTTGGTTGTTCACAACCAAAATACTTTCTCTTGGAAATAATTGAGGGAAAATTAATATATTGAGATTAATTCAATCGACAAGAAACACGACAGCATCTAGTTTGTTGTCCATCACTTATTTTATAATCTTGGTAATATAAATAACATAGGGAAATGCTTGTTCGTAAATAGCTTGCAGCCAAACAGCAAAATGGTCATTGAGAAAAATCTTCAGGCATGTAACAACCAAAGTTCTGTCTGCTCTCTCTTATCGGCGTACATGCGAGTCTATTTCAACTCGGTGCAAACGAAGTGAAAGCATATTTAAGTGTAATACATCACACGTCCAGCCGAAAACAGTGCGAAGTCGTCAGCAAATTTCACACACTTGACGAACGAAATATACCTCTTTAATATAACACATCATGTATTTAATACTAATATTTAAAACATGACAAAAGCAAACAAAATATTTGAAGCGCTTTAATGCTTTGATTTACTAATGTTTTCAATCGTAATTAATCATAATTTACAAACAAAGTGTCATAAAACAGTTAAAGTTCATGTGCATAGTGTTACAACCCTGCATTCGTTAACGAAAACCCGAACATTGCCGCAGTCTCGAGGGGCTGTAACGAATTATGACAGAATAACGAAGTGTCTTTCTCGAATATATCATTCGTTTCGAGAGCTTTCGAAACTTAACGAAAACGAAACATTAACGCATAACTTAGAACAAGCTCCCAGGAGCTGATTCGTAAACGACTTTCTGCCATATTGCAGGTCAGTGAGGCCACTTTGCTGGCTCGAGTTACAAGTACATGTCATTACTCCACCTCTGTATTCATATGTACTCTGTGCTATAAGCGTGATTCAGTTCCGCGAGAAAGGGGACCGAGGTGGCTGAGCGGTTAGCCTGCTCGCCTCCCACCCAGGGCGAACCGGGCTCAATCCCCGGCCAGGTCACTCCCGGATTCTCGCAAGCGGGAATCCTGCCGGACGATTTCGCTGGTCGGCGGGGTTTTCTCGGGTATCTCCCGTATCCCCCCGCCTTTGCATTCCGGCGCTGCTCCATTCTCACCTCATTTCACCCTCGTCGGTTCTCGAGACCTCGTCGTTAGGAGCCGCCCAAATCTCTATTCTCAACTCAACCCGTAATAAAGTTGAGACTCTCGTGAAAATAATTTCTTGTAGCACAAACAAGACTGGTGGGAAAATTAGCACGGCAACGCTAATTTTTTTGCAAGGTGTTAAAACCTGAGCTCTTTTGCAGAGAAGGAACACTGCAATATACGCAATTAAAGATACATGGTTTTACAAACCAAATTTCTGTAACCACAACTCAGAGACTGTTGAAATAGCGATTGCATTTGCAGTTGTGATGTAACTACTTACAGCAAAACACCCTTTTTTTATGTTGTAGAGAAAATGGTCTTTTCAACATGACAGTTATATTCCGAGTGGTCCTACAACACTTATGACGGCATTAAGTTTAATAATAGTCACAATATTGGCACAAAAGTTTGGGCCCTACTTCTCTGAAATCTGATCACCAGAACTCCTTCGTAGCTGAATAATGAGTCATGATTAGGTAGAGCACAACAGTAAACGACGGTGTTTAATGAACATAATGATTATTCAATAACTAATTACATGATTACTAATCGGGGGAGCTTTTATGGAATATCATAATGCTAATTACATCTGTTAAGATTATTTACCACACGCAACTAGTAGTACACTCTAATTGGAAAGTCCCCGCCTTATCCATGTTACCGGAGGCTGTTTCTGGTACGCGGTTAACGACGGCCGGACATACCCATCTCCATCGCTTCTCGTTGCGATGACCCGATGAGGAAAGATGCCTCGCCCCATGTTACGTTGGCCTATATTGGGCGCGTTGTTTAACATACTCGGCCCCGTTTACTGGCCGGTGGAGGAGGTTTCTGCAAGTGCCGTCGCGAGGTGATTACTACAATCACACTCGTGTCCTGCCTCAATATTTGAAGGCGTGATCAGACGTGCCGTCCACCTAAGGCCTGATCACTTCATAACAGCCTGATATACGTGCGCTTCTTGCTGTTGCAGCTTCTCTCTGGGACCGAGTCAACAAGTGGCGAACTGTTAGCAAAACCGTGATACGTGACACAGTTGCAACACACCAAACTTGCTTCCAGAGAACACGGATTTGGTGTTCTATCCTGAACAACCCGATCTCAGTTTTCCATTGTTGAACTAAATTACTTCAGGCTCCGTACTAATAGTTATGACTAGGCACGTATCCAGGAATTTCCTTTTTGGAGTATCAGTATGGGTAGAAATATAAAGACGGGTGTAGGAATAGAGGTGGAGTTCACAGAGAAGAAATATTGAAACTACGGAAGTTACAAATCAAAGAAAGTTTCCACATGTATTATGCTGTTATGATTGATCATAGTCAGTGAGCCTAACGAAGTTATTTAGGAGATGGAGGTCTTAATTAAATAAAATATTTAATAAAGTTTTCTTAATCTATTTACCCACACTACAAATTAAATAATTAAATAGTCAAAATAAAACATTTTCTTATGGGAGGGTTAAATTTTTAACATGTTTAAAAACGGTGCGGTATGAATTCTTGTAAATACATAAAGTACTTTCATTTGAAGATCGACCACAGGCGTTTCCCCAAAGGCGTTATTGAACTGAACATGAACATCGTTTCAGAATGTAAAGTTTCATGAGTGACAGAACTGGGTCAGCGACCATCCATCCGCGCACGGAGATATATTTACGTAAATGACGGTTAACGATAAAGAAACTTTCACCGATCAGGTGATGTATGCCTTCGCCTGCACGACCGCTAAACATAAACATTGTTCGAATGCAGTCCTGGTAGTCGATGAGATAATCCTACAGTGGCACGTCACTTATTATTAACTGTGGGCTGTTCACTGTAAAGTGAGCATTTTTTATAATCATCCTTTGGAAAAAGTCACTGTCCGTTACTGCGTGTGTTTGAAAGAAACACTACCTAGTAAGCTTTCTTTTAAATTGACAGCGAGGCGGGGAAAAATAGTTCCATATATTAGTGTAATTCTATAAATGAGATGTTAAAATTTTTGGACAGTGAATCTATTTAATTTAGTTTCTATTAGTTTAATGCGCATAAGTGTAAGAATTTTAGTGTAACATATAACATATAAAGTGTAACATATTTAGATTTCTGACCATTTCACAGATACACTTGGCAAGTGGATGAATAAAGTGATGTGGTACATGGCAATGTTAATTTTGAATGGGGTGAAAGGATACAAATTGGGGTGAGGAAAGTGGATGCTAAGCAGTGATTTCATAAACGCTCACTTTATCGTGAACAGCGTTTATGAGGAACTGCTTCACAACTGAGCATTTTGAATGGCATGTAGAACTGGCGATTCGCTCATTTTAAAACCACCCGTGAGCAATCGCAGATTCAAATAGACTGCCCGCGTCGTGCCATGGACGCAGTTGACCTACGTCACGAACTGCCGTGGCCCCGCTTTAAGCCAACAGGTCACGCACTTACTACGATGGGTGACGTAGACAAGTAAAGTTATTACTTTTATACAAACTCTACGTTTAGTCTCTCTTTCAATGATACATTCAAGCAATCGTAATACTTTACGTTAATTCTCATAACTCACTTATTGAGTGTCAAAATAATTAAATGAAAGAGTTAGCTGCTTTGTAAAATCACTTAGTGATTGCCTCGCTCTCCCCTTGCCTCACATTACCCGGGGACGCCTTAATCAGGGTAGATAATTACGCACTGATGTTCGTCTCGGTCGCGCTAGTCTCGTATCGGCTGATGCTCCCTCGCGGCGTCGAACTCAGCCCGTTGGACTGGTGGCCCTCTCGGTGACGTCAGGAACAAATATGGCCGCGAGCCCCCAGAGCTCGCTACTGTTATACTTTTCCGCCCGGCCTTGTTTGGGATACCTGTCCCCCGGCTGTTGTCAAAACTAGCGTCGCCATGGCCGACTTGTCGTTGTCTCGTCGCTGCTCGCACGGTCTGGTGGTGCCCACAGCAGTACCAAATCAGCGCTCCGGTCCAGAACAATCTGCTTCACGCTGCCATCCACGCGCCCCACTGTGCTATGGCGGGCCATCCCGAGTTCAGCGACACCCTCCCCCCCCCCCCCGCGGCGACGAGACGTCGGCGAGTGCACGGTCCGCAGTCGTGAACATTCCCTAGACAGACGATGCTGCGTCTTGAGACAAATGTGACTCAGGTTCCAGAGACGAACCGGCGCCAACCCTTCCGACGTCGCCACTCCCCAGTAGTACATGTTCTTGGATATGCTGATTATGATTCTGCCACCGTCAGACCCCACTGTTGACGGACATGATGCCAGTTCAGACATCATCATGCCATACGTCATCATGCCAGAAGTCACCGAACCAAATGTTAAAAAGGAGCAAGATTTGCAGTGCGGTGATGATGCGGTGGATGAGCAACAATGCACTGATGAGTGCGGGGGGTCAAGACAATGAACACCGCTATGATCCTGAGACTGGTGCTGCCTTTAGCAAGATGTTGATGCTTGACTTATTTCGTGAACTATTTAGCCTTGCACGCTTCAAAGGTATACGTACATTTTTTGGTCAAACAAGAGAAAGAAAACGTTGAAATCAATATGGACTAATAATAATTTCGAAAAAATAAGTTCGCATATGCTCGTATTTATATTCTGCTCGTATTTGTATTATATGATCTGCATAATAAATAAATAGTGTATGAAAATGTATTTGGGTTGGGGTGGGGGTTGGGCGGGTGGGGTATGCTGGAAAGCAGTGGGGGAGGGAGGTAGGTTGGGAAGTGTTTGTGGTAAGTGGGGAGGTATTCGGGTGACGTTGGTGAGACAGTGGTGGGGGTTAAATTAATGATTATAGCCTAATTATTGCTCACTCTAACTTACGATTCAACAACTTTTACGGATTTTCAGCATTTTTTTTACACATTTTGTTTTATTTTTGGGCGACTGGGGGAGAGAGAAATTATGGGAGGCGAAACGGGCATTTTCGAAAGCCTAGCGGGTCATTTTGAGGAGAAAACAAAGAATTTTGGCATTCGGGCGTTACGGAATCCAACATGGTGGGCGGCTCCAGGCTCTGATCCCTGCATCCTACGCCACCGAGTACGAATCTCCCACTCCAACTCAGTCGATCCGTGTGCCAGAACCTACCAAAGCACACTACTCATTTGGACAAATGAAGTAAAGATCTAGCGAAGGCAAGTTGGGACAAACAATACAATGTTCTCGGTAATAACGCTTGTAGTAAGTCATATGTTTCACATCTAGCCTGTTAGAAACAATGATTTGGCTACAGAATTTTTGTAAAATGTTGAAAGTGTTGAGGAATACTGGCACGTTCAGAATTCTAGCCAATTTTTGGCTTTAAATTTTTTTCTATACATTTTTAATAAGATTTACATTTTCAAAAAATGTGAATTAATGGACTTACCTTTTTTTAATTTTTAACGTGGTCGTATCCTCTAAGAAAGTCGCGTTAAATATATGTTTTTTGTTTGAAACAATTATCTGTGAAATACGTGCACTGAGAAATAATATCATTAACAGTGATACCCTATTTAAACTCCGTGGCTGCAAGTTTCGTAGGTAGAGCCCTCTTAGGTATAGGCCATTCACGGTGAAGTGAGCATTTTGAAATTGGAATATTTTGAATTTGGAATAATAATAGTCAGTAAATATATGTTTATGTTATTAATGCATTGGACGTTTACTTCCGAGCGCGGTGGAATATCCACACTGTGTTTATATCTTACATGAAAATATATATTTAAAAATGTAGTCAAAGGATAAAAAATGATTGATAGGTAAAAATAACTAGGGTCTCAAAAGTGCTCACTTTACCGCTATAGGCCGTTCACGGTAAAATGAGCACTTTTGAAAGCCCTGCATAAGATCTACTTGTATACACCTCGTCTATTCCTCCACCTTATGTAAAATTAACATTGGTATGGCCCTCATAACTTTATTCATACTTCGGTCAAATTAAACTATGAGATTATTACGAAAGTAAATACTTTACTAATCTGCTCATTTTTACACTTTGGTGCATTAAAAAAACAGAAAGTGAAAGAATTAATTTTGAATTATCACAAATGGTTACCTTACACTTTTTATTCGACGTTATTATATAGAACTACTTTGCATCCATCGTTATAGGCCGTTCACGGTAAAGTGAGCACTTTTGAAGCCCTAGTTACTTTTTTATTTTAACCAATTTATATCCTTCCACCAGTTTTTAATGTAAACTCTGCCATGTGAGTAGTAAACACAGTGTATACATTCACCATACCCAAAACCAAAAGTACGAGGCCACAATGAAATGTATTTATTGGTTATTATGTCTGATGAAACATCTTCAAAAAGGGCTCGCTTTACCATGAACGGCCTATACCAACCTTGCTGGCCGAATGTCACTCAGTGCGCCCGTTAAAACATATGCACGCAGGGGCAGTGACTTTTTTCTAAGGTTCGTTTATAAATTGCTCACATGATTGTGAACAGCCTCTATCAGCGTATACTCCGCGTTGAGGCGGAGGAGTGAAAGAACTGTGGTTGTGTGTGACGCAGGGCAAGAGCGGAGTGTTCAGCATCTCGCTGGAGAACAACAACGGCACCTTTGAGGTGTCGCCGACGGTGGGCGAGCGACGGGCCTCCTTCGTGATACGCGTGCGCAGCAGCAAGCTAATCGACTTCGAGGCGCGCTCTACCCTACACTTCACGGTACGTATTCAGCAAGAGGGGAGGGTATCCACAATAGTGCGATGCGATGCGATGCGATGCGTTGCGATGAGCGGTGAGCCAATCAAGATGAAGCAGATTCCGTCGCAGCGCGTCGGCGTCGAGTACGTTGCGATTGTCGGCATCAGCCTGCGACATTTATTTTTACCATTACTGCGTGGATGTGCAAAATATAAGACAAGGTTTCTTATAGATATGGACGACATCATAAAATTCGTTTATATAACATCGAAATAATCATCCTTTGTTTTATTATGTCTCGTTCACGCTAGTTTTTGTCACGCATCGCATTCATACTACCCTGTTTTTATCTTCCATCACTTAAAACATACAGTTTCAACTTTTATGCGTGTCTTTTGTTATATTCGTGAGGTCTGGAAATGTAATTTCCACCCTTAAACTAGATAGCAGCACCATCTCAGACGGCGTCTGTCACGGACAGATCAGCAAGTATAGCTCGTCGCAGCCCAACGCATCGCAACGCATCGCAACGCATCGCATCGCACTATTGTGGAACCAGCTTTATGGCTACCGCCTAACGGAGGTGATGGATATAGGTATAGGTTGTTCGCGGTTAACTGGCTATTTTCGAAAACCCAGCCTAGGAGCTACTTCTCTACCAATTTTGTATCCATCCGCCATATTGAAATTTAACATTGCCACTGGCCATCTAAGAGAAATTGCGTAGACGTTATTATAACTTCAGTTGCCAATAATTGAAACACTACACTCGCAATAAAACTCTGAGACTTAAGACTATTTTCATAATTTTGCTCCCAACTTAGTTGTAAGCCTGCGTGGTAGTATGTGATGTAGCAATGTAGGATATAAAATAGGGACGGAATTCAATCGGAAAACATCGTTAAGTGATTCCTTATGCAAAATCAAGCGGGATATATATATATAAGCTGTTCACGATAAAGTGAACACTTTTGAAATCAACATTAGAAGAAAGTCACTACGCCTACCTGCATATATTTTAATTGGTGCGCTGAGAGACATGTACCCAGTAAAGTTGGTAACGATGGAGGGTAAAGTAGTTCATATCTTAATGTCGAATAAAAAATGTTAGGTAACAGTTTGTGATAACTCAAATTATTTCTTTTGGTTTTTTTAAGCATCGAAGTGTAAAAGTGAGCGGATTTGTAAACTATTTACTTTCATAATAATGTCACAGTTTCCCTTGACCGACGCATGAACAAAGTGATGAGGCCCATGGCAAGGTAAATTTTACAAACAGCGGACGGATACAGAATGCGGAGGAAAGTAAATTTTAGCTGGGCTTTTAGAAGTTTCAGTTAACAGTAAACAGTGTATATCAATATAAACATTAGAACGTAGAGAATGGCATCCACGTTGCCAGGAGAGTTAAGGTGGTGGCAGGGTCAACCTCACCACACTCAACTCCGAGGCAACTTGGCAGTTCAATATAGTATTCAAACGTGTAAACCAAGGTGGTAATGATACACAGGGCAATGAAAATAAAACAAAAAGAACAAATTTAATGTTGCCTATTAACAGGTTAAAAAAAAAGAAAGAAAGGTTACATGGCGCGAAATAGCCAAGGACTGGAAAAGCCACAAGATAGATGACACGAAGATCAGCTAAGGGATTAACCCCACATTGCCCACAGAAAGTGCGTTGGTTATACGAATGTGTGACTGACTGGTCTTTCGCTGGCCGCAAGAAAAAGGTATTCACTCAGCGCGTTTATACTGCAACAAATTACCGAGTGGCGCAGGACGTATCTGGTTCAGGAAAACGTGCCACGTAGGCTAAGCAGCGGCGCGTAACGCTGCCATCAACCGAAACCTTAGTTTTGGAAACCCGACTTTCATACTAAGGCTCTGCTCAAATGTTTATACCAAAATGCACAAATCCGGTTTTGGGAAACTCGTGTCTCTTTATTTTCTTTAATTTTTGTATTTTCCGAAAATAGCTGCAGACCAAATATATAAACAAAAAAAATTTTGCACTAATGTTTTGATGCGAAAGTTAATATAATCTTCAGGTTATATTTTAAATAATATTATTATCATTTAGAGAAACATACATCGTTTTAACACATTCATATCCATTGCATGTATTTTTGCACGTGTTGCGCACTGTTAAATGTTGGTTAGAGATAGTATGCTAACCTGATCTAACCTGACCTAATCTGACCTATCTTAACCTAACATAATCTAATCTGACCTAACCTAACCTAAGTGTTATTGTTAATCCAGAGTACAAACACGAGCACCATTGCGATAGCTTCATAAAGCGATTATGCGAAGGAATGTCAATTCGTCTCCCAGTTAAAGGTGGATTGGGCGCTGTAGTGTCATGGAAAAAACCGATATGGTTTGTGTCAAATGAGCCTCCACCTTATAAGCATTGGTATCTTACATGTGTAACTGTAGTTGGTATAGGCTGTTCACGGTAAAATGAGCACTTCGAAAGCCCTGCTTAAGATCTACTTGCATGCATGTTGAGTATTCTTCCACCTTATGTAATAATAACTTTATCGTGTGCCTCGTCACTTTATTCATGCGTCGGCCAAGTGAAATAAATAATTTATTTATCAGAAATGGTTACCTAAAACTTTGTTCGACGTTAAGATATGGAACTACTTCCCATCCATCGTTACCAACTTTACTGGGTGCACGTCCCTCAGGGCGCCCGTTAAAATATGTGCAGGTCGGGGCAGTGACTTTTTTCTAAGGTTGATTTCAAAAGTGCTCACTTTATCGTGAACAACCTTTATCGTACACTACGAGGCTCGGTGCCCAGTGACAATCCCTCTGTGTTATGACTGGTTCATATAAAAAGGCTGGACGTAAAGTCTACAGCTTACTGATTGCGACAACGGGGCAGGTATATTGTCGGCCTAATTACAGCACGCGTAAAAAGTGTCATATTCGCAACACCTGTAACAATGAGTTAACGAGGTTCAGAAAAAGTTTAAGTCTTCTTCGGAAAGTCGTGTCTTATAAACGTATTTAAAGCGTTAAAAGAAATCATTGTACTTTTATTTTATCCTACGCAAAAGTTGCGTGGTGGCGAAAAATCAGAATAAAGCACTCAGGGTTGCTGGCGGGAAACTGTAATTTACAGTAATTTAAACATCGAAATTACTAAAATTGTATGTGTATGCACATGTTTATGATCATATATGTGAATTGAGTTCACAGTAATAAGCCCGCCAGGAAATGTCTGCTTGAAGAACGATCTGCTTGTATAAGGTTGTGCCATGCGAGTTTATGTTAGGAATAGTCAGCAATAGGGACATGGTGTTTTGCGCGAAAGTATTTATGGCCACGCTAGACTTCAATATCCTACGTTCAAACTACAACTTCCTTTGGTTACTGGCCGCGTGTCTACGTGAGAAGACATGCTCTTATTTGTCTGGGCCAATCGTAATAAAGTACTCTGATACTGATCGTCCACATTTCGCTGACAGACACTTGAGGCATTTAAAGTCATCCAACCACGAACGTGCATATGAACAAAAGTGTTTTAGAGTACAACTAGACTTGAAATTTCTTCGCGAAAAACACCTGTCTCTATGTGAAGAGATTTGGGCTTCTCTTAAGAGCGAGGTCTTGAGAGCCTATGAGGGTGATTGAGGTGAGTATGGAGCTGCGCCGGAACGAAGGTGCGGGGAAACGGGAGATCTCCGAGAAAACCCGCCGACCAAATGCATCGTCCGGGACGATTCCCATTTTCGAAAATCCGGTGACCCGGCCGGGGATTGAACCCGGTTCGCCTTGGTGGGAGGTGAGCAGGCTAACCGCTCAGCCACCGTGGCCCCACAGTCATCAACCAAATGTAAACTTGGCAGGCTTGTAGCTTGTTTCCACTGGCTGAACTTAAGAATCGTCACGAGAATATTGAATCACAACTCCAGAAGGCGTAGTTGCAAAGTGGTTCTCAATGCATAATTTTTTTTTCAATTTGTGGGCAAGGGGAAAAATAGAAAGAACAGAATAGAATAGTACTGATAAGGAGGGGGCTGGGGACCTTCGGGTTCGTGGGCGGGGCCATTCAACCGTTGGGTGCTATGGCGGACAGGCCGAAAGGCTAGTTAGCTGTGTGCGGGCCCGACGGCGTCTGGTCGCAAGGACGGATTCGTGGGAATCCCAGTCCCTGGCCTGTTCCGGCGGGGGCGGCCGAAAGGATACCCGTCGGGGAGCTGTCTCGGTCGGGGTAGAATAGCTCACCACCTTCCTAGGAAGTGTGAATGATGCTTTTGTATAAAAATATAATTCGTAGCTTAAATTACGGTGTCCAGACGAACAGCCGCCCTCCCACAAAAAAAGAAACAAAAAAATTGTGAATTTATATAAATTATATAGTGTTTGTTAAATTGTAGTGCCCATTATAGAATTGAACATCCTGTATGGCTGTACTGCTAAGTAGTGCCCATGAAATAAATTTAAAAATAATTGTAATCCCGGGAAAAATCCCGGGCGGGTTGGCAGCACGTTGTTTTGCAACATACGGATGCGATGCGGTGTGTTGGCAGGTCGTGGCCCGCGAGCTGGGGCCCGGGGGTTCGCTCAGCTCCATGGCCCGGGTGACAGTCTACATCGATGACGTGAACGACAACGCCCCTGTCTTCGAGAAGGACTCCTACGAGATCACCCTGCCGGAGAACATGACTGCTGGCACCACCGTAACACAGGTGCTTCTACCTCACCACCCCCTTCCCCCAAAGACAAGCAAGGCTGAATCCAAGTATGGGCTACGGAGACTTGAGTCCCCATCACTCGGAGCTTGATTTTACACTGGCTAAAATGAAACAATTCTTGAAACCAAGTCAATCATGACGTACTTAGTATATAGGCTAGTCACGATAAAATGAGCACTTTTGAAATCCCTCTCAATAGTCAATAAGTAAAATTTATTTTAGCCTTAGACGTTAACTTCCGTGTGTGGTGGAATATACACACCTTTGTTTAGTACTTACATGATAGTATTTATTTAAAATGGTAGTTAAAGGATATAAAAAGCGGCGGAAAAAAATGTAACTAGGGACTCAAAAGTGCTCACTTTACCGTGAACAGCCCACAGTAACAGGAATTATATATATATATATATATATATATATATATATATATATATATATATATATATACAACACTTAATACTTGTGCCTTTAGAATTTTTATTTATAAAAATATATTTTAATTTAAATTTTAAAAAAATAATTTATTTTATTTTGTCGACATCTTAGATTTCTCATCGTGGCTGAGTTTCAAGATACCTCAGCCACATTGAGGAGATAGTCAGCCACCTTGAGGAGCAAGCACTTCTTTCACAATTTTTTGGACATTTAGGGAAAGGAGGGGGAGGGGGAAAAGAGGTATGTTGTACAAAATTATTAATTTCATAAGTGGGTTTTGGAGTGAAACAAGCAATTATGTCGATAACATGGCCGTCCCAGGCCGCCGACCAACATGGCCACCGGCCGCGCCTACCAAGATGGCGGACGGATCCGGATCCAACATGCCAGATGTCTGTGCCAAAGTTGGCTATAATACACTACCAATGTTCTACTACTTTGCAATAGAGAAGTAACAGAAAACAGTAGTGGGGAACACAGGAGGACCATGAGAAAATCCACCGGCGATCATCGTTTCCCACATGCAAATAAGTTCGGGTATCGAACAAGCTCGGATTTATAGCTGTTCTCTAATGCTAGAGGTAGGCACGCTATCTAATACTATCAAGGTTTTTTGTTTCAAACAGGTAATATTATTTCAGTGTGTGATTCTGGATGTCTCTGATTTTTAATAGTATTTGTATTCTCAATGTTTACATGTAAGAATCTCAATTTATGGAATTATTTTCCGTGTAGATTGCACAATGTGTGCTACGGGTTTGCTTGTTACTATAATTAATTAAATCGTTTTAATTATTTAAACATTTTCTAATGTAAAATTTATTTTTAACTAAGTACTCCACCGTACATATAATTTAAGTTTGAAAACATTGCACGGCAACGTTGTGAGGATAAAATAAACGAAACCAATATATTTCGTTTAGGAGCATAAAGTTTCCAACTGTGTACGCGAAATGAATTTTTAAGCACTTCAAGCTCACATCCTGGCATATAGAATTACTGCGAACGTGTGTTCTGTTCCCTCAAAATGTTAAGCGGTGACTATAGGTTTTCAATACGGCAGTCTGTCCAGAAAATATACAGCACAGCATTGTTGCTATAGTTTAAAACAGTTTGTAAACTTTGCACTTGTGTAGCTCGAGCAAAGCTAATTTGAAAATGTCATTGTTGCTCAAATCAAAACTCGCGTGGATGTGCAGTCTTTGTTCGGATAGTGTCTAGCATGGCCTCACAAGAACACCACAGCGCAGTAACAATGATATTGCTAACGATAGAATTTGTTTTTTTTTTTTTTTATAGCCGCTCAAAGGGACTTGATTGATCGTAAATCCTTTTATACGATAACGAACATTTGATTGGGTTAATATCAGCTTCGCTCTCCATTGACTGATGACCGGCCAATAATGAACGCTGTAAGTACAGGGTAGTGTCCGGTGTGGTATGGACTAATAGGACGATTGTGTTCTAATACGGACACCAACAGAACCGGTGTTCTTGCAGTAGTGGATATAGGTGACTCACTTCTAATTTGTCTTGAGTGCCAGTAAATGTGTGCAGACCTCAATGTGTTAAAACTGTTTTATTTTTACAGAAGAATAAATATGGTAAACAGGGGGCTAGTTACGGCGATTATTTTATTTACTTTGTACCTGTTCAACGATCACACATGTGCTTTAATAACCAAATGTGTGTCAACAAAATATCGACTTTCTTTTGTCTCCTGAAATTTTTTTTTATTGAAATAGTTCATAGTTTTTTACAAAATTGGAACAGACACGACTGCTTAAAATGAAACCCGTATGACAAATACGGAGTTCCCTTAATGACGTAAACAATTTTACAAACTTTTTTTGTCATTTTGTAGAAATACAGACGCGTTGCCCTGATCCCTAGTTAGTGCAGTGCTATGACTGTCGCACTAACACTGTAAAATATTTTTCCAGTATAAGATGAGTGGTCCATTTCCAAAGGGTTTCCTGTTTGTGTACATTGAATGTCGGGAAACAGTGGAAAATGAATATGGAGAGTATTTCTTAATGTGGCTGCATGAACTTTGGAAAAGGCTGTTAGCGGTAAAATGAGCACTTTTAAAAAACCTCCTTACGATCTGCTTGAATGTACGTTGTCTATTCTTCCGCCTAATGTAAAATTAACATTGCCGTGGGCCTCATCACTTTATTCGTATGTCGGTAAAGTAAAACTGTGAAATGATTAGGAAAGTAAATATTTTTCAAATCTGCAGATTTTTACACTTCGATGCATTAAAAAAACTGAAAGGGAAATTAATAATTTAAGTTATACCAAATAGTTACCTGGCACTTTTTATTCGACGTTAAGGTTTGGAATTACTTCCCCTCCATCGTTACCAACTTTACTGGGCGAATGTCACGCAATGCGCCCGTTGAAATATTTGCAGGCAGAGGCAGTGACTTTTTTTTTCTTCAAAGGTTCATTTAAAAAGTGCTCACTTAATCGCGAACAGACTTTATGGATATTACTGTTGTTCACGAACATTGTCTGTAGAAATGATTATTAAACCTGCTTTTAAACGGCCTTCACGCAGTTTTGGAGCTGCAAAACTTTTTAAATTTCGTAGCGAAGGCCAGGAAGGAACTGACAGGACCCTTATTGGGACGTGTAATAGTTGCGGAGCAGGGACGCTTTGTAAACGGACTACTCATCGTGATGGTGGCGGTGTAGGTGAGAGCTGAAGACGCGGACACGGGCTTGTTCGGCGAGGTGCAGTACACGCAGATCCTGGGCCACCTCAACACCTCCCTCACGCTGGACTCCATCACAGGCCTCGTCACCGTGTCCAGGAACAACCACAGGTTCGACAGGGAAACTGCGCCAGGTGAGGACGCGAAACTCTCTGGCATTCCACACCATTCGATATACACTCCAGAAAATTATTCGGAAATTTACCATGCCAGTGTATACGCTTAATGAGAAAGCAGGAATGCTAATGTTTTCCCCTATAAATTCATTGTAGCATTCCTACATATGCTCAGGAAACAATCAAATGCGTAGGGAAGTTGTCAACATTGTATAGTAACGATGCTCAATATTCCTACATTTGCAGTCTGACATGTGGTATTATTTCCATACTATGTATATGTTAAAAACATCCATTACAGTTTAAGAAATTTTCCAGAATATTTTTTACATTGTAGAATACTTAAGAGACCCAGGAATTTCGTGGGCTCAAACTTTAAACATTTGTGCTTTCTTAACGTGGTCTAGTCACGGTAAAGTGAGCACTTTTTAGGCCCTGCTAAATTTTTCCTTTCAGCCAGTTTCTATCTTCTACGCACTGTATTACAAACATTAACATGTAACTAATAAGCATAGTGTATACATTCCACCACTCCCAAAGTTGGCGTGTGAAGCTGCCATAAAATACATTTATTAGTGGTTAATCCCTGCTGGAATTAAGAGCCTTAAAAAGTGCTTATTTTACCGTGAATAGCCTATACTTCTGTGACTGAACCACTCGTTTCCTGACACGTCTTGCAGGACTGTGAACCCGTGAGACACGTGTAGAAAGAGACTGAGGGAATCACGCTCAACCTGTTACACAGGATAGTTTGCTCTTCGTGAAATTGCCAGCTAACGGGCAAATGGCAGCCCCTGTGAGTGTATGTAGAACTGTTGAGCCTAACCGTCTATTGGACTCCCAAAATTTTCGGGGTCTTTAATTGAGCGAAGCCATTTGCTGAGTCTCTGTGCGTTTTCGACGCTAACTTCTTGAGCTGAAACAAGGTAGCGCTCCAATCAGTTTTATGCTCGTGGTGCGGCCGTGCGGTAATACGAGTAACTACTGCAAGACACGATTCCCACCCCGTCTCCTTTCCAGCGAGATAGCAGTCATGAAGTACTTAACCCTTTCAGACGCAATTTAATTTACGGTTTCAGGTGTTGTAAACGAAAATGAAATTATGATGCGTGCTGTACTTAAGTCGGCACAACACTTCTTTCGTTGACGCAGCCAATGAGCTGTAGGCTACATGTTCGGCTACAGTGATATGAACTAGACCTAGGCCAGTATAGGCTGTTCGCGGTAAACTGAACACTTTTGATAACCCTGCTTAAGATCTACTTGTATGCACGTTGTGTATTCTTCCGCCTTATGGAAAATGAACATTGCCATGGGCCTCATCACTTTATTCATGCATCGTCAGGTGAAACTGCGAAATTGTTAGAAAAGTAAATATATTACGAATCTGCTCGTTTTTACACTTCAATAAATATAAAAAAAAAACGAGAAAGCGAAGGAAACAATTTAAGTTATCACAAATGGTAGCCTATCACCTTTTATTCGACGTTAATAAATGGAACTACTTTCCATCCATCGTTACCAACTTTACTGGGAGTATGACATTCATTGCGCCAGTTGAAATATATGCAGGCAGGGTCAGAGATTTTTTTCCAAGGTTTTTTACAAAGTGCTCATTTTATTGTGAGCATTCTTTAATAGCCGTAATTGCATGTTACTGTGTGTTGTACGTGCCCCACCTGCCAGGTATTGGTAAGTATTATTTTTGAAAGTAAAACACGAATTACTCGAAAACGGCGAGATTTGGGGTATTTATACAAGGTGATGTTTTTCTTTGATTGTGACATGAAGATTACTATACCATGATTTAGATCTCAAATATGCTACCGCGTCTTGGAATTTCACAAAAAAGATGCAGGGGTCTACCCCACTCCTAATGTGCTGCTATTTGCGCTCAGTTGCTGCAGAGGAAACACGTGACTGTTGTGTGTGTGTGTGTTCGTGCAGAGTTCCCCTTCCACGTGGAGGCGCGTGACACGGAGGGCACGGGCAACAGGGAGCTGGTCCCTCTCGTCATCAAGCTGCTCGACGTGAACGACGAGACTCCACGTTTCGAGAAGGACCTCTACGAGTTCTTCCTCACGCCCAACCAGAGGAACTTCACTGCCCCGGCCTTCGTCGCCGTGAGTACAGTAACAGTACCTATTCTCGGCTCCTTCACGCTTTTTGAATCTAACCTTTGAAAATAATCACCCTATGTATGACTTTTTTTTGTTATATCGTAAATGTGCCATATATCACAAACGGTTTGTATTTCTGTTGCCATACAAGTACCTTGTTATGGTTAAATTGAATTTTTACTTATATTATATAGAAAAATCATATTTCATTTATAATTTATATGAGTTAACACAGTGATAAAATAGGTGTGATGGTAATGCCATGTAAGCAATAGTTATTTTGCAAAATATAGGATTGCAGTAACTGGGCACGTATTCGGTGCGTTTTCCGTTTGGTGTGATTGTCTACACTGTTATGCATAAGATTACTTTACTAAGTGGTCTGAGGTCATTTCCCTCCCTAGCCAAGAAGCACGAACTGTGGCCGGTGTACTGATAGAGCATGTCTTCTCGAGGTTTCGGGTGACACTAGAACTTCATTCTGATCAAGGAAGAAACTTTGAAGCTGCGGTCTTCCAGGAGGTGACGAAAATTCTGAGGATGAAATTGACTAGGACTACAGCTTTACACCCTCAGTCGGACGGAATGGTCGAGAGGCTTAACCGCACTCTTGAGCAGTACCTGTCGATCTTTGTGACAGACAACCAAAAGGACTGGTATTTAAAGGTGCCTTCTTGCCTACCGCTGAGCAGTTCACGAGTCGACAAGGGCAACACCATGAAAGATGCTGTTTGGAAGACAACTACGCCTCCCCAGTGACCTGCTGTTTGGCCGACCGACAGAAGAGGAATCTGCAGCCCCTGATTATGCCAGTGAATTACGTAGCAGACTTGTTGGCATTCATGATTTTGCTCGACAGCATCTCATAATAAATAGTGACGGGATGAAGACTTTTTATGATAAGAACGTCGGGAGAGGTATTTCGAGAAGGACAACTGGTGTGGCTGCACATCCCACAAAGGAGAAAGGGGTACTACCCAAAGCTACAGAAATGTTAGGAAGGCACCTACAGGATTCTGAATAAGCTTAATTATGTGTTTTTTCGGATTTGTCGTCAAGGCTCTCGGGCGAAGCCGAAGGTTGTCCGCATCGACCGTCTGGCACTCTACGATAGTCCGGATGTTGCAGTGTCAGTTCGGGAAGAACAGACTTGATGAAGGGGCAGTGTTACGCACTCGCTGCTTTGCATCCCACGCGAGCGAATAGGAGTGAAGGACAGCAGTTATATGATAGCGGTGGTAGTTAGTCAAATGATTGTTTTTAATGAATAGACGAACGATAGGCCGGTGGCAGCATATCTGTTACAGAAAGCGAGCCGACACGATTCTATATTTGCGGCGTGCGCTGCTGACCTTGGTTTTATTGAGTCCTGCGTTTATCTGAAGAATGCTCTGGATTAGGCTACTGACATCGTTCTCTCAGTATGATTCGGGGTGAGTTGCACCTTCCAAATGGCCAGGGCGAACGGTATAAATATTGCGGCAGGCCTCCGAGCCGGGAATTGAGTTGTAGTTGATGAGTGAATGAGCAGCTGAGTTCCGAGCGATAGAAGACGAGCAGCGAGAGACAGAGACCAGCGGCTTGGAAGTAACCGTGAATGGACTATAATCAACCTACACAAGGATATGCACAGTTGACTGCACGTCATCTTAATACTTACAGTCATACTGTCCAGTATAGAGTACATGTTATATTGGAAAGAGGTTTTGAACTGTACTCAACAGGAGAACAGTGTTTAATAAATGAAATTCTTTGTAATTAGAAGTAGTCATATATATTATTGACATTATTTACTTTCATAAGTAGCAACCACTAAAAATATCAAGCTCAGCTAATGCATTAGTTTGAGGCGTAAGGAACATTCTGCAATTACCTATCTCAGCGCAGCCTAGGGAATTAAAAATTTGAATCCCCATTCTGCTATATTTCGGAAACTGAGAGGGAGATGAAGAAGCAGGAGGGTTTTTCTATCTCTAACAGTTATCGCGAAATATGTCCATTACCTCTGGTCCATTATATTTTTCGTATTTAACAACTGCCCTCCTTTAATTTTTCCATTACGGCTTGCCAGCATGTGCCATATGCGTTTCACGATTAATTGAGCACTGTTGGCAACCCTGCTTACGATATACTTTTATTACCCATTTTGTATATTTTTGCCATATGTAAAATTAACATTGACGTAGACCTGATCACTTGATTCATGCGCCATACAAGTGAAACCATGGAATAGTTGGGAATGTAAAATGTTACTATAGTAGGGCAACTGTAACTCAGGACTTGGGAGCTCTGCCAGTGTCGGGCCACTTCTCCCCGGGAAAGGTATCAATTGATCGACACAGTGGTACGGCAGGTAGGAGGGAGTGCCTGCAGATTCGTCTGCCCGCATGCAGCCTACGTGTGGTTGGTGCTTTGCAAGTCGTTCTGTCTCTCTCTTTCACTCGGGTAGGCGGGGCCAAGTTCGTTCGTGGGCCGGCACGGCTATAAAGGCCTGTCTAAAATTGCACTTTCCAAATCTGTATCTTAGGACAAGGATACGCTGATTGGTGCATGTGATCCTCTGACGTCATGGCGCTGTTCCAAGCTCCCGTGTCCCGTCAGCCTGTGTCCCAAATTGAGCTTTCAAAAAACTGAAGTTTTGTCCCAAGTTGTGTCCTGAGTTGATACAAAGAGCAGAAAACTTCCAATACGTTTATGCTTATTCGTGGAATGTTTATATTGAAAATGTAAACAATGGATGTGAAAGGAGGGCAAAACAAATGTGATGAAATGCTAATAAATAATTAGTAATGCATTTGTTCGGTGTTAACTATTTAATGTGAAGGCTAAAATTCTGTTTAAAAAAGAAATTTTGGATGTCAGTTGGCGAACTCATTTAAAATTTAAAAAGGTAAGGGTATATTTTAAATAAATATTTAAATCACGCATTTCGTAAACATTAAATAATAAATAATTCAGCTAATTGTAACGTTGCTACATAACAACTAATAATTTGCCGAATTTACTGCGACCTAGTGTCAGATTCTGAAAGCTCGCTTCGGCCAACGCATGTGCAGAACATATTCGGACTGCGTCAATGTGACGTCACTTGAAGCCGAGTTTCAGACACGTCCACATCCACAGGAACGGCAGAATGTAGACAGGCCTTAATATGCGAATTCGTACTTCTGAACAGCTTAAAACAAAGGACACTAACTTATGTGGTCAGAAATCTAAACATAACACCTGCGGTACTACAACAAGCCTTAGAACTATTTTCAATTCGCTGCCAACTTTACTGGCGGGCCTTCGGGCGGTATTTTTGTTTTCCAAAGGTTTATATCAAAAGTGCTCACTTGACCGTGAAAAGCTTCTACAAGTATATTTCCACACACAATATTATTTCATTCCTCCACATAAATTAAATAAATAATATGAGACTCGTAGAATTAACGAAGTTTGGGACTCTGCGGACATACCTCTAGATACTTCTGCAAACTCCAAAGTATTTCAACGGGTTTTCTGCTCGGCGCAACGAAAAATATAAAACACACACAAGGTGTTCGGAGATCAATGCCTTAAAGTATACTATATTCCATTTGAGGTTATGCAACAAAATACAATTTTGCTGATATGGACTTCCAACCATTTCGTAACTTTGAGAATTATTTCCGTTGGCTCACTGAGCAGTAGTTGCTGTGAAACTGTGTTGTGCCAGCACAATTAACTGCATTATCCGCAGAAAGCCTCTGTCTGCACTGCAGCATGGTCAGCACTGACTACACCAAAAAAAAAAAAATATTTCGTGGCCGCCACAAAATATTTTTTTCAATGCATGCTTAATTTATCTTGCAGCATGCCTCACACTGTAAAAACAATGAATGTTGTATGTTTACAAACAGTTCCTCGGAAACTATTGTCAAGATCATATTTGTAATACCACAGGTAAAATAGAGACAATATTTACAACGTTTTCTTGTGGAATGTAGCTGTAAACTAGTGTTGAATTTTAACAATTGAATACTGTAGAATGTAGAATTCAAGCTTGCTAGAAACTTTGAGATACATAAATAGTTTTGTATGCTTAGTTTTGATTTAATATTTCACTTGTAATGCTACTAAAAATCTGGGAAACTATAATTGAAAAAATAAATGAAATGTTTGTAAAACGTACGAAAACGTTTATCGTGTACGTAAATGGATATACTTGGAGTAACATGTTAAGAGCATAAGGCAATGTTCACATTGGTATAGGCTGTTCACGAAAAAAAAATGAGCACTTTTGAAAACCCTACTTAAGATGTACTTGTATGCACGTTGTGTATTCTTCCACCTTACGTAAAATAAACATTGCCATGGGCCACATCACTTTATCAATGCGTTGATCAAGTGAAACTTTGTAATTATTAGAAAAGTAAATATTTAACAAATGTGCTCATTTTTACATTTCGATACATTAAAAAAACACAGAAATCTGAATAAATATTTTAAGTTATCAGAAATGGTTGCCTAGTACTTTATATTCGACGTTAAGATACGGAACTACTTCACTTCCCATCCATCGTTGCCAACTTTACTGGACGTATATCACTCAATGCGCCGGTTAAAACATATGCAGGTAGGGGCAGTGACTTTTTCTGAGGCTGATTTTAAAAGTGCTCAATTTATTGTGAACAGCCTTTACCGTCCTATTAGTTAACACTAAAGTTGACACGCTTAATATCCACCACGAAATTTATTGCTGTCTCTCTGTCAGTCAATGAAGGACTATATGACTGTGTTTCAAGTGAAGGGCATTTAATATATAAAAGCATGAACAATCCATCGTGTTAACTTGAGTGATTATGCAAAAATAACAATATCTATGGCATTACTTATTATGAGTTTTAGTGTTCCTGCGAGTGCTTGAAAAACGCCAGCTAAAGTATGAAACTCTATCTGTCTTGAGTTTTGTTTTCAAGGTGTTAATAACATGATTACTTGTACCTAGCTTCTAGTTTTGTGGCTGGAATTTCAATCAGTGTATATTATTTCTAGGCCATCGACATGGACGCCGAGCCTCCGAACAACGTGGTACGCTACGAGATCATCAGCGGGAACTACGCCAACAAGTTCACGCTGGATGAAGTCACAGGTGATTGATTATATTCTCCCGCAGATACGAACTGGAACAGTAACGAGGATGATTGAATTTTGCTGCGAATATTCATCCAAGTATTCCACTTCAAGAACAGTGTACGCTGTACTCGTCAAACTGAGCACTTTTGAAATCAACTTTTGAAAAATGTCACTGCTCCTACCTGCGTGAATTTTAACGAGCGCTCTGGCTGACACGAGCCCAGTTAAAGTGGTAACGATAAATGGGAAAATAGTTCCATGACTTAACGCTGAATTGAAAACTTTGGTAAATATTCGTGAATTCTGAAATGCTTTCATTTATTTGAATTCCTTAGATCTCAATTATGACATATGGAGCAAGTTAAGTCAATTTCAATACTATATATATATAATTCGCTGTCGCTATGTGCTTATCACAGGATGTACTTCCGGGCTCCAGCAAGCTGTCACTTCCAGGCTATAAACAACTTCCAGTTACAACCAAGCTCAATGCACTATCGCAACTGATAACAATATTCTGTTACATGCATCACACACACACACACACGAGTGCAAACATGTTGGCCAACATAAACATTTGATCCACCAACTTAACAAACATAATTACTCCTTTCGGGCATGTTAAAGGGCTCGCATCGAGAGGAGAAGAGAGGGGAATGAATTTAACCCTTTTTGCATGTCTTTTGTCAATCTAATGTTATTTATATATATTTCTGTATACCATGATGGACGTTTCCCTAAAGAAGCTTCATAAATTTCGCTATTAATTTTAATAACAGGATTTTTGAAAGGTGCAATTTTTGAGAATCTTGTGTGATGTCCTTGACGTGTATTTATATCACTCCATATATTTAATAACATAAAATACATGTTCAAATATTCTCCCCTCAATACACACCCCTTTTTAATATAAAGTAAAAGGGAATATAAAAAATAAGGGAAAACACCGCAGTACAGTTCGTACCTACAAAACATTTGTTTATAAAAAATAAATTACACATAATTACATAACACATAATCACGGATTGAAAAACAATTCCACGTGACCAAGAATACGCATGTCGCCAGTAGTGCAAACTAATTTCCGATACAACCAAATCTGATCACCAAGTTTCATCTTCATCTTCTTACGTTATTCACAGTAAAGTCAGCACTTTTTGAAGCCCTCTCATTCGTAATAATAGTCAATAAACGTATATTATCGTAGCCTCAGACATCAACTTTAGAGTCCGGTGAAATATATAAACTGTGTTTATTACTTGCATGGTAATATTTATTTTTAAAAACAGGTGGAAGAATAAAAAATGGCTGATTGAGAAAACGTAACGGGGCCTCAAAATTGCTAACTTTACCGTGAAAAACCTATACAATAATATGTACTAATTATACTAAACACAATACTAATTGCAATTGAAATTTGTAACTAATTATACGACACGAACTGCTATTTGCAGCTGTAAATTTATACATATGTACATATATATTGACATATAAAATTAGCAGAGTGGCAAATTATCTACAAAAAAATTCTTCAACATCTTAATAACGATTGTGAAGCAGGAATTCCATCAGTCTGTGGCAAGATAATGAGTGATCCTTTATTTTTTTTAAGATCCTTTATTTTTTTTAAGATCCATTATTTTTTTAAGGAACTGTGGAAGATTATTTTAAAGTATTTTCCCGTTCATTTGTACCAGTTTCATGGCGGTGTCTTTTGCTTTCTTTTTAAAAATGCATTTAAGTGTAAGAATGAGCTAATTAGTAAAATACTTAATTTTCTAATAATTGTACATTTCCATTCCACCCACGTACTCATAAAGTGATCAGGCCGATGGCAATGTTAATTTTACATAAGGTGGAATAATACACAACGTGCATACAAGTATATCTTAAGCAGGACTTTCAAAAGTTCTCATTTGACCGTGAATAGCCTAGATCAGTAGTGATAATACAACATTTCAAAGTTTTAGATCGTTATGTACTCGGTTTATTCTACAATGTAAATCATAATAATATTTTCCGAACGATAGCAATTTCCAATAACCTGAAACACGGGGAAGAAAAGCGTATAAAATTCGTGGTATTTGACTGCATAAATGTCAGGGTAGTTTCAATATTTATATTCGTTAAATATTCTAAATGTCATTTGAGGCTAGCCAGTGAATAACGTGGCGATATCGTAATTTTAACTCACGCGAAACTACTTAATGACGTCATTCTCTTTGTAAGCTGTTCCTAAATTTAAATATTCTGAAGAACGACGTATACGGCGTGAGGTTTATTAAATTGTGCGTTCTAAATAAATAGTGGCTTTGAACAGGAAATTATACAGAATGTATTCGAACTTCGTGTAGAAAATGAAGCCACAGCATCTGTGGGCCTAAACAATCAGAAGACTTTTGTAACATAACGTCCGGAAAAGCAATATTGTATTAATAAAGCGACGTTGAAGTAAAGAGCAACAATTTCGGGAGTTGGAAATAATACAAGCAAACGAATGTACCTACAGCATTTTCTAAACAAAGGGGTGTTGTTATTCAATACAAAAAGAAAATTAGTGTGGTGCATTCTGCACAACAATGCACTACAATAACGTAGCACCTAATGTCTCCTTGAACCCAACTTCAACGTCACTTTTAGTAATACAGGATTGCTTTTCTGGGCATTTTGTTATAGGCCATTCACGGTAAAGTGAGCACTTTTGAAAGCCCCTCGTTTGGAACAATAGTCAATACTACATTTTATTTTAGTATTAGACAGTAACTTCCGAGTGTGACGGAAAATACACACGTCATTTATTACTTATACGGCAATGTTTATTTTAAAAAGGTGGTTAGAGGATAAATCATGGCTGAAATAAAAAAAGTAACCAGGGCCTCAAATGTGCTCACTTTACCGTGAACAGTCCATACTAGGATTTTCTGGTTATTTGGGCCACAGATCCTGTGGCTTCATTTTCTGCAAGAAGTTCGGATACATTCTGCATATGTTAGTGAAAGTATAATTAACATACACTGAATGTGAAAAAAAAATTACTTACAAGCAAGTTTTATAAAAAGTGTTTGATTGACAATTTACAATGCGCGCATCAGCATGGAGCATCTTTTCAGTTGTAAGACCAAAGTGCGAAACTATAATTTTGCTACTCGCTATGTCTAAAGTTTGGTTACAAAGGTCTTTAGAGGCCATATTGTATTTTGTTGCCAACTTGAAAAAAAAATGCAATTTGTAGCAACAGTAGTTCTAAATAAGACTGTACTATGTATGTATATTGTCTAAGCAAATTACTTTCAAATGTTTTATTCAACTACCTTAGAGGGCTCTAAGAAGTAACTTCCAAGATTTTTATCTCATTTGTTAGATTATTTCTTTCAAATCTTGTGAGAAAAAAAAATTTGGAGATAGCTGTTTAATGATATTCCCACATTGACTTTTAAAACAATGTTATGATATCAACTTGTCTATTATGCTTTGTATACCACACAATCTCCAGAATTATTTCATGTGTCCGAATGATGTTTCAATTTTCATAGAAAATCCGTTTATAAAATGTTCTTCTTAAGGGCCAAGCTTATGTTTTTAATATAGATAAGTAGTGTGTACATTTTGTAAGACATAATTTTTAAAAATTTCTTTCAAACAGTTTATACATTTTATAAAACCATTTCCGCTGTTGGGGACTTTTCCTAAAAGAAATTCGTAAAGAATACATTGTGTTTGAAACGCCTATCTTTAAAATTAACGCAGTGAGGCGGAATTATCTTAACATGGGATTTCCTATTTAAATTTCGCAGCTGCCAACCGATAGGTATTTTCCTTAAAGGAAATTTCTAAAGCAGATATTTTAACAGTTATTTTGATGTAAGAAAATCTTGGGACAAAATATTTAAAACTGCATTTTATAAACTTTATTGTAAAATCTGTTCACTCTTAATACGGAATTACTACCGTCTAAAAATGTTAAGGCAGTCAGATATTTTATTTTGTGTTTGTGTTTATGCCCGTTTAAGATAGCTTAAAGCTTCAAATGGTATTACTCAAGCAGAAAATAATTTTAAAATTCTCGCGTATCCCTCGTTTGGGAAATTTCAACAACGTGGATGCATAAATCGTAGGTCAAACGTGTGAAGTTTGGATCGACGGATAAATTTGCAGGGCTTTCGTTATATTCATTGGGCCACGTTCCAACGACTTAGTTTAAATGTTCCTTCAGCTGTTGGACACCGGTAGTTGATCGAGATTCAAATCTTTAGATGTATGTACATACGGTTGAAAACATTCCATGAATGACGTGTTTGATTGTTTTCTAAATATGAAATGTATCTCAAGCGTTTTATACTTGCGTTTATATAAAAGTGTCTTTTTTTTTTTGTTAAAGATAACTTTTACGTATTTTCTAACGATAAATTATAGCATGTCACTTATAATTAATACGCTTAGAAACAGAGATAAAATGACTGAGTTGGTAACGCCTAGTAAGAAATAGTTCTCATTCGAAATGTTATTTCCCTGGCCGGGTCACCCCAGATTTACGCTTCTGGGAATCGTGCCGGACGATGCCGTTGGTCGGCGGGTTTTCTCGGAGATCTCCTGTTTCACCCGCCTTTTCAATCCGGCGCTGTTCCATACTCACCTCAATGACCCTCATTGGCTCTCAAGACCTCGATGTTAAGAGCCGTCTTTAACTCTTCACTCACTCTCTCACTCGAAATGTTATTAAACGGAGTACGCTCGAATGCGGGCATCGTCCCTACGGTGTAATTTTCTATAGGATGTTCATGGTAAAGTGAGCACTTTTGAAAGCCCTGCTCAAGATCTACTTGTATGAACGTTGTGTATGCTTCCGCGTTATGAAAAATTAATACATTTATGGGCCTCATCACATTTATGCGTCGATCAACTGTAAGTGTAAAATTATTAGAAAAGTAAATATGTTACAAATCTGCTAACTTTTTACACTTAGGTGCATTAACAAAAACAAAAAGCGAAAGAAATAATTTCAGTTATCACAAATGGTTACTTAACAATTTTAATTCAACGTTAAGACGTGGAACTACTTTCCCTAGATCGTTACCAACTTTACTGGGCGCATATCATTCAGTGCGCCAGTTAAAATATATGCAGTGGCATTTTTTTAATGTTGACTTCAAAAGTGCTCACTTTATAGCGAACAGCGTTTAGACGCGGTTAAGCCATGTTTGCACGAGGTGGAGGAATGTTCTGTAAGTATGACCAGGAAAGTTGTTAAGTGCCCGTGAATGTACTACAACAGTGACCGTGTGTACGGTGCTGCGTGTGTTCCAGGCGAGCTGACGGTCCGCTCGCCGCCAATCAGCAGCCGGCGGCTCAGCAGACTGAAGAGGGAACTGGACGACGACATGGACACGCTGTCCGCCATCGTGATGACCGCCAGGGCCTACGACCTGGGTGAGTCCCCCTCACTCCCCCTCGGCCACTGTCGCCTGACTCTGTCACGTATGGCGCCGAGAGAACATAACAATACTGAGGCGAGACAGCCGTTTATTCCCCCGAACTCCGCCCGCTCGCTAGTGAATTAGCGTTACTGGCCAGAAACATTGAACTCTGTTTGCCAACCAGCGCCTACAGGCTGTTCACGGTAAAATGAGCACTTTTGAAAGACCTGCTTAAGATCTACGTGTATGCACGTTGTGTATTCCTCCGCCTTATGTAAAATTAGCATTGCTATGGGACTTATCACTTATTATTAGAAAAATAAACATCTTATAAAACTGCTCATTTTTACACTTCAATGCATTAAAAAAAACAGAAAGCGAAATAAATAATTTAAGTTATCACATTTTATTCAACGTTAAGATATGGAACTATTTTCCATTCATCGTTACCAACTTTACTAGGCGAGTTTTGCTTAGTGTGCCTATTAAGATATACTACGTAGGCAAGGGCAGTGACATTTTTCTAAGGTTCGTTTTCAAAGTGCTCACTTTATCATGAATAGCCTTCAGTAAACTTTCTGCCCGCTGGACCAGCTCAAATCCAGTAAAGCTGGAGGGTATACCGATTATTCGTCTTTTGCGCATGTCCCCAACATTGACGTGCCACACAGGAACACGACCGTCATAGTCACACGGTCAACAATGAAGAACGTGTTTGTTTACATATTAATTTTTAAATGACAGACACTATTATGTTAATAAAATACTCTTAGAATATAAGTAAAAGTTCAATTTATCAAAAAATGAGGCCCTTTTATACCAACACAATTATTAAACTCTTGTGATACCTGACATATTTTGGAAAACGCCAAACGCGCCCCACTACGTGATATTTCGAGGATTTGACTCAAAGATTTTGAAGAAACTGTGAATAGACATATAGCTAGGGCTTCCTGTATTTAACAGAAAGATACCACAAGTTTATTTCTGGAGAACAGATTAGTTTCAGAAACAATTTCGTGGTTGGATGATTTGAACTCTCGCGTGTCTGAGGCGTCTGCCAACCGATCACGGAGGTTCAGTGCCGGAGTGACATAATTCTGATAGGCCCAGTCGAATAGAGACTGTATCCTTGCACAGACACCCGGCCAAGAGCCAAAAGATACCTACTTGAGTGCACGTAGAATGTTGATGTCTATCCTGCGCACAGAAATCTTTGCGAAAAAGAGGTAGGTAGCCCTAACTATACAGAACATATATAACATCACCCCATATATAACGCTTTTGGTCGATTCCTAACTATGCAATGTATCACTAGAGTTTTATACGTATGTTAACATAAAAGTGCCTTATTTTTGGTTAAAATTTAATTTTTATATATTATCAATAAATTATAATATTACATTCATAATTGTTCTGAATAAAAACACTGAGAAAATGGGAGTGTTAGTAATGCCTTGTAAGTAGAGACATGCAAAATTCGCGTTATTATTTGAGGACGCGTTAAACTTTAAACACGTGTACCTTTGAAATACGTTTGTCATTTGAGTATAATGTATCTGACACGCCCTGGGCAACTCTGCGCCAATAAATGAACACCTTACAATTGTGTGCCCCAACCATGTGCAATTCAGTCAAAAAAGACGTGGCTTCATATCCTTGCAGCAGCCAATGGATAGAGCTAGTGATTTTTGGCAAAAAAAAATTGTAAGTACACGATAGACTTAAATACTATAATCACCCAACAGCAGACAGTTTGTCTATTGCCATTGGTTGTCTGCTTAAGAAGGTGTCAACATATTTGACCGGGCCACTCAGAATTCGGCAACATTGGCATGGCTCCTACGTGATTCGTGCGCAGACAGTTAACATGTGTCAAGAAGTAATTCAGCAAATAAATAGAGATAAACAACCCTACAGTGTTTTGAAATATAACTTGTCTTGAAATCATTTCGCGAAATTGCATTGCCTCTACCAATGGAGAAACAATGCCAGCTCCAGTACAGACTTTACTGTGGAGTTTAACCTGAAGCCGAATAATAACGCGGAGTTTGCACGTCTCTGCTAGTAGGAAATAGTTCTTATGCAAAATATCATTACACTGAATGCGCTCGAGTGCGGTGTGTTGTCCCTTTGGTGTAATTTTCCAGACTTAGTTAAGATTTATTCTACTCAAATTGGGAAGCTCAATGCTTTCAGTTTGGCAACTAAAATTTTTCGCCACTAGGTAAGCGCTAGTGTCGTATGTGTACTGGATATTCCCTATTTTCTATGTTAGAAAACAAAATAATTGCAGTAATCATAAATTAAATATAAAATAACTACGTAACTAAGTAAATTCTTTCTCTCTTATTATGTAGGTAGCTTAAAATGTTAATTAAAAGCGTCCTCTTTGGAACACCGCGCACCTAGCGGCGGAAATTGTCATTATCCCAATCTCTTACACAAGAAAACTCATTTTGTTCCGAACCCGAGTAATATTAACCTTAAGGTGGCCGCCTGGTTGAAGGAATTTTGCACGTTTGAGACCTAAAAGCACGCGTGAGCGCTAGGGACGACAGAGACATGCGCATCAACTCTCTCATCGCCTCTACGTGCAAATCGATGAACTGGCATGCAGTCTCGTCGTCGATAGCGCGCCTCTACGAGACTTTCAGCGTAGACCCTAACATAAATAAAAATAAAGGTTTGATGCACGTCCCTATTTCTTTTTTAATGTTTTGTACCGGAATGCTCCTACTTAAAAATTACCGAGAAATGGAAGAACTGAAAAAAGGTACAGAGACTCGCAACCTTCCTTAAAAGCTATTCGCAAGCAGGCCTCACTCTGGAGCGTTGGACAGCGTTTTAATAAAAGTTTTCTGCTGGAGCTCTGCCCAGGCGGCCACCTTAATTTAGTTAAGTCTTATTTGCATGAGAAGTGGGGGGGGGGGGGGGTTTATACTAGAAGTATAACTTCAGCGGGTCTTCAAGTAACCGCTTCTAACGCGAAGTGATGTGCAGTTGTGATCGGATAATCGCTGGTAAATCGATTATTCGATCATTTAATTATAATCGTTTCATCGATTATTTTAAAACAATTCAATTATTTACGATTTTCAGCTGTTTCCACTTAAACATACCTACATGTTCGACATTTATTAAAAATATAAAATATAATTGATGAGAATAGTTTCAAACAATTTTATTGAAATATACAGTTTTTGCAGTCAACTTTTATGTATGTATTAGAACGAGACAGTAGATTAATTTCACATATTATTTATTCGATTAAAAAATAATCGTAATCGATTCATTCTAACTACAAAATTATGCGATTATACTATAGCTAGAAATATGCAGAATTCGCATTATTATTTGGCATCAGGATAAACTTCACAGTACTGTCTGTACTTGAACCGGGGTCGTTTCTCCATTGACTGCTGCGTATATATGAAGCCACACCCCATTCTGACTGAATCGCACGCGATTGGGGCACACAATTGTGAAGTGTTCGTTTATAAACTCAGAGTTACCCAGGACGTGTCACATACATTATGCCCCAAAGACGAACGCATGGCCAAGGTACACGTGTTTGAAGTTTAACGCGTCCCCAAATAATAACGCGAATTTTGCAGGTATCTACCCATCACTAGAGTCCCGAGAATTTCGGGGGTTCAGTTCTAGACAAGTTGGAATCACACACATGTACGTTCATGTTACGTTTATAATTGTTCGGCGTGTTGTTTAACACCTCCTGCAGATAAATGAGCCAGTAAAAAAACATGCAATAAATTGTGCGCCCAACCACCGCCTTTCGCTACCACAACAATCAACCAATAAACATTTGATATCTGTATGAGAGTATAACATACTGTGAGGTCTAGCCTACAGGCCATTAACTCGCGAATTTCTCGGGGTCTCTACCCATCCCTAGTGCGTTATATTTAAAAACACTGTAGGACCGTTTACCTATCTTGACTAACTGAATTAACCTTTGACACGTGTTGACTATATGCACACGAATCACGTAGGAGCCATGCCGATGTTGCCGAATTTTGAGTGGCCCGGTAAAATATGAAAACGCCTTCTCAAGCAGACCACGACCAATGGCGACAGGCAAACTAGTGCTGGGTGCTTATAGTATTGAAGTCTACAGTGTACTCATGTTTTTTCGCGAAAAATCACTCGCTCTACTTCACCGTCCTATACACATTCGAGTCGAGGTCTTTTGTTTATTGGCTTCCGCCAGAAGTCAGGTGCCATTTTCTCTTTCGACTTGGTTGGACGTTACTGGGGCATGTTGTTGCTAATTGATCCTTATCGGTTCAAATAGGTCCGGGACGTTCCAGGTGAACTGTAGCCCAGTAATAAAACCAATAAAAACGTATGACGTTTCGAAGTCTATTCTGTCCTCACATAATAACGCGAATGTTGCAGGTCTCTACTAATGCGGAGTGCGAGGTATGTGTGCATATGTGTGTGTGTGTGTGTGTCCTGGCAGGGGTGCCGCACAGGTGGTCGACGACGATTATGCATGTGCTACCGCCGAGCGCCAACGCGCACACCATCCAGTTCATCGTGAACGGGTCGCGGCCCGACCCACAGCTGACCCTCGCCATCCTGCGGGCCGTCACAGGCGGCGACGTCCGGATCAACAGCATCCGGCCCTACGACCTGCGCCGCCTCGAGCTGTCCGAGCTCTACGAGCGTCAGCAGCAGCTGCCGGAGAGGTGGGTGGCGCGTCTCCTCTGGCTGCGGTTAGCCTGCTCGCCTCCCGCCAAGGCGATCCTGGTTCAATCCCCGACCGGGTCACTCCCGGATGTTCGTATGTGGGACTCGTGCTGGACGATGCCGTTGGTCGGCTTTTTTTTCTCGGGGATCTCCCTTTTCCCCCGTCCTTTCATTCCGGCGCCGCTCCATACTCACCTCGATGTTAACCCGTTCGGTCACACATTAACTTCCGATTTAAAGTATTGCAATAACGCAATTTTTTTGCTACGAACTGTACTTGTGTTCAGCATTTGTTTTTAAGCCAATGAACAACCTGCTGCTTGTTCGATGATATTGGCATTAACCATTCATATCAAAAAGGTGCAGTCAAGTCCATAAATAAGATTAGCCACTAGCAAGGATTGGCAATGTTGCCCTGCTGTGTACAGTACCGGTCATAACTTCCATTCATTTGCAACGTGTCCACAATAGTGGACTCGGTGACAGAACTGGTTAAGGCCACGATCTCCTATTTCTACAGCTTATACGAAAATTAATTTTTTGAACCAAAACGGGAGCCAATATTGTAAAATCCTCGTACAATTTTGTAAAAAATTGTTTCTATAATGTAGTATATTTTTTTCAACACAAAAAATAACTATATACTTTTATCTAATTAATTGACGAAAATTTTGTTAGTTAAATAATTTGTTTAAATTATACAGTTTTTTTTTGTGTTGATCATCTGGAGTTCAGGATAACTCAGGCCATGCCTCAGCTGTCCCAGAGAACGCTCTCTGGTCGTCTCAACTCGTCGGAGGGAGCGTGAAAGAGCGAGAGCACAGAGAGGGCACGAAGTCGTGTTCTCGCTGGCGCCCTCTCGCACTCTCTCACTAAGCGCCATATTTGTTTATAGAGTTTCGGTGTTTGAATAGGGCCGTAGTAGCTTTCTAGGCCAAAACCGTGTCGCCAAAACCTGGAAGTGGATAACTGTTTTAGTCATCGAAATAACTTACATAATACGTGTTTATAAATATATAAATAAGAATTTCTGACAAATTTTTACCATGCTTTCTTTTTATGTTTTGCATAGTGTGCAGATACAATGGCTACAGCACGATTGAAAGGTATTTTAACAAATATAATAGCATTTCATGCTTTAACAGTTATTCCGATAGTGCTATTATTATCTGTGACTATGAAAGTTTTTTAATTATATAGTCTACTATGTATATAAATTCGACCGACAAACTTCAACAGTAGAATACAACCTATGGTCTAAAGTGAATAAGTGTTAAGGGCGGTACACATATGTGAAGATGGACCTGAAACACTTGTTTATTGCAAATATTAAAGAAAAAATTTAAGTTGGAACACCGAGTTTCTGAATAACGGTTAACACACTTTAAGGTCGGCACACTTTTACCAGCTTTAAAGACAATGTAAACAATCCATACCACTGCAGGGACACCGTGTTCTATTGGTCCCTATTGTCACTTAAAGTCATTCTACTGGTCGAAACGAGACCAGTCTTTCCGTATTGGCTGGCTGCCAACCAATGGAGTGCCGAGTTTACGGTTTTCCAACCAAATGTTCTTTAGTATGTAACAGGATGTGCATCCCACCGTGTTGATTTCCATAGCTATACAAACATTAGTCGTTCATTTACGAAAATCGTTGTTGATGTATTAGTTCCTATTTAAAATTCTTACGAAGTTTAGAACTGATGTAAGTATATCCGAATCAGTTTGGTTTTTTTAAGTGGAATGAAATATTCAAACAAGTTTTGCCCGAACTACGCTCGAGTATAGTCCTCAAGATGTTAACTGAACAAAGATCTACAAACACCACAGCACCTGCCACAGCCATAAAATTATTTCATGGAAATAATCACAGTTCCCGCCCTTATTTGTAGAGCCAGTGATTTTTCGAGAAAAAAAAATGAGAGCACGATAGACTTCAAATCTATAAGCACCCTTCCGCAATTTGTGTATAGCTATTGATTGCTGTCTGCTTGAGAAAGCGTTTTCATATTTGGTCAGGCCACTCAGAATTCGGCAACATCGGTAGGGCTCCTACGTGATTCGTCTATAGATAGTTAAGACGGACCAAAAAGGATTTCAGCCAATCAAGATAGGTAAACAACCTTACAGTGTTTTAAAAAATAACATGTCCTGAAATCTTTTCGCGAAATTCCACTACCCCTACTTATTTAGAACTAAATTCCAAGACGCGGTAGCATATTTGAGATAAAAATTATGATTTATAAATCTTCATGTTACAGTTAACGAAAAATGTCGCCTTGTATAAAAAGTCCAAGTATCGCCGTTCTCGAGTAATTCGTGTTTTACTTTCAAAATGATACTTATCGATACCTGGCAGGTGGGGAACGTACAACACACTCTAACACACAGTTACGGCTGTTAGAAGCTGTTCACGGTAATACGAGCACTTTGGATATTAACCATGGAAAAAAGTCACTGTCCCTGCCTGCATATAATTTAACTGACGCTGAGTGACATGCGCTTAGTAAAGTTGGTAACGATGGACGGAAAGTAGTTCCATAACTTAACATCGAATTAAAAATGTTAGGTAACAATTTATGATAACGTAAATTATTTCTTTCTCTTTCTGTTTTTTTATGCTTCTAACTGTAAAAATGAGCTGATATGTAAAAATTTTTTCTTTTTTTATAATTGCACCGTTTCACTTGACCGACACATGAATAACGTGATGAGGCCCATGACAATGTTAATTTTACATAAGGCGGAAGAATACATTACGTGCATACAAGTAGATCTTAAGCAGAGCTTTAAATAGTGCTCGTTACCGTGAACGGCCCGTAGACTATAGATGAGGTATGCCGATCTCGCTGGCTGCGCACAACCAATCTCCGTGTCCCGACATTGAACCGATTTTCTGCCAGCACGTCTATTGAAAATGGCGTGGTTTGAATTTTAGGTTAGAAAACTGATTTGTATAAAAATGCTTTGAGATGAATGTATACTTCCCCTAACCAATTTGTAATGAAGTTTAATTAAATTAAAACTGGTAAAAGTATTTTATTAATATGATAATGATTGCCATTTAAAAATTAAGATATAAACAAACACGTTGGTCATTGTTGACCATGTGACTTTGACAGTTGTGTAGGATTGGTATGGGTCAATGTTGGGTACATACGCAGAAGACGGATAATCGGTCTACCTCATCTTTAGTCTATGGAACAGCCTTTAATGGGACGGAAAGATTCCCAAGAGAGGTACTTAACAGTGGCAGTGTAATAAAATAGTTCTTCAGTTCAAACCTTAAAAATGTATACCTCCCTTATAATTCATTTCAAACCCTAGGTCGTACATATGTTTCCAACTTCTTTTTTCGTGGTTAACCTGGAGCCAAAGTTTGTCGGTCGAATTTGGGTACATTTGATATAAAGTACTTCCCATAGCTAAACACGACCTCGCGCCTTTTGGAATCCTCGCCTCCCACCAAGGCGAACCGAGTTCAATCCTCGGCCGGGTCCCCAGATTTTCGCAAATGGTAATCTTACCAGACGATGCCGTTGTTCGGCAGGTTTTCTCGGGGATCTCCCGTTTTCCCCACCCCTTCATTCCGGCACAGCTCCATATTCATTTTAATCGCCCTCATCGTCTCTCAAGACCTTGCTGTTAAGAGACGCCTAAATCTCTTCACTCACTTAAGGAGTCAGCTGTCTGCGTGACGTCACAGGCAGTGATTGTCTCAATCTCGCAGAGGTAGATAGCCTGAAAGAGTGCGAACCAGTGCTCTCGCCCAGGTTGTGCTAAAGAGTGCCCTCTCGCGAGAGTATTCTTGAAATGGTGACACGTCGTGAAGTATGAAACGTAGTGGGTGGACAGACTTGTGACGGACGTGGTGTAAGCAGGAGCATCGTGGAGGCGACGGTGCTGTACGACGGCAAGGCGACTGTCGACATCAGCGAGCTGCAGAGACTGCTGCAGAACAACGTCACTGCCACGCACATTATGGAGCCGGTGAGTACTCTCTCGTATTTCCTCCATTCCTGCTGCGCACAGCCATAGAGTATTCTCTCTTATTTCCTCAATTTCTGCTGCGCACAACCATAGAGTACTCTTTCATATTTTCTCCATTCCTGCTGCGCACAGCCATAGAGTACTCTCTTTTATATTTCCTCCATTCCTGCTGAGCACAGCCATAGAATACTCTCTCATATTTCCTCCATCCCTGCTGCGCACAGCCATCTAGTACCTCTCATATTTCCTCCATTCCTGCTGCGCACAGCCATCTAGTACTCTCTCATATTTCCTCCATTCCTGCTGCGCACAGCCATCTAGGTACTCTCTCATATTTCCTCCATTCCTGCTGCGCACAGTCATAGAGTACTCTCTCTCTCTCTCTCTCTTTTTCCTCCATTCCTGCTGCGCACAGACATAGAGTACTCTCTTTATTTCCTCCATTTCTGCGTCGCAAACCATAGAGTACTCTCTCATATTTCCTCCATTCCTGCTGCGCACAGCCATCGAGTACTTCTCATATTTCCTCCATTCCTGCTGCGCACAGCCATAGAATACTCTCTCATATTTCCTCCATTCCTGCTGTGCACAACTATAGAGTACTCTCTTTTATATTTCCTCCAGTCCTGCTGCGCACAGCCGTAGAGTACTCAAGTATATGGAGATGAAACATCCGCTTACACCGCAAACTCCACACTAAGATAACAGCCAACATAATACTTGTTCGTATAGGGCCAAGAATATATTTATTGCCCGAACAAAATATTTTGTTGAGTAAACAAAACTTAAAAGCAACAAAATTAATTTCTGTTTCCTCTATCAAAATACACATTCTTTATTTAACAAGACCTTTGTGTTGGGCCAAAATAAATTAGGATCCTTCGTTCCGAAAATACAGCTCAAGAGTTCCCTTTACATTTTTTGTGACAATTTTGATAGCAACAATTTTGTTTATTGCATTTATTGATGCTTATTAATGGTATTAATATCCTAATATAACAAGCTCAACAGTAAAATAAAAAAAAACTGTTAAACATGAAATATATGTTTACGCGTGTTGTTCTGTATTTGAAATGTATAAATTCAAAAACATTCCAGTTTCATCACGATCGGGCTTTCAATTTTTTTACATTAACCGAAACTGTTTTATTAATTTTTAACTTCAAGTGTTACAAATAAAAGAAGATATATGGTATGAATAGAAATTGCGAATTTCTTATAACAAATTACACTTTGGAACCCATGGAAGGGGTTTCAGTAGATCCGCGGCACAGTAAAGAAACCAATTATAAAATTGTAGGTTTGTCAGCAGCAGCCAATAGTATTTCCCAGAGAAAGGCTTTGTCCTTATTGGTGCTAGCTTCTGATCCTGCACAGCACTGACCATGACCTTGCCTGTTCTGCAACACGTCACATGTGTATAGGCTGTTCACGGTAAAATGAGCACTTTTGAAAGCCATGCTGAAGACCTACTTGTATGCACGTTGTGTGTAGTCTTCCGCATTATATAAAATTAACATTGCCATGGGTCCCATCACTTTATTCATGCGTCGGTCAAGCGAAACTGTGAAATTATTAAGCTAATAAATGCATTACAAATCTGCTCATTTTTACAATTCGGCGCATTAAAACAAACAGAAAGCGAAATAAATAATGCTTAACTATCTCAGATGATAACATAACACTTTTTATTTGACGTTAAGATGTGTAACTACTTTCCATCGATCGCTAACAACTTTACTGGGCGAATATCACACAGTGCGCCCATTACAATATATGCATGGAGGAGCAGTGACTTTTTTCTAAGGTTCATTTCCAAACTTCTCACTTTATCGTGAACAGCCTTTACGAGTATACTCGGGCTTATATGTTAATGGGTTAATGTACGCGGAGCCAAACAAATCTTCAGGTGCACTAACCAAAGTTTTGTTTGGGGCAACCGAATAAGAAAAATATAATTATGTGGTTTCACACCAAAATATTTCTTTCCGCCTTTACAAACAATTAATTTGTTTGCGTCAAACATACTCTGTTTGATTCAGCGAAATATTTCTCTTGGTGCAGCCGCAAAAGCCTGTAAAATGGCGTTACTGGCCTCCAAAATGTTGGAAAGTCGTGCGCCAGCCAGCACCTGGAAAAGTTCGAATTAAAAAAATAATCTTCGCTTAGCTTTGAGGGAGGGAACGTTGGGGAACAGCGTATTGGGAGGGCTCCCACGAACGCTCGCTGCTGGAGGGAGGGAAACCACGTGACGCTGCTTGCATTGTACATACCAAACTGATGACATCGCTCTCTAATACCGCGCTGTTAAATACCGCCGGCTTACGATTTTTTTTTTTTTTTCGACATGTAATATTCGCACGCGGAACAGCTCTCGCACAACCGCAATAGACCGATGTTGCTGCTGAACTGAACAACCCCACCCACCCCTTCGTGAAGCGGGAATTGACTCTCCCGACTGAGTTATCACACTCCTCCGCTTCCGTCGGTTATCCTTTCAGAATAAAAGCCGAGGCTTCGAAGGCCAATTTAAGTTTGGGTACTGTATTTACAAAGTGTTTTTTTTTTGAGTCGTGAATAAATTTTTCTGAAGTCTGTGTACGGCGTAAATTACGCAAGTAATGGAGTTTACTGCTGAATGTTGTTATTCTCTACAACGGCTTGCTCGGTATTCAAGGTAATTAACGACTGACGGCGTAAGTTGTAAGTAAAAATGCTAGGGATTCCCCTCTGAGTTCTGAGTCCCTGAAGCTGCTTATTCCACAAACTCCACCCTGCTATGAATAGACTTATGGTCAATTCATACTTGAAAGGGGATGAGGGCCTAACTGAATAATGAGTCAATTATTAGGTAGAGCACAACAGTAATTGATGGTATTTATTGAACATAATGACCATAGACTATCTAAATACGTGATTATTAATTGGGGAGATTAAATGGAATATCATAATGGCAATTTCAACTGTTATTATTAATTACCACATGCCACTATTATTATAATCTAATTGAAAAGTCCCCACCTTATTCACGTTACCGGAGGTTGTTTATGGTACGCGGTTAACGACGGCCGGACATACCCATCTCCATGCTCTTCTCGTTGCGATGGCCTAACGACAAAAGACGCCGCGCCCAGTGTTACGTTGGTCTATATCGGGAGCGTTGTTTAGCATACTCGGCCCCGATCACCGGCCGGTGGAGGGGGTTTCTGCACCTGCCGTCTCGAGGTGATTACTGCAATCACTCTTGTACCCTGGTTCAAGGTTTGAAGGCGTGATCAGGCAGGCCGTCCCCCTAAGGCCTCATCACGTCATAACAACTCGCACACACCAGCAAAATGACGTCACTGGCCAGCAACATGTCGAAACGCCGTGCGCCAATCATAACCTGGTCCTGCTAGCCAGCCGGCAGCGCAGCCAATAAGGAAGCTTTCACGGAACGGAGTATCCAGTCAAGACACAAGGCTCTTTCCAGAATCTCACCCGGCCAATCAGGGAACGGGTGCCCCCACGTCGAAGGAACCACCACACCAATTCGTCTCTGTTTACTTATGTATGGGGGTAGTGAAATTTCGCGAAAAGATTTCAAGACAAGTTATATTTCAAAACACTGTAGGGTCGTTTAACTATCTTGATTGGCTTAAATACTTCTTGGCACGTGTTAACTGTCTGCACACGAATCACGTAAGAGCCTTGGCTCAGTCAAATATGAAAACGTCTTCTCAAGCAGACAACAGCCAACATCAACAAACTACTGCTGGGTGCTAATAGTATTGAAGTCTACCGTGTACTGTTTTTTTTTTCGCTAAAAATCGCTAGCGCTACTTATTCTACTGTTTTATGTGGCTTGGTGTGCAGGTGCCCAAACCGCCGGAGGACAAGGCGTTGTTCTGGGTGCTGATGATCCTCGCGGTGCTCATAGTGATCATAGTGATCCTCCTGCTGCTGTGCTGCGCATGTCCCTGCTGCCCGCTCTACGTCGTCACCAAGTGAGTATAATCTGTTCACGGTTACTTCACAACTTGTCTGAAGCCCTGCTAAAGTTATGCTTCCAGGATATCCCTCCGCCTCGTACAAACAAAGCTTAATTAAGTCTAGAAAATCACACCAAAGGACAACGCACCGAAAACAGTTGTATAGGCTGTTCACGGTAAAGTGAGCAGTTTTTAAGGCCCTCTCGAAAGGCATTAACCCCTAATAAATATTTTTTATTGCAGTCTCAGGCATTAACTTTTAAGAGTGATGAAATGTGCACACTGTGTTTATTAGTCATATGGCAATGTTTACATTAAAAAGTGGTGGACAGGTGGAAAAATAATTGAAAGGAAAGATTTAGCAGGGCCTTAAAAAGTGCTCACTTTACCGTGAATAGCCTATAGTAATATTTTGCATGCGAACTATTCCTTACTAGGCACTACCAGCGCACATATTTTATCACTGGTTTTTAATCTTACTTATTATAAATGATATATTATTATTTATAAATGAAGCATACATAAAACTTCAATTTAACGAAAAATAACATAATTCTTTGTTAATAGAGGCATAAAACTCTTGTGATACTTAGCATATTTATAAAAATAACTAAACACATCATATATGGGGGGATTTTTCAAAGGTTTCATACAAAACGTGTGAATAAACCACAAATAAACTATGGCTGCCCAATGGTTGACTGTGCACTTGTATACTGAGACGAGGTGTCTCATTTTCGTCGGAATTTTCCGCATACCCGCTAGCGCGTAGCGGACTAGCAACGCGTCTAACGCGCTATTATCAACGCCCGCATTCCTGCCAATTTCTTGCATAATTATATGCAACTACGTGTAGCAGATGTCCAACCTCCTGATGCGGAAACACCACGAAACGTATTCCTGCGCTGCCTTGGGCTGCCTCAGCTGTGGTGGCCGGTCGAGTTGGGGCAGCGCCGGCGGCGAAGACACTTCGGATGGTCGCCACATGCCGCGCACAGAAGCACTGCAGCGCGGCATGTGGCGATATTTACGAGGAAAAAAATACTGTTTTCTTATATTTCAGCCCTCTTGATTGGCTAAATTAAAAACGTAACGTTTTAAGTCCCTGGTTGAGGAGGGGAGTTATGTTTCTGGTGCTATACAAGCCAGGGTTCGCCGCAGGCTTGTTGAGCAGCAGCTCCTGGACTTCATGTTGAGATACCTAAGTGTTATCGGACCCTTCCGGTCATGGAATTAAAAGGGAGCATTTGGGAGTCCCTCGGTAGTTTGAAAATAATGATTGTAAAGGTTTTTTTCTGGATAGAGTTCGCTATTCTCAAAGATACCGTTCATTGTAAATGGCTGTACGTGTGTTTGAAAATAAACAGTATACTAGGTATCATTTTCTTTTACGATAAAAGTCGTTAGGTCTGCGTAAATATTATTGTTTTACACCAGCAGAAGAAAAAACGAAATAGGGACCTAAAAAAAAAAAACAGTTAATCATGAAACAGATCAAAGGCCGCATTCATAATTACTTTTAGTCCCTATAAAGGTGGGTTCACACGGTCGCTAACAAAACAAGCTACCAGTTTTTGTACATTCCTGACAGTAAATACAAAGTTGTGACTGGATCTGATGTAATTTTGCAAAATAATATATTTGTTTGTACGTTACAAATTTTGAAAACCTATCGTTTTTACGAATGGGTTTAATTACGTAAGGATAATTAAAGAAATTGCCCCCTCACTCCTAAGGCCATTTTTAAGGGTTTCGTCCATTTTTTCTGGTTATACCTGTTATATATATATATATATATATATTTATTTATTTATTTATTTATTTATGGCTGTTCTTAACATAAAAACGAGCCGAGACAGGATGCGAAAAAACGTACTGTAGTTAATATAAAATATTCACCTAATAATCTCAGTTTAATAGATAAATATTAAAAAATGATTTAACCCCCCAGCCCTTTTCCTTCCATGTAATATTTGTTTGGAAATATTTCACATCTGTTTTCCAAGTTTTCTTTTGCAAACGCAGAAACTAACTTACTGTGTGAAAGCAATCTGTAAGTGCACAATTCTACGTCCTGTATTATTACAATGCAAATTGCGGATGCTTTACATATAACATCTTCAGAGAAAAATATTTTGTAGAGAAGTCACCCTGCCAAATTATTTTGTATGTACTCAAAATGATTTTGTACTGGCCACGAAAGTTTAGTGGTGAGAAGTGAATAATTTAGTGGTTACCACAAAATGTCTTTAGCAAGGTGAATACTAACAAAACTTTTGTGGTTGCCACAAAAATTTTTTTTCGATGAACAAAAAATGTGAATTATTATGAGAAATTTTGTGTAGCGATGCCAACGGTTAACAAACTTACAGTAGTATTTTAGCATAATTGCCAGGAAATTTCAAGAAAAGTTTGAACAGTAAAAAATATATAAATATAATTACTGAAAATGCCATTCTTCTTGAAGGTCAACTATAAAATTCATATTAGTGTAATTTGAAAGTAATATTGTTACCGTCTTCCAAATTCCCAATGATAGTCTTGTGATTGTACAGTTCATGTTAACAAATTTTATTGGCACTATCGCAGAAAAAGACGCATTTTTAAAGCGTTTTCATTTCTGTAAAATGCAAATACGGTATTTTACTTGTGTTAATTTTTTGTTAACTAGATTCCAATTTTTTTGAAAAGAAAAATATAGTTTCTGCTTTGAATAGTTGGTAGAAATTGTTTCGCGGTTAGTGTGCGCGCATTCGCTCCACAACCTGCTGTCTTTGTCCGCAGGAAGACTTCCAGAGTCAGCACTGCTGAAGAAGTCCATGTTCTGGTGAACGGACAAGGACGCGGCATGGAAACGAAAGGAGTTCAAGGTGCGTTACTTTGAGGTACATCAACACCTCTGGTTGTGCGTCGCTGCAAAATGTTGAGCAAGTAACAGCACGTTGGACTGTCTAAGAACCATTTACGTCGATCACCGTCAAGAAACTGAAAACCGAAAGTTATTTAACACTTCACTTTATGTTCATTAAGACAATATTAAAAGAAAATTATAAACATGTTTAAGTTAAATAATATATTGCCCGCTTAATAATAGGGCAGTAGTACTCCAACATATATATATATATATATATATATATATATATATATATATATATATATATATATATATATATATATATATATATATATATATATATACTACTGCCCCATTAATATATATATAAACCTTCATAATCAAAATGTATGACCGGACATTGAAAATCTAAGCTTAACATGCATAGAAAACTACTTTAATAAGTTTTTTTGCAGTTTTTTTTACGGTTTCACTTGTACCTGTATTTCTTCATACTGGTCTGGAGTTATTAGATAAGGAGGCAATCTTTGACTACGGTTATAGATATGAAACGAATCACGTTGGAAAAAGAAAATGCGATTTCGAAATAACTCTGTAGATGTTCCCTGTGCCTTGATGAGCTTGGTTTTTAATTGCTGACTCCGGAAATTAAGTTATGGAGGGAATATACGTAAGTAAAGGATGGCAGTGGTAGACCTACTTATCCTTTAACATAACCTAGTTTAATTAAATATCCCTCTTAAATATTTTCAAGCTCGCATGGGGATTGTTTTCGTATAATAACGTACTTTGTCTCAAAATGTAGGCAAATATAGGCATATTTCTAACAAGTGTTTTAAATCTGCGGTTTCACTGACTATTTCCATTTATATCGCTGCCGTCTCTTCCTTTCAGACTCCAAAAAAATCTCCATAATACTTATTTCTAGAGACCTGAAAAATTCGCGATTTCAGTGAGCTGCAGGCCAGACTCTACGGTCTTATGTACACATGCCGATATCAACTGCACATTGGTTGTCTGCTGTAACAGTGTAAGGCGACAATTGGACACCGTTCTCCAGGAGGTATCAAACACCGTGTGGACGAATGGCTGAACTTATATAAACGCACATGTTTTGAGTTCTAGCTTGTCCCAAAATGAATCCGCGAATTCTTCAGGTCAGTACTCATTTCACACCACAGCGTGTAGTACACTTACGTATTACCACTCGCAAGCGAGCCTCCCGAACTATTAATTTTAATAAGCTACTTATGCTTTCAGATTTTGTGAGGAGGATTCGGTTGGAGAAAAAATTTATATCATAATGTCTGTAGAAAAAAAAAGAGGCGAAATTAGTGAAACAGAATAGTGAAACAGAATTGTTTCTTAGTCCATTCTAAAGACGTGGTTTACTAAGTACGGTAGTTTCGGTCACCGGACGTCAATTGAGATCAGTCGTTGTTGATTTTATGGGTAGTTTCGGGAGCGATCATTACTCAAAAACACGTTACCGCAACTAATTAGGATTCCGTTGCGTCTGCAGGAGAAAATACACGGGCACCTAATGGGAGATAATCTCCGAACAACCGAAAACTGCCCGAAGAAAGTACCTCTCTGAGTCATGACTGCACCGGTAATAAAAGGCGACCGCCGTGGATAAAAAAAAAATTTGACTACAAATTGAAATGAGAAATTGTATAACGTTTAACCTCTATATTTATAACGGTGCGGTCTAGCACAATACCACAATAACGCCTTACTTTGTTACTTCTTACAGGCTTATTTAGCATCAGTCATGAGTATTCGATTGCCCTTTCGCACAGCGAAATTTCAAACAGCAACGGGGTGGCAGCCCCCATTATTTCTATAACCTACTTTTATGACACATATAGCATTTGCTGTGGATGTGTGTCTTCATTTGATGGCATACGATCAACTTCACTTGGTATTCGCAATAGACCGGTTTATCGTCATTACCGTTTTTAAATGTCAATATGTCATTTATGAATATTTTGCCTAAATGTTTGTGAGGAATCGTTTGTCAGAGTTTGTCAGTATTAGTTGTGAACATCCCATGTATATAACGAGATAGATTAATCTTGTTCAGGGTTACTGGCTTCAAAAACCATTGATATATGTTTGCATATGTTTTTCAAAGCTTACTTCTCTTGGGGGAAAAGCACCCAGACATCCGTTGCAAAAATTACTTTTCCCGCATGGTTACTTCAACATACGTCTCATTCAAGGACTGTGATACTTAAAAGAGGGTATGAGGAATAAACTAACCTTACAGATTTAAATAGTTATTTACAAATTTATGACACTCAATAGAGACAATCCAAGAAAGAGCAATCCAACATAATGGTTTTCACTAACTACGAGAGCAAATAATTAACAAGAGCGATGTGTTTCTGCCTAGATATTTCTGACACCGTAAATTTTTAAGTGTTACCGCAGCGCATGATACTATGCGAAATAAATGAACCAATATTGCAAGGTAGTTGGTCATAAATTTGGAAAAAAAAAAAAAAAACTGTTATCTTGGATTGCTTTTTTTAGATTCTCTTTGTTGGCTTCCAAAACTCTGTATAATCTAACTAACATACTTGGAGTAAATTAATCTCACACACAATCTTAAATATTTTGCAATATACCGAATGGGTGGGAACTCGCGAATACGGAATGCGGCATACGATTCTATGACACAAAATAAGGCGAAAATACATTCAGGGGATTTAGCATTTGAGGGTTAATTTCAGAAGAAATCGACATGATATGTCTGGAACGAGTAGGAGCAAGTATGGTGTTAATGGGACGAGCGTGGTGGTGTGGTAATGCTGTGATGTAGGTGTCGAGGCCTTGTGAAGGTTGTCTGGCTCATACACCAGAGACTTCAGGTGAGGCCACAAAAAAAAAAGTCCAGTGGAGAGAGGTCTGGTGACTGCAGTGGCCATGCCACAGGTCCCCCACAGCCAATCCATTTGTCATTCCACAGCTGTTTGCCAATAGTGAGCCCAACTGCTTTCTTCCACCTTAACACTAAGTCTCGTCAATTGCGTCACAGCATTCCCATAACACCATACTAGTCCCATTAACACACATTTGCTCCTACTCGTTCCAGACATTCCATGTAGGTTTCCTCAGAAATTAAGCCCCAGCTTCAATCCCACCGAAAGGTATTATCACCTTACATTTTGCCATAGAATCGTATGCCGCATTCCGTATTCGCGAGCTCCCACCCACCTGGTTTTTCGACATAATTCAAATTTTACTTTTAGGGGGTGTATGGAGTTGTTGACTGTAATTGTATGGAGTTAGTGCATATACGAGCGAGGTGTTGTCGCTGTATTGCAGCAGAGTGGGCGGCGATGAGGCGGGAGGCATGGAGCGGGGAGCATAAGGGGGATCAGTGGCACTTCAACCGGCGCAACCAGCCGCACAGGGAGGCGGCGGCCGCGGGGGCGGGGGTGCTGAACAACCGCCGCGGGGACCACGACCTAGACGTTACCGCCGCCGCCGCTGCCACCACCAGGGGCCCGGCCGTCGTCTACTCCCGCGAGCTCCAGCAACTCCAGCAGAGGTACGACCAGCAGCGGCGCGATGTATACCTGGAGACCTCGATGGCGGCGAATACCCCTCCGTCGGGCAGATCCTCGACATGCGGCACCGGACACGTGACCCCGACGTCGACACCGACTCCATGAGGCAGCACGAGGTGGAGCGGGGCTCGGATCTGGGCAGGGGCGTCGACGGCCACCCGCAGTACCGCATCGTCCTCCAGAGGACGACCCGCGACAGCCCGGAAGAGAAACTGGAGGTCGTCGACGGCAGAGAGATCAGCCCGGAGTCCCGGCGAGAGCAGTTCTACATCCGCGAGGGCAACGCGGAGATCCTGAGGCTGGTGACGAGGGGTAGGTCGGTGGAGGAAAACCAGCACAGCACCCAGCAGGACCAGAGACCAACTACCAACGTGCCGCCGGCAAGGCAGCATGGAACACGGGAGGAGCGCGGGAAGGAGATCCTGATGCAGAGGTTCATAGAAGACCAGAGGAAGGGTGCCTCGGGTAGCCAGCAGCCTCGGGAGGCTAGGGAATCACAGGAAACGACAGAAGACGAGGCACTGAACGCCCGACAACAGGAGCTACTTGTCAGGCGACTGCTGGAAGAAGAAGAAGCTCGTTTAGGGAACATGAGACTGCTGAATGAAGCATTGCTGCACCACCGTGGGACTATGTTCTTGGTACCCAGTGGTGACCACGAGACACAGAGTCTTCCTGGACAGACTTCCATGGCCACCCAGACAGACGTCGACAACAGCACGCAGACAGATCCCTTGTGCCTCATGAGGCCTCCCAGACGACGCGCCAAAAGTGACAATGATGAGTCGTATACAGATGAAGACGATCAGCAAACAAAAGTTACTAACGGACGTATCGTTAACGATACTGATAACGGCTGGCCTAAAAGACGGAAAATTAAAAAGCGCCGCCAATTACGATATCGTGGTGATATAAAGCTAAAAAGAGGCGTGTCCACCAAGAGGCATAAAATAAAGACTCCCATAATGGAAGAAACAGAGAGTGCAGTTGAGGCTATAGAACAGTCGTCCAACAGTAAAAGTAAAGAAAGCAGTGACAGCATGGAAGTGTATTCTCAAAATAAAGAAAGTTTACTCCCTAAAAATAACAATGCTTCAAAAGTTCAGACAACAGCTGGAGAAGTTGAGGTTATAGAAGTGAATAAAGAAAAAATGGTAACGGTCAGGAAGGATAATTCTCCAAACAGAGAACCCACACCTTCAGACTCGTTGGAGAAAAATTATCACCGAGTGGATGCTGAAGGAACTGACACTTTAAAACTACTTGGTAACGAAAACTTAAGTAGCGCGATTCAAAATCGGCACAACCCAGAAGTTAGCGAAAGTTCTCCAAAATCTTCAAAAAAAGAAGAAGCTTCATCATATTTTACAAGTCATGAAGTGATTTCTGAAGCTCATTATGTTCATTTGGATAATAAGCAACTTCCAACTGCTCAAAACGAAACCCTTTTAAGAGAACCTCAACCAAATGTAAATCAACAACATGAAAGTCAATCGAAAGGAAATAAACACTTACCATCTTCTAGATTGGCTGATGACAATTTTCATGTACTACGTAACAATATCTCTAATGACCATCGGTATCATGGAGATGAGTACAGGAGACCTTCCAGTCATGATATAGACATGAAATATGACGCAGCTCATTACTACCAGGAAGATAATCGCAGGTCGTATAGTAGAGAGAGAACACAGGAAGCACAAGAGCATGAAAGACGACCACGAAGTAGGAGCCGACGTACGCCTGCTGATGTGTTATGGTATGAAAATTACGGATCACCAAATATAGATAGGTATGGAAGGATACGCCCTCATTCTATTGACAATCGATATCGATCCAGTAGGTGGAACGAAGAGTACTACGCTGACGCAAGGCGTCATTATGAAACTGACAAGGAAGACTGGCTCAGAACGAATTCTTTTGATCATGACCGAAGTCATGGAAGGTATCGGAATAATCCTTACGAGACGATGCATCATTATAGAAGGTACAATAGTCGATCTCACAGTCGAGAAAGGAGATTGCGGGACAGACGAAGATCGCACAGTCGGGAAAGAGACTACTACGAGTGGTTGTATCACAGGTCGCGAAGCAGGAACAGAATAGAACGAAAACGATCACAGAGGTCAAGAAGTCGATACAGGGAGGACTCTGCTCGCCCAAACTTAAGTCGTCACAGAATATCGCCATCTCGAAGGGAGTTAGAAGACAATGTAGAATGGTACTACGGCACTGATGATCAGTTTCCACATTATCTAAAGAATGAAGATCCAAAAGTATTAGTTGTGGACAAGGCACCAGAAAACATACAATCAAAAGAAGATTTTGAAGCAGAAATTATTAAACGCCATGTTTTAAGTAAAGATAAAGTTTCGAAACTCAATGAACAAGCAAGTAAAAATGCTAGTCCATTTCGTATCGCAGAAGAACGAACTGACCTGAAGCAAGCAGAGGAACCTGTTACAGTGCACGAAAATGTGGTAAAAAATTTGGCTATTACTGAAGAAATTCATGGAAATGAAGCAGAACATGCTCCTACCGAAAAATCACCTAACAACCTAGCTTCCCAACTGGGTGGTATTGAACACAAAATTTCAGTGGTGGAAAGTGTATCGACTCAAGTCAGCCCACAGCGTACATTACCAGTTGAAAAGCAAAGTATGGTTCGATACTCGGATCGAGACAATGAATCACTCAAATTAGTTGACTCCCTAGAACAATCAGATGAAGAAAAAAGTGCCGATAAAACAAAGACTAAGGTTCAGATTAGCGTAAAAATGGTTAGCCAAGCGACAGGTTCTCCTATTAAAGACAGGTCTCGTCAAAAATTTGCCTCAGGTTTCGGGAAAGAAGAGAAACAGCAGTCTCGGCAGTCTACCTCAGAACCAGGGCGCAGCGACAAAGACACTCAACAGGCTGCAGGAAAAGCCAAGTCAGCCATTCAAGTGAGTCCTCGAGTGGAGGAGCAGAAGAAAGTAGGCCTCCCCGTGAGGAAAGGCTCGAGATATATGGAATGGTATAAGACGAAGAAAGAAGAGCGGGATAAAAAGAGGCGAGAGGAAGAGGAGAACAAGAAGAAAGATGAAAAGAAAAACGATAAGCTGCAAAGAAGCAGAAGAAATTTCGTCACATCTGGGAAAGCCCAGGCGAAGGAAGACATTCCTGTGACACCTGAGAGGAAAAAGGAAGACATTAAAGAGGATGAGGAAGTCGAAGCTGTGAGAAATGAAGGCGAAGACGTCGTGGAGGAGAAGCTTGGAGGGCTGCAAACACTGAAGGTGTCGGGAGGGTTTGAGGATGACTTGGACTCCGGTATCGCGATGTCATCCCTGCCTCTGGGCAGCCTGGGAAGGAGGAAGAAACATCACCAGCTGATGGAGAAGAAGAGTATCTTCACCATTGCATATGATGATATGCAGACGCAGCAGATCAGAGCTGACAGCACGTCACCACCTTACTGAGACTGCTTTGCTGGCAGCGACCTTCAAAACTTGCTGATACTCCGCGATTGTTTTGTCACCGGCCTTCCAGGTCTCCCGTTGTCTCCTGTGCTCCAAAACGAACACCAGAAAGTACAAGCTGTGTCTCAAGCTACATTGCTTACTTGTTGATGGAAAACAATGTGAGTATTACTGACAAAAAACACTTCATTTGCCAATTATAAATGTGTTTCAATGCTAAGTAATGTGATCCTAAATGTAATTCTTACATCAAAACATTATTAATCTACATGCAAATAATAATGGAATCACGAGCACCAAAATTAACTTATGCTCAGAACAAAGACAAAAATATTTTATGTCTGTTTGCAGTGACACTGTTTTTTATTCAGAGTTAAAAATATTGTGTACATAAATTTTTACTTTAATTACCTGTAACGTAATATGTTTCAAAGTTTTACTGAACCTGAAAAACGAACACTACATACACTTTAGGAACTGAAACCTTCTCAATATAATATATTTATTCTGAAATACAAATGTTTTGGTTAATGATACATGCAGCGTTATTAAAAGAGTATTTTTGGTTACGTGCTAAAACGTTTTAAAATGTAATTGTAAACAAAGAGTTCAATATATGTGTTTCTATGTGGTGCATACAGTAATAACGCCACAAGCATTATTGCTACACTAAAGAACGGCGAATCCGTACGGGAATAATTGAAACTGTAGAACGCCTATTCAACAGACATTACTGTTAAACCTGTATCTTTCTTTACGAGACTTCTGCAAAACATGGATAACTTTTTAAAACATTTTTTGGAATGTATAAATAGCAAAATCACTTTCTTATATATAACTTTGTAGTCAAACTACTCTGAGGAAAAACATACATAGATAAATATGATGTGGCATTGTTTGGTCTCACAAGAGTTTAGGGTCAACGCATTAATACTTTTTTCTCTCTAAATCCTTAATACGATAAAGACGTTCGAGTTTATGCAGTGCAGTAATTTGTACCAGGGCCCCCTTCAGAAACTTTAATATACATGTTCGCTCATAAGATAATTGAGAATAAATTTCGTTATTGTTTCGTTATCAAGAGAAGGCACAAATTCAGGGAAAGACGTTTGGCAATACAAACAGCAGTTTTTCAGCGTTAAAAATTTAAATAAAAGTTCAAATTAAAAAAATTGCAGGCATGGAATTTTCACCACACCAGCATTACCCATTTTACAATATGCTTTACATATCGACGGAGTGTAGAATAATGCTTCGTACAGTTTCCAAAGCCGAGATTCATCTGGTTACGGTTGCTGGTATCGTTTATTTAACTATTCGTAAGCATTAATGACATAAGGCTTGTTTCTTTCCGACAGCTCCCAATCAAAAATTAATAAAGAAAATTAATAAATGCAGTAAAGCTGCAACAGCTTGATTAAGAACTTTCATAGTAACTGCTAAAATTGTGAACTGTAGATTCCATCTTGTCCAACTTGTGCAATGGCGCGCCCGATACTCCATGCAAGATAATTCTTAAACGGACAATGAATAGAAAAATATTATATCAAGTATTATAATGAAAATTATCATCTTATTTTTATGTTTAGATTATTTTCCTTGGTATTTGAAGCAGGGCATAGCTGCAAATTAAGTCCACATTTGGTTACATAGGAGCACTATTACATTCCTAATAAAAATCTTTCTCGCGTTATCCCGCATTACAGTCGCTGAATTTTTTTAAAGAAAAACTATTAACACGAACGCACATTATACTCGTTACAAGGAGTAATGAAAGGTGTGTAAAATTCAGGAGCAACATCGCAAAAGCCAGAGCAGCTACTAGGAATATATATTTGTATACGTAGCTACTATTATGTATTAGTATACGTTGTTCACGGTGAAGTGAGCACTTTTAAGGCCCTCCCAAAATGCATTAGCCACTAATAACTATGTTATATTACAGCCTCAGACTGTGGTGAAAGTATACACCGTATTCGTTAGTCACATGACAATGTTGATATTAAAAGTTGGCGGAAAGATAAAAACTGGCTTCAAAAAAAATTTTGGAAGGGCCTCAAAAAGTGCTCATTTTACCGTGAACAGCCTATATAAATTTTCTGGATGAGATGAATTATCGTACGACTGATAAGCTGTTGTGTTTGTGTTCTTTAGTGCAAAAAAAATTCGATAAGCCTCAGGGGCTTACAAAGAGTAAAATTAGGACCTTGAGAAGCTCTATTATTCTCTATATTCCACAAATAAGTCTGAATAAGTGTTATTTGTGTGAAAATGTCGACTGAATAGAATATATAAACTAAAGCAATGTTTACCGTAATTGAGTTTCTGCAAGGGTGGCGTAGATACCAAACCACCCTAATCATATAGATTATTTAAAACCGAAATAGACGTATCCATGACTCGTGTAGGTACTGAAAGTTATGCCTTAGTGACCCCAATCACAGAAGCCGCCTTAACTTGTTAAAGATAGCCGATGATGCCTTACAGTTATTAAGTGAACAGCCAGTTACTGAGTTAATCAAACTTACTTATTAGTATAAAATCACGAATCTCAGACCAAGAACAATTCTACATCTTACAGGTTTCAGCATCGAAAACAGTCAGATTTTCTTTTTTTTTTTTTTTCAAAACCATTTTCAAGGACACGTTACTACAAGTTTCTCGATTTATACACATCAGTCATTCATGATTTTGTTTCGAAAACTCCTAATTGGAGTAATTACTTGTATTACATGTTTGTATTTTCATATTAAATAAATTAATGTCTGGTAAAAATTGTTTGCAAAGTTCTTATATAGGAAGTTATCCTTCATTCGATGTCTCTCCCACCGAGTTGTGTACATATAACCCTAAGATTTTGTAAGTTGTGATTCCTGTATCAACTGTGCAGTACCTGAAAAAATTGTAGCAATAAAAATGTTCTTTTTAAGTGTTAAGTGATTTTCTTATGTCTGTGACATAAGTGAACTTTTTCATTGTCGACTCCTTGCACGCAAAATATTATTGTGCTCTTGAGTAAACTCTAGGGACATGTATATCTCCACAAGTTTTGTGTTTGTAAGTGAAGGATCTGTAATACAAATAAAGATATTTTGAATTGGTAGGTTTCTTAATTGGACAGAAAATTATGTCGATTATGTCTTATTATAAATAAAAGTAGAAAAAAGTCTTAAAGATGCTGTGTGTAATAATTTCTTTTTTCACCTACAATCACTGTCATAGAACAAGATGTGCGAATATTATGTAGTTATTTACAAGAAAAATATGGAGTGGGACGGACCCCGCGTTTTTTGTGAAATAGTTGTTTGCGCGAATACGCGTATCTCGGTAAATAAATGTTCTGCAAATACGACTTTTTGTCAGAAAATATTAAAAACAGTTATCTACGTCCCAATTTTTTTACTTTTGTCATATTAAGTGTATTCGTGGAAAACAAATCGTGAAAATGTTCCAATAACGCATTTTTAAAGCTTGCCTATGCAGTTTCCTTAACCGGCAAGAGAAAAGTATAAAGATGCAGGCGTAGTTTAATCTGCGGGCTTTCATAGCGTGTAATAAAACCCCACTGTTACAGATCCAATTTGCATAGTGCAGAGTCACGACGGAAACACTGCACACATTGTGCGTAGGAGCGATGAGGCACTAGGCGTGCGTGTTAGTGTCTACCGTATCGCTCTCTCGCTTCTTGACCTGGAACGCGGGGATCCATCCTACTCTTAAACACATATCTCAGTCTCCAATGACCTCGCTATCGACGAGAAGTGAAGCCCAACCTATAGGCTGTTCACGGTAAAGTGAGCACTTTAGAGACCATAGTTACTTTTTCCTTTCACCTATTTTTAGGGAAAGGAAAATTTCGCTAGTTCAATGACCTGTAGGCTAGACTCCACAGTCCTGTGTACAATCAAGCCTCGGATGTTTGTTCATTGGCTACTGCCCCAGAGAGTAGCCAGTGTTATCCCACGCCTGATAATATGACACACGCTACTTGTTTCCTTTCCAGTCTGCTATTGGCTTAGAGTCGTCCAGGGCGTGTCTAATGAACTGTGATCCAATTGCAAAGGTGACTTCAGTGTACACGCGTTGGACGTCTATCTTGTCCTGAAATCAACTCGCGAATTTTTTTTTTTTTTTTTTTTAATTTTTTTTTTTTATATATTTCCGTGTCCCTAAGTAATAGTGTGTATAATCCACCATATTTGGAAGTTAACGTCTAAGGCTAAAATAAAATATATTTATTGGCTATTATTCCAAATGAGACATCTTTCGGAAGTGCTCACTGTATCGTGAATAGCCTATACCAAAGTTTAACACATAGTACCCTGGTAAGACCCCTTTCCAGATTCTGTATTCGCGTTTATTTTCCGTGCTAAAGTAAAGAAATCCCAAACACCCTGTTGTACCCTGTTAGGATTTTTGTAATGCGAAAATCCAGAAACAGCCCTTTTAAGTATGTCGTATTTCAGCAGGTTAAACTATGCCTGAAAAAGTTGATGGTATAATCCATTCACGGTTATACGTCACATTTGTCTGAAGCCCTGCTTAACTTCTACTTCTAGAATATTCTTCCGCCTAATGCTAATTAAGCTTAACCTAGTCTAGAAAATTAGACCAATTAGACGAATGCGCACCGCATCCGTGCGCACTCAGTGTAATTCGATTTTGCGTAAGAACTGTTTCTTACTAAGCTTTACCAGCATATCTATTCTCTCCCTGTTTTTATTCATATAAATCATAAATTAAATATTATAATTATAGATCAAATATAAGTAAAATATGAATTTGAAAAAAATAAGGTACTTTAGTGTTAACACGAGTGCGTATATAATACTTGTGATAGACGGCATATAAAGGAAACAAACCAAAGACGGGATGGATGTAGCGATTTTCCAAAGGTTTGATCCAAAAAGTGTGAAGAAATCCGCCCATATATTATACACGTTCCAGTAAAGGAAAATTCAGGTAAAGGCGGTTCACGATAAAGTAAACACTCTAGAAATGAACCTTTAAAAAAAGTCACTTCCTTTGAATGCATATATTTTAATGGGCGCACTGAGTGACATTCGCCCAATCAAGTTGGTAATGATGGATGGCGAGTAGTTCCATATATTGACGTCGAATAAAAAGTTTTAGGTAACCATTTGTGATAACTTGAAATTATTTCTTTAACTTTCTGTTTTTAAATGCATCGAAGTGTAAAAATGAGCAGATTTGTAAAGTACTCACTTTCTTAATAATTTCACAGTTTCATTTTACTGACGCATAATTAAATAAATGGGGCCCATGGCAATATTAATTTTACATAGGGTGGAGGAATACACAAAGTATATATATGTAGATCTTAAGCAGGGCTTTCAAAAGTGCTCATTTTATCGTGAACAGCCTTTATATGGTGTATTGTATAGGCTAATACTTAGACATCCCGAAAGAAACCTGATCAGCATTTTTCCTATTGAGAAATTAAAAGAAAATTTCAGATATGAGTCCTTTTATGATACGATATGATTCACGTTTTAACAAGTATTTTCATATGTCGAAATACGAATTTCTGAAAAAGAACTTATCCAGATTTCTGCGCGCATACGAGTTTCAGAAAAAAATCCTGATCGAATATACTTAACGTTTTTAACTCTTATTAACTCATAAAGAAGGTCCATTTGGGATTTAGTGAACGCTGTTATACTCGGAAAAAACTCTGAACGAACATTTTCATGCTAAATTATAGTACAGTTCAGGTTCCTTAAGTGAGACAAAAGAAAGCAAGACTGCGTAATCTGGAAAATGAATCTTAATCGGTATGTTATGAAGTGAAAATAATCGCACTAAGAGAAAATCCTTAGCACGTTGAGGTCTGCACACATTTACTGGCACTTAAGAACAATTAGAATTGAGTCACCTATATCCACTCCTGCAAGAACACCGGTTCCGTTGGTGTCTGTGATAGAACTCGCAGTCGTCCTATTGGTCCATACCACACCGGACACTAACCTCTACTTTACAGCGTTCATTATTGGCCGGTCATCAACCAATGGAAAGCCGAGTTTATGGTACCGTATAAAAGGATGTACAGTCAATCGCGAAAAAAATCCTATGGTTAGCAATATCGCTGTTACTGCGCTGTCGTGTTCTTGTGAGGCCATGTTAAATACTAGCTTAAGAAATATTGCACATCCATGCGAGTTTTGTTCTGAACAACGAAGAAATGTCCAAGTTAGCGTTGCGTAGCGTAGTGTAGCGGGCTGAACCCGCCCTTTCTAACGCCCGTGCGTGAACTCTGCTTTACAAAAAGCGGAAAGCAGGACACGAGAGATTGCGTCAAGCGGGGATTATAAACAGTGGACGAGATATTTCAACAAACGGACAATGTGGTGCAGCGCAAGACTCGCTGCGAGGCCAGATGTCTGCTAGAATAACGAGGCGCACGACGTCAGCTAGTGGCCGACTTAAGAAGATCAACAAGAGGGACTGTGCCGAACCGCCGTTGCGATACGTCGAGGGAAGCAGCCTTCGGCATCGTACAAGGTGAATTAGTGCCAGGGAAACGTCGGAAGGACATTAAGTATATAATTAACAGAGTGGCCTTGCATAACAGTCACTATTAATATTAAAAAAAATTGCTCTCCCGTTTGAACTCAATGATTTCTATTGTAAAGTGTTGTCCACTTGTGAGCATTCCAGAGTTTATATAATGGAGATTTAAAGAGATCCCCGTCTTTAATATTCTGCATGCCCTAGCCACCTTAAAGGCTCTTATAGCCAGGCGGAGTCGTCTGCAGTACTTTGGTACATAGTTTACATTGGCTGGAGTTCGACTCCGGTACAGTAGTCTACAAAGTTCCTTTCGGTGTTCCTAAACGTTGTTGTAGCAAACTGTAGATCTTCTTCGCAACTAGCACTTCACGTTCTCCAAACACTTTGCAACAAGCTTGTAGTGATCGTGTAGTTATAAGATTTCATATCTGCACACACGATATTTGTTCTACTTAGGGGCCCGCCTGTCTTACGCTCGAACTGAGTTGCAGGGTGTTTCAAGTCCAGGTTGTTTTACGAAACTATTAAACGTTCGTAGAACGTGATAGTCTACGAAGAGAACGTACACTTTAGACGTCATGCACATTATATAATCCATTCGCGGTTACTACGTACTTTTCTGGAGCCCTGCTAAAGTTCTGATTCCAGGATATTCCTCCGCCTCGTGCAAACTAAGCTTAAATAAGTCTCGAAAATTACGTCGACGGACAACACACCGAATCCGCGCGCACTCCGTTGTAATGATTTTTGCGTGAGGACTCATTCTTACCACCCACTACTAACACGCGGGTTTTCTCGCTGTTTTCGTTCATATTTACAATAAATGGAATATTATAGTTTATAGACTGTTCACGGTAAAATGAACACTTTTGGAAGCCCTGCTTAAGATCGACTTGTACGCACGTTGTGTAATCTTCCACCTGATGTAAAATTAACATTCGCATATTCCTCGTCACTTTATTCATGCGTCGGTCAAGAGAAAATGTAACATAACAGTCACTGCCCCTGCCTGCATATTTTTTATCGTGCAAACTGAGTGACATACGCCCCTGTAAAGTTGATAACGATGAATGTAAGGTAGTTTCATATCTTAAAGTCGAATACAAAGTGTCAGGTAAACATTTATGATAACTTAAATTATTTCTTTCACTTTCTGTTTTTTTTTAATGCATCGAAGTGTAAAAATGAGCAGATTTGCAAAACATGTTATTTTGTAATGATTTTTCACAGTTGCGCTTGACCGACGCATTAATGAAGTGAGGAGGCCCATGGTAAAGTTGATTTTGCATAAGGCGGAAGAATACACAATGTGCATAAAAGTAAATCTTAAGCAGGGCTTTCAAAAGTGCTCATTTCACCGTGAACAGCCTATAGGAATTTGCTAAATTTTCTTTCCGACCATGTGCACGAGGAGTTACAGCCAACAGGATTGTTCGAGAAACAATTTCCATTATCCTACCACGTTTGTTGGCGATGTTCTTTACCGCAGTTGAACTGCGGTTTCATTTTTAGTGCAGTTCAATTGAATTAAAATGAGTTATAACGAACGAAGATATTCTCCGAGTCTTTTAACGACAGTTTAGATGGAAGTTAAACGAGTGGTTGAAGTGACTGGGTGAAGAGATTTGGGCGGCTCTTAACAGCGAGGTCTTAAGAGCCTATGAGGGTAAAGTGAGGTGGGTATGGAGCAGCGCCGGAATGAAATGTCGGGGGGAGGGAGATCCCCGAGAAAACCCGCTGACCAACGGCATCTTCCAGCACGATTCCCACTTGCGAAAATCCAGAGTGAACCGGCCGGGGATTGAACCCGGTTCGCCTTGATGGGAGCCGAGCAGTCTAACCGCCCAGCCACCGCGGTCCCGGTAGTTAAATGAGTTTCCCAGTTCCTGAAAAACAGGACAGCGATAGTTTACTCATGTTAGTGGCTAAGAGGTGCCCGCATTTATATGCCCGAAAATAGAAAGACTTTCGGGATGCTAATATGAAAGAAAATGCACGTAAAGAGATTGGAACCATAACGAACATGAAGCGTAGGAGCTCAAAAATTGTTTCTTGGTATCTGGTTTTCAAAATATCTCAATTGGTACACTACATTCACAAGTGAATTGAGTTTGGTGTAATTAGCTAGAAGAGTTCAGAAATTGCTAAGAGGGACATGCATACAACCCGACAATTACATAAATAGATTTTTTTCATGGAAAAACAGGGCTAGGCGAATAAAAGTAATCTGCTTTTAATGAGTAACACTTACAAGAAATTGGCATGCATTTTCAATTATTATTTTCTTTCTCGACTGTCATAAACCATGTTGAAGCTTTGCGGCATCTCAGATAGTATTTTCTAGTAACCTTTAACATTAATGCCTCTAACTAAATATACTTTCCCAAATATGATACGATATCTAGAGACCTGCAAAATTCGCGTTATTATTTGGGGACACGTTAAACTTTACACACGTGCACCTTTGCGATATGTCTGTCATTGGATCACACGTCATCTGACACGCCCCAGGTAACTCTGTGCAAATAAATGAACACTTCGCAATTGCGTGTCCCAATTACGTGCAGTTCAGTCATAGAAGGAATGGCTTCACATCTATGTAGCAGCCAGTGGAGGAACTACACCGGCTCCAATAAACTGTGAAGTTTAGCCTGACGCCAAATAACATCGCGAATTTTGCATGTCTCTGCTTATAAACCACTTCTGCCAGTAACATGAAGCACATATACACTTATATTGGTCCCGATCAACGCGTCGCCTAGATACCAGTACAGTTACGAACAAAAGAATTATCTGTTGCAACGGCTAAAATTATATATATATATTTATTTATTTATTTATTTATTTATTTATTTATTTATTTACTGAAATGTTTAAGATTCTCCAATACTGACCTCCCGTGATTCGCAGGCAGTCAGATAAGACGGGCACCAATTCAAATGATACTATTACGAACGTGGTTCTGACCTAAGGTGTTTTGGAAGACAACTTGTCGTGAAATGTTTTCGCGAAAAATAGGTAGCCCTATTCACAGTACCTCTCCCTCAAACGGTAACACGTGGATTTACAGTTTATTCAAACCTCGATGCCCTGTTTAAGATCTACTTGTATGTACGTTGTGTATTCCTCCGACTTATGTAAAGTTAACTTTGCCATGGGCCTCTTCACTTTGTTCATGCGTCGGTCAAGTGAAACTGTGGAACTATAAGAAAAGAAAATATGTTACAGATCTGGTCATTTTTACACTTCGATGCATTAAAAAAAACAGAGAGGGAAATAAATAATTTACGTTTTCACAAATGGTTACCTCACACTTTTTATTCGACGTTTAAGTTAGGGAACTAATTTCCACCTATCATTACCAAATTCAATGGGCGCATGTCACGCACTGCGCCAGTTAAAATAAATGCAGGCAGGGGCAGTAGTTTTTCTCTAAGGTTGATTCTAAAATTGCTAATTTTATCGTGAACAGCCTTTAACGGAAAGTCCGAACTGCGCAGTACTTTTAACAAATGATTCTTCTTAAGTCTTTTTACCTGAACTGCAGGCAAGGAGAGTTCGATTAAAATTTAATGGCACTCAAAAGTCAGGTATGCATTTGGGTATACAGACATGTAGTTATACAAATGGGCCTATATGTATACAATTCTCATTTTAGTCTACAATGAGAGAAAATTGAACAAAAGATTTGTTTTGTGTTGGGCCATATATTATATATATATATATATATATATATATATATATATATATATATATATATATATATATATATATATATATATAGTTACCCTAACACAATATATGTTGTTGAGCACAAACACAATTTGAAAAGCAACAAAAATTACTTTTGTTCGTCTAACAAAATAGGCCCTATATGATTGAATAAACAAAATCTCTGTGTTGGGCCAAAAAAATTAGACTGTCGACTAAATATTTTGCTGAATCAACAGTATATATTTGTTTGGCCTCTCATTTGACTGCCTTCGTTCGAAAATACAGCTCGAGAGTTTATTTGTATTTTTGGTGACAATTAGGATAGTAACCGCGTTTGTTAGTGCATCTATTGAAGGTTAACAATCGTATAAACACATCAATAATAGAATGCAACAAGAAACTGGCAAGTAAAGCTGCAAAACTTGAAATATTTGTTTGCACACGGTGCCCAATTTTTGCAGTGTATCTATATTAACTTTACCATGGGCCTCCTCACTTTATTAATGCGTCGGTCAAGCGCAACTGTGAAAAATCATTACAAAATAACATGTTTTGCAAATCTGCTCATTTTTACACTTAGATGCATTTAAAAAAACAGAAAGTGGAAGAAATAATTTAAGTTATCATAAATGTTTACCTGACACTTTGTATTCGACTTTAAGATATGAAACTACCTTACATTCATCGTTATCAGCTTTACTGGCCGTATGTCACTCAGTTTGCACGATAAAAAATATGCAGGCAGAGGCAGCGACTGTTATGTTACATTTTCTCTTGACCGACGCATGAATAAAGTGACGAGGCATATGCAAATGTTAATTTTACATCAGGTGGAAGATTACACAACGTGCGTACAAGTCGATCTTAAGCAGGGCTTCCAAAAGTGTTCATTTTACCGTGAACAGTCTATAAACTATAATATTCCATTTATTGTAAATATGAACGAAAACAGCGAGAAAACCTGTTGAATGTCCGTGTAACCAAACTAATCTTTAGTTGCACCAACAAAATCTTACAGTTTGGGACAACCAAGTAAGAACAACAAAATAATTTGGTTGCACCAAACAAATTTTGCTTGATTCAACAAAACCTTTTGCTCAGTGTACAACACATGTAATTGGTTTTACCAACCCCCTCCCTAATGACAATGTCTAGGCACTCCTATGAAACTCGCTTTCACTTTTAAAATACCAATTAAGAATAACGACTATACCATGACCCATCAATACTGTGCTACTCGCCAGAAAGTCACGTGTAGTCAGTAGTAACTCACTTCTTATCCCGTCGTGATTTACGGAGTATTCGTGAGCTTGCACGTTTTAAAGACGAGAAGTAAGTCTCACTGACAGGCGTATGTGTGAATCGTGCCGAACCCGTGCCTCGCATATCCGGGTAGACCATATTTAAACAGACGTCTGTGAAGCCAGTGCATCGCTAGCTTTCCTGTTGACTTACTGGATTCATGGCTGCGTACACGGCTGAGAGACGTAACGGCGACATGCTACGGCTTGGAATATTCGTCGGGATTTTGGGCACATGTTTTGGTAGGTATTTTCTTCAGTGTTTCGATGGGGCATATTTTCCTCGCTTGCTTATTTTGACGTGAATACGTCTTTAAACTTGCAACTAGTGGGAGGCAATCCAGAAAATCCGACAATAACCAAATCGGGGGATAGAACTTAGCATTGCAACTCCGAATCTATCGTCTACATTAAAAATTCAATTACACCTCTCGATTGCCAAAGGATTAAATAATATGTTACGTTGAGTGATGACTGCGTAGCATCACGTACGCGGAAGGGGAGGGGGGCCGCAATTTTGAGTTTGTTTCGCCATGTCTCATAACTTCCGCGTAGTATAACTTTTGACCAGGAGAAGCTACGACGCTCGTTTGAGTTTCAATTGACAGATCTCGTAAAGATCAATCGATTGCATGTATAAAAACATTTGTGTTACGTGGTTATGGTGAAATTGTATGCGTTTAATGTAAAAAAAATGTATAAAACTTAACACAATTTCGGCCTACACTCGTCAAAAAGCCAAGTCGAAATACAGAAATCGTATACGGTTGGAAAGAGCATCTCAAAAGCTAGCCAGTGATACCCATAATACTCCATATGATCGAGTGAAGCGGTGCCGAGAACGTAAAATAAAAATTAAGGCGTCCGAGCGCGTCAACGTAGACGTATTCACGCAAAACAAACGGCCGAGTCTCCAACACAGCCCTACCCAATTTTTTCCCCCCTTTGTTCCCGCACACTGAAATCACTATACGAGCCAACACTACTTCATTTTAAAGGTCCCGTGTTCTAACGTTTCCGAGGTTTTGTTGAAACTTGAGATCTGTCAGTATCTCATCTGAACATGCTTGCATGATTGTGGATATTTTTTCTTTAGATAATTTAACAATTCTATGGGTTAATTTATCATTCCTGCCATGGATTCCAGTAAAACGAGGGGAAGTAATTTACAGAGAGGGACGCAAAATCGTAAGTAGGTGCTGTAATAGAGAAGTACGATGACGAAGCAAAAAAAAAAAAAAAAAAAAAAAAAAACGGGTTCTATCATTACCAGAAAATCGAGCTACCCGTCGCGCGGCTTTTTACACGTGTGTTGGTGTAAACACCATAAAACAGATCCCAAAATAAAATAAAATAATAATTGAAACTGACCCCAACAGAATATTATCTGGGGCCACGGTGGCTGAGCGATTAGCACGTTCGCCTCCCACCAAGGCGATATGGGTTCGATTTCCGGTCGGGTCACCAGATTTTCGCAAGTGGGAATCGTGCCGTTGGTCGACGGGCTTTCTCGGGGATCTCCCGTTTCCTGTGCCCCTCCATTCCGGCGCTGCTCCATACTTACCTCAATCACCCTCATCGACTCTCAAGACCTCGCTGTTAAGATTACCTACACCTGGAAAAAACTACTCCAATGTAAAAAGACACACTTCTTTGAAAAATGATGATTTCTATGTGCGCGAGCAGAATGTTCCAAAAATGAGATAGATTTTCTATGGGAGCAAGAACACTTCGCCGCTTAATACGCATGGGATTTAAGTGGAGAAAGTGTAGATCAAAGAGAAAAATACTCGTTCAAAGAGCCAACATCGTGACATACATAAGATAAGACACTACCGTGAAGTTAGCAGAGAGATAGTTTACCTTGATGAAAGTTGGGTTGATAGTAATTTGACGTTTTCTACGTGTTGGCAGCACAACGAAGAATTTGAAGTGCAAGCAAAAGCAGGCAGAATACTAATATTGTTGCACGCAGGTAATCGGGATGGATCCCTTCCTAATGCACTACATCTGTATAGCGCCGGAACTGTCACTAGAGACTACCATGCCAACTTCGAAAAATGGATTGATGAGAAATTACTACCTAATCTCCCACCTTGTTCCTTTGTTTTAATGGATAATGCACCTTACCATTCTGTGGAGCTCAATAAAACTCCCTCAAAATATTCCGTAAAGACATGTTACTGTTGCTTAGAAACAATGGAGTAGAGTGCAATGAGAGCATGCGTAAAGTGGATCTGTACAAGCTCGTATAGATGAATAAGCCGAAGCAAAAAACATTAATAATATATCAGAAACTGTCTCGTTTTCGACACACAGTTCTCAGACTTATATGTGTGATTTAAATGAAATCGAACTAGCATGGAGTAAAATCAAGAGGCTAGTTAAGGACAGAAGCGTTACGGGCGACTTGTCACATACGAAAATGAAGGGAATTACTGAAACTTCAATCACATCAGTTACAAAAGAAGACTAGGCAGGATATTGTAGCCATGTTGAAAACTTCGAAGACGAATACTGGCGAAAGGATGTAATTATTCCTGATGTGATAGACAGCATAATAATTAACTTGGGCGACGACAGCAGTGAAAGTGACTCGGAAAGTGAAGTGTCATCAGATGGTGCAGCATCAGTTAACAACACTGATCCTGACTCGCAACTTGCGCGGCCATTATGAAGGATTGACAGGCAGATAGTATGGTTCATTTGATTAAATTTATTGCCTGAAGATAAAAACTATAGGCCTTCGACACCATGGTTGTTCATGTTCGTGCTTACAGTCAGGCAGTCTAAAGGACTTGGTGAGTAGATACTCAATGTATATTTAATATGCATGTTTATCTGTTTGTGTGTCCAGGCCGATTCGATTTTTTTAGTTGATTTTTAGAGATGAAATTAATTTTTACTTGCGCGTATGAAACTGCAAATTACTTTGACTAGATAATACTTTCATTGAGCGCAGGATATTACTAAGTCTATTCCCAAGTTTGTCTTTTTGTAATCATTATTTTTAAAAGAACCCTTTTACTCACGACGTATTTATAGTGATCGTGTATAAATATGAGTAAATGTTTTTTATTTGTATGATAGCATGCCCTTGACCGCCGGCCCAGACACCATGCCACCTCCTCAGCTCGGCTCTACCGCATACCTTCCAGGGCCGCTCGTTTCTGTCGCGCACTGGTACATAGTCCCCTTAAAGGGATTATAAAGATAATTCATCATTGTTTCAGCCAGCAACGCATCACACCAGACTGACACTAGGAATGAAGATCTGGGTCTAGAGCATCCAAGAATCGTGAACGGAATACCTGCAGTAATAGGAGACTACCCATACACGGTAAATTTTGCTTTGTCACATATGTCAGTGTTTATTTTAATTTTTTTTTCACGTGCATGCTTACATTTCGTTCTTTGAGCTAGGCCTGCATGGCAAACATGTACGCATGTTTAAGTTATCATACAAATGTGTCATAACTCGTTGGTTAATATCACACAGTGGAAGTTTTTTTTATTTAAACTTATGTCTGTTATTTGAGTGGGTCTACATTTAAACACCGGATTCACTTCAGCCTGTATATTGTTTTAAAGGGAATTTTCTGCTTACAACGATAAACCTGCCTATCATTTCTCAAAGGATTTTGACGTGAATACGTCTTTACATTTGCGACCATAGTGGGAGGCAATCCAGAAAATCCGATGATAACAAAATCGGGGGATAGAGTTTGGCATTGCAGCTCCGAATCTATCATCTACATTCAAAATTCAGTTACACCACTCTATTGCCAAACGATCAAAGAATATGTCACGTTGAGTGAGGACTGCGAAGCATTAGGAGAATGGCGGGGGGAGGGGGAGGTGCAATTTTGAGTTCGTTTCACCGCGTCTCAACTTCCGTATGGTATAACTTTTGACTAGGAGAAGCTACGACGCTCGTTTGAGTTTCAATTGACAATTCTTGTAAAGATAAATCGATTGCGTGTATAAAAAATTTGTGTGGCGTGATTATGGCGAGATTGTATGCATTTAATGTAAAAAAGTAATAAAACTTAACACAATTTCGGCCTATACGTGTCAAAAAGTCAAGTTGAAATACATAAATCGTATACGGTTGGAAAGAGCTTCTAAAAAGAAATCCAGTGATTCCTATAAAACCCCATATGATCGAGTGACGCGGTGCCGGTAACGTAAAATAAACACCAAGGCGTCCGAGCGCGTCAACGTAGACGTATTCAAGCAAAACAAATGGCCGTGTCACCAACACAGCTAAACCCAATTCTTTTAGTTTTTTCCCCCCGAATTATGCATAATTTATATCAAATAATTAATTTGATAATTATCTATGCATTGCCTATTGCACGATAGTGGAAGTTAAGAGTTTCAACACCGCTTTTTTGATTTCTGAATGCGTTTTTGGTAAATAATTCATTAACTCAGAATATTTTTCTATAGTGAAAAAGGTCACAGATTATTACGTAGCTCAGGTTTTGGAAGCTTTCTAATGCCCATCAATTTTTGTACCAGTAATCGTCTTTTTATGTTTGTTATTGCTCACTATTATTATTATCTTGTAGCTTATCACAAGAATAGCTCATAACTAATTTAACATGAATAATACTAGAATGTCACAGGCAACCATAACTTATTTATTTGTGCTTTTACTCCGAAGCCTATTATACAAAAATTTTTCTGAAACTTACTTGTATCTTTAAACATACAAGCTCGTTATTGCTCTCCTTCTAACAACATCGTTCTTAACCATGAACTTAAAGAACTAAGCTGTTTCACAAAGGAAGTAAGATCTTTGGCCGAAAACATTTTAAAATAAATCCCTGTCCTAACTGCAAATTTAAACTTAATCCTTTCGGAGGCTTTCTATGGTTTCTACTGTTGTAAATAACGAAGAAACTTTTTTGATGCACGCTGTAATTGTTTTGTAATCATAACCAAAGAGCTTTAATGCCTAGCCTATTTGCGATATATTCACTCTTTATGAAATCAACTTTTGAAAACTCACACCAGGTCCGCTGTGTCTGGTTGTTTCCTAGCTACGTAATGTATCTCAATATTTTTACACTCGATTTAACATAGTAGTATTTAATTTTTGTCAAATTGAACCATTAGTTATAATTTATTTATAGATTATAATAGTTATTATCATCAGTACGAATTAAAAAAGGGATATATACCGGGCGAGTCGCCCGCGCCTATTTTCCCGTATCTATGCAACCCGCACGCAATACTACCCATCTACAAAACATCTCCTCCGCTGTAAAATAATTGTCCCTTGGGTATCCCGAGTCCTGTGCCAGTGACGTACTCGTTACGGCGCCTCGCATGTTTGCTGAACATTCGACGCCGTTGTCAGCCTGCGCCAATCAGTGGCGTGGAAACAGAGAATCGCTACAAAACAGCGCGTGCGCGCCGAGTCCTTTTCGTTCGTGAATACAGCAAGCCGGTAAATGTATTTTCGTGTCACATGAAGAAGCACAATGGCTCGAAACGAGGCAGATATGTGTTACTAAGGACACAAACGTCACGTACGAACGTATTCGGTAAACATTGCAATAATCCTGTTACAACACAATAAACGGATGTTCATTCTTTGAAAAGTGACTGCTTCTCAGCGCATTGCTGACATAAAAACACCCGTTCAGCGCTTACTGTACTGACGACAACGAATCAACGCGCACGTGGGGTTCTGCTATGGTCTATGTCTTGTTAGATGGATAGTATTCTTTGCGGGTTGCATGTATACGGGGAAATGGGCGTGAGGGCTCACCCGGTATAAGTATATGCATGTTGTGTGTTAGGGTAGTGCCTGATAAGAAATAGTTCTCATGTAAAATATTATTAATTTGATTGCGCACAAATACAGTGTGTTGTCCCTTTGGTGTAATTTTCTATAGTCTATTCACAGAAAAGTGAGCTCTTTTGAAAGACTTATAATCTGAAATAATAGTCAAATAATATATTTTATTTTAGCATTAGACGTTAACTTCCGAGTGCGGTGGAATATATCATTTGTGTTTGTTACTAACATGGCAATATTTGTTTAAAAGGGTGGTTAAAGTATTAAAAAATGAATGAAAGGAAGGGTCTTAAAAGTGCTCACTTTACAGTGAACATCCCATAGCTTTATTTGCATGAGGCGAAAGAATAGTCTGAAATTAGAACTAGCAGGGCTTCAGAAAGTGCTAGGTAACCATAGGTGCCGCGGTGGCCGAGCGGTTAGCCCGCTCGCCTCCCAAGGTAGAACCGGGCTCAATGCCCGGCCGGGTCACCGGATTTTCGCATGTGGGGATCGTGCCGGACGATGCCGCTGGTCGACGGGCTTTCTTGGGGATCTCCCGTTTGCCCCGCCCTTTCATTCCAGCGGTGCTCCATACTCACCTCAATTACCCTCATCGGCTCTCAATACCGCGCTGTTCAGAGCCGCCCACATATCTTGCCCACATATCTTCACTCACTTACTTCACTGTAAGTAACCATGAATGTCTGTAGGCTTAGTCTTCGGCTCTAATATTAATATGGACCATTCTTCATTACCTATACCAGTAGTAAGGTTTACGATTCAGTTAATAAAAAAAATTATTGATTATAGACTGTTCACTGAAAAGTGAGGACTTTTAAACCATGTTTACTTTTTTTCTTTTAGCCAATTCATGTAGGCCTACTTACTCCACTTGTTAATGTAAACACTGCCACGTGAGTATTAAAAACAGTGTATACATTTCACCTTACTCAAAACCAAAGGTCCGAGGCCACAATAAAATTTGTTTTTTGGTTATTATATCTGATTAGACTGCCTCAATGTGTTCACTTTACTGTGAAGAGCGTATACTAAGTAAGCTTTACAGTACACACTTCATCGAGAAGAAAATTTCCTGCGAAATAGGTATAGGCTGTTCACGATAAAGTGAGCACTATTTAAGGCCCTTCTCAATTTTACTTTTCAGCCGATTGTCAAGAAACTAATAAATACAGCGTATACATATCTCCACTATCAAAAATTAACATCTCAGGTTACAATAAAATACATATATTTGCTGTTATTCCTGTTGTGGGAGTCTTAAAAAGTGCTCACTTTACCGTTAACAGCCTATACATAGAGCCACGAGTATTTCGCGGATTGAGTTGTCAGCAAGCTAGGCTGAACAGCCCTCTATACACTCGACATTATCGTTTGTTTATTGGTTGCTGTGATCGAGTGAGGCCTCTGTACAGGACTGTTCAACACTCGCTCACACTACAGCTCCCTGCTGCACACTGGCTCACAGTTAAACGGGGCGTATCCAAAGAACTGTCGTCCAATCACAACAGTAGGAGAAAAAGACAAGTTTTTGGAGTCTAGCTCGCCCCCGAATGAATTCGCGATATACTCGTGACTCTACCTATACACAATTGCGTGCACTGGGTGTGAATGTGTCAAAGACGCCGAATACCCAGGAGCTCAAACAGAACGCAGAACTTCAGTTGTTAAAGTATTTAATATTTTTGAGCGATGTCTACCTACGAATAGCTTTTGTTAAATATTCCACGTCCGAATGCTAAGGCCGTGTCTGAAATGGCTGATTTTGTTATCAAAATGATCGCGTGAGCCGATTTTGTATGCAAAAATGGTGACGCATTTGGTAATTTGATATTTCGTATTTTATATCTAGCGGATGGTACCAAAAATGCAAAGACAAAATCTGCGCCATGTTGGATTTTACGTACAAAAACATGCGAATGCGTAATCAAAACTTTTTTTAAAACAAAAAACTGTTCATAAAATAAACTAAAGGCTGTTCACGATAACGTGAGCACGTTCGAAATCAACCTTAGAAAAATGTCACTGCTCCTCCCTGCATGTATTTTAACGGGCGCCATGAGTGACATGCGCCCAGTAAAGTTGGTAACGATGAATGGGAGAGTAGTTCCGTATCTTAAAGTCGAATATAAGGTGTCAGGTAACCATTTCTGCTAACTTAAATGATTTCTTTCGCTTTCTGTTTTGGTTTTAATGCATCGAAGTATAAAAATGAGCAGATTTGTAAAATATTTACTTTTCTAAAATTTTAACAGTTTCACTTGACCGACGCATGAATAAAGTGATGACGTCCATGCCCAATGTTAACCTTACATACGGCGAAAGAATACACAACGTACATACAAGTAGATCTTAAGCATGGCTTTCAAAAGTGCTTATCTTATCGTGAATAGCCTATAGGCATGTTTTAAAAAACAAGTGTGTGTTGTGCTTTGTTTATATATTTCGCAAATTTTCTTAAAAATCTTTATTGCAAAATTTACTATCTTCTTATTTATTAACATATTCGTAGCATTCCAGTGATGATTGTAGAAATATTACGTCCACTTAAGCATTCAATTTAGATCAAAGTAATTTTCACTGTTAATCTAAAAATGCGTTGCTGCTAGTGTTAAACAAGTGACTGTCGACAACGTCCGAATTGAAACTTACCAACTGACAAATTACAAAATAACGAATTTGTCATTTCGGATAAGGCCTTAGTTTCTGTTTCATATTTCTGACTCTAAAATGCACTTTCTTTAAGTAGAAAGGCAATCAAATGAGTTCATTCAAATAATAATATTTTGTTGACATTCTAATTTCTTTTGGCCCAACACAGAGGTTTTGTTTGTTCAAACTTGGATTTTGTTAGATGAACAAATTTGATTTTGTTGCTTTTCAAGTTTTGTGTACTCAACAAAATATTTAGTTGGGAAACTAAATATATTTTTGACCCTACACAAACAAATATGCTATTTCGTTGGCTGTTCTTTCACAATGCGGTTTTAAGGCTGCTTAACATTACTAATAGGAGATTGCAACACACCTTTGTCTATTAATACACCTTAAAATAATAGTCACCATGGTAGAGGTAAGTCGACAAGAAAAAGACTGACACTTCATGCGGGTAAAGGCGATCAGACATACGATGCGCGTATCAAGGTCGTCCTTAGCGCTCCCACGCTTCTGAGCCTCCAGCTAGACGTCGTCCTTTTATTAGACATGTAATATTCGTCATGGGCGCCATTTACTATTCCGGTCTTATAAAAATGTAAGACAGTCGTCTTTCCGTAATATATAATACTATTAGTATATAAAATAAAAAATCCATTGACTAAGGACCATCAGTGCAAATACATCAATATTAAAAAAAAAAAAAAAATCATTTTTCTCTCTCTTTAAACTCTGAAAAGATGGAACGTACCCCGAGAGCTGCCCCGGGAGACTAGGGACTCTCACCTACACAATAAATGCGAGATTAATCAGCACACTGCAAACAACAGGTCAACACATGGACAGACATCGCGACACTAACATTCACTCCAGTCGGGAGACTGGAAGGGGATCTTCACTCCCCCTCCAAACACAACTGCACGTAACTTCACTTAAAATAGGCAACTAAATAAAACAACCTTAACACGGGTCCGGTGCCCAAGAAAAGACACATACACGGTGCCTCGCCCCGCCGGCTTACCCAATAATTTGAGTATGAGTCGGGGTGCGTTTGTTTTACAATCACCGCGTGAGACGCCGGGAACACACGGCAAGCGCCACGGGCCGGGTCCGGCCTGTACAATTTTGATGATACATGGAGCGGCATTGGGCAACACACACGGACACGGGCCGGGCCCGGTACAATGAAAGGTTAAAACGGCCCGGAGGGGCACCGTGCGTTTTCCGGTTTAACCGGCGAATTTTACCCCCCAGGTAGGAAAGGACGGACACCCACGCGATCTAGACAGGAAACGAACATACTAAGTACATTATTATACCATTGGCGAGATCGGCACAGTGGGGTGCCGTACGGAAAGAAAAGGGGTGTTCAGGATAGGGGCTTTTTCTGAAAAATGATTTTTGTTCTCGGAAAGTGGTACAATTCCACTCTACTAATTGCACAGAACACGAAATTACTTCGATTAAAAATCATACCTGGGGAAACTCCAAGTTTCACTGATGCGTGACCGCTTCGCGGTCACAACCTACAAAAAACAGCCGGCGTACCTTGGATCACTGTTTTGGGAATTAACTCCCCTGCTGGCACGGAGGACTCTTATTCGGTGCGTAATTTTTGGCTACCCTTGAACAGTAATTTTATTTGCGAGGGGGCTACACTTGTTCCTTAAGTTGTTATTCTACCAAGAGACACTGTCTGGCGAGAAAGTGACGAGGGTAATGCTCTCGGCGATTAGTGTCAACCTTAATGTATTGTGGTCAGCCGAGGGTTGTAAACAGTGTTATACTGTTGTCGCGGTTGTCAGCGGACCGCCAAGCTGCTTTGACACGTGTCGCCACTCAGGCATTCCGGGGGTACAATTCGCCTGCTACACGGTGCCTTGTTCCCGGCCTTATGGGATAGACTCCCGGACCCACGACGCACAGGCCATTCCGGTGGCGTATGTGGGTTCGGCAGCGGCCTAAACTGTAACATGTAATTTTTTTAAATTTATACGCCAGTGATTTTGATCACCATTTTTGTTTCTCGTTTGCAGGTTGCCTTGATAATAGGAAGCAATCGTTTATGCGGAGGTTCCATCATATCTGCCTTCTGGGTCCTCAGCACCGCCCACTGCACCCATGGGTAAGAACGTATTAAAAAAATGCTTGGATGTCAAATAAATCAACTACTGCGACCTGCCAAGGAATGGAGCGTTATCCTGTTATACAGACAATGAGCGATTTCTAGTAATAGTTATTGTCTGCTGCACAGCGGCGCCACTAGCATGTAGAGCCGTTTATAATACTGTTATGTGTGTGAAACACGCCTCAAATTGCAGGGAAAATACGGCAATGATTTCGCTTCTTCTACAGCACTAATTGCATGAATTTCACAGGCAAGTAGAGGTTAACTTAACACGGGGGTCTTACGGGACTTCCCTCGTTCTACACTGTAGGGCGACGCAAGGTCTCTTTTTCCAAGTAACCACAACCAAACTGTCGTACATCAAAACCCCTCCATATTGAAGCAGAAATTGGTTACAAAACTACAAAAAACACACATACAAGTTCTTTGAAAAGGTGAACGTTATTTTATGATCAAAGCTACAATCATTATGCTCTAAGCAAAATACAAAAGGAATAACATATAAATAGCAATACTACTTACATACATATATATAATATATGGTACACTGTCTCAAAAGACACATTATAATTCGCAATTTCTTTTAAAAAATTACAGTTAATGGAGATCTGTCACAAGAGGACAATGATTCGGAATATTTTTATATTCATTAAAAGGCCGATATTTTCAAAATACAATTCTGAGCAGAAACCACTCTATCATGCCACTACCCATTTTAGGAATTAAATTCTCAATAACATTTTTAAAGGGGATTTGCCTTGACATTTTCAAACAAAATCATAGGCTGCAAAACCAGAGAACCTCCACAACAGCCTTAATTTGTACATTTATCTTTTAAATGTGTTTTATTACACAACATTCTACATAAATTATGAATGCTCTTGTCATTACTGTGATCATTTTTGTGGAAAGCTAAATGATTTTAACTGAAAGGATTCAACATTTTAAACAATTCTGTTTTTTTTTTTTTCTCTAGTTTAGCTTCAACATCCTAGCAAACAAAGAATTACTTCTACAAGTAATTTTAGACAGCAATTGTCCAATTCTACATTACTAGCTTTATGAGCCCTACATTTCGAATATACTTATTTCAGGATTCTCGTCCCCAGCAGCCACCAGTCTCTGCCAAACTAAGCTGCTGCGGGGACTTAGATACTGAATCAAAACTAGTGGTGAACCACGAGAGGGGGTTAAATACTACCCTAGCCAATAGGAACGAGTTGTAGGTCGAGTAATTCTCAGAATTTGTGCATGGAACGCCATCTATTCTATTTATAATTACGGCTGTAGGCTTGACGACACGAGCATTACGAACTATATCAGTCTCTGCCAACCTAAGCTGCTGCGGGGACTTAAATACTGAATCAAAACTAGAGGTGAACCACGAGAGGGGGTTAAATACTACCCTAGCCAATAGGAACGAGTTGTAGGTCGAGTAATTCTCAGAATTTGTGCATGGAACGTCATCTATTCTATTTATAATTACGGCTGTAGGCTTGACGACACGAGCATTACGAACTATGGATGGTCGCCATGTTTCCCAGTCTGTTCCCAGCAGTTATGCTAGTCAGATGTCCGTGTTGGGATCTGCAAGCGAACTTCACATACTCGTTACCGTTCGTCGATTTCACACTGCTAGATCGTGTACACAGTAAGAAACAGTTAGCTTATAGGTATAAAAAAAAAAGTCTTTCATAATTATTTCGACGTGAAACGATGATTTTGCGTCGTGCAATTTAGCAAGCCGGCCGTGGGCTGACGGTTGACACACCAGGGTGATGTAGAGGCAAAGGCAGTCAACTAGAAATGTGTAGGCAGGCTGGTATTTTTTCCGTGCATAATGAGATGTCCCCGTCTCACACTCTTCACTTCACTCCCCAGAATGGACTACCAAATGCAGAGGACATAAAAAAATGTATGAAACTCGAAAAAAGATAGGGTCTGAAGTTCTAATTGTTTCCAGAAAATTATATTGCTGAAAGGAGGTAGGGTTGTCAGTTCTATATATACACCACCTTTAACCAGACAGAAACTATGTGTTCACTGCAAAGAAGGTGGGTTGTGTCTCAGTACCATACCAATTCGACGTATCCTGGGTGCTGCTATTTTTTTTGGCAATGAGTGTATTTTACCAGGAAGTGTCCCAATCTAAAAACCCACCTGCTAATCCTCGCGAATGTATGAGTCGAGGTGGGTGGAGCAGCGATGGGATGTGGAGGTGGGGATAAACTGGAGTACATCAAGAAAACCCACCAGCCTACCTAGAGCTTTTCTCCGCATTTGAGGTCGAGTAGCACACGAGCAATAAGGTTGGCACTGCACTGCCACGTTCATCAAGTGCCCTCATCGCCGCTAAGTACAAAGGCTCTGAACTGACTAGCAGTGTTCTCGTGGCACTGAGTGTACCTATGGGACTTTCAGCAGTGACCCTATTATTTTACTCGTGGAAAGTCTGCAGGAATGTTCAGTGCAGGGCCCTTGAGTAGTTTTGTATGTATTGTACGCGTATATTAAGAGATACTGTGCTTTGGAAAAAAAAAGTGTTTAGCCTTTTTGGAGTGGAGTGCTGTGAAATGATGTTTCTAATGTGTATAACACTTTGAAACTACTCAACAACCCTCGTCTGAAGTGTATGTTCTTTTTGTAGATCAGCACATGGGGCGCACATCATTTAATAGTTTCACGGGAAAATGTGTATTTCAAACTCACTGCACCGCAGTTAAATTGCCGGGTAGGCCTTATGACGGAATCACATAGCCCTGACAAGCATGATACGACAGCCCCGACACAACACTTAAAACTAAGCAGCCAATGAAATACAAGATAGATCTGATGTAAGCCCGACAAATTCTTTCGTCAGACCAGCTATTTTGGATTAGGAATTATTTATATTTTCGTTGTGTCGTGCGGCATGATGCACAGTGTGTACAACCCAGCAAAATGAAATTGTATTGCAACCTTTCCCTACAATAGCAAATATGCACCTTAAAAGTAAAAAAAAATTTGAAAATTACTTTTTTAACTCTTAAAAATAGTAATTTTACCTGTGTGTGCATTAGCGATAGCACAATGTCACCATCATGTATTCCAAATTTCCCTCATGTCCACCGCCTTTGAAACTAGCATAGCCTATCAGTGCCTTCTAAATAATTAGGTAAAATGCCAAGACTGGCATGTTGGTTCTGTCGTGTCGTGCTGTAATTTAAGCAGTCACAGTAAAACTTTAATTGTCATATTGTAGCTGCTGTTTTTGTCGTGTCATGTTGAGTTTGTCGAAGCTATGAGACTCCTGCTTTTTGCAGGGCTTTATAAAGTGCTCAGTTTGCCATGAACAGCCTTTGGTGTTGATTCGAGGCGAAGTAATACTACATCAGCAACATTCAAAGTGTTTACTGGAATCTTATTCTTCTCATTTTTCCAGCATTCCTGCAGCCTCCATTGCAATCCGCGCTGGCAGCACACAGTGGAACTCAGGTGGAACTGTGCACAGGGTGAGCCGCTATATTGCACATCAGCTGTACAGGAATGGATCCACTGACCACGACATAGTTGCCATCAAGGTGAGACATTCGCACGACTTACTAGTGAGTGAAGTGAAGCGATTTGGGTGGCTCTTAACAGCGTGGTCTTGAGAGTCGATGAGGGTGATTGAGGTGATTAAGGAGCACACCGGAATGAAAGGGTGGGGGAAACTGGAGATCCCCAAGAAAATCCGCCGACCAGCAGTATCGTCCAGTACGATTCCCACGTACGAAATTCTGGGGAGTGACCATGCCAGGAATCGAACCCAGTTCACCTTGGTGGGAGGCAAGTAGTCTAACCACTACACCGTGGCCCCTGCTACAAGTGATGTTTATTCATACAGATTGTGAAGATAAATGCTAATACTTACACTGGTGTCCAAAATTAAAGCAACAGACATCCATCCCTTCCGTGTTATCTCCCGAGTTTATAGTGCCACAAGATAGCATCGGGTGATAGTACAGTAAAATGGGAATACATGAAAATACACCCTCATTTTGAACAGATGTCATAGCAAACATGAAAGTGATGATGTCAGTTCCCTACAGAATTATGTGCATAGTTTTTGCCACTATATTAGTCCAATGACAACGTTCACTGTGTAGGCCTACTCATTCAGCTATGGTGCAGAGAAGATGGCGTAAAGACTCGCTGTGGAGGAAGGCTATAGGAAGAATGGAAACTAGACAGTCTTAAACTGATGTGGTCAGATGGCTTAGTGTGCATCGTTCTGTTGTTTCTCATGTGAGTGAGTGAAGAGATTTGGACGCTAAACAGCGAGGTCTTGAGAGCCGATAAGGGTGAAGTGGGGTGAATATGGAGCAGTGCCAGAATAGAAGGACAGGAAAATTGGAGATCCCTGAGAAAACCCGCCGACCAACTGCATCGTCTGGCACAATTCCCACATGCGAAACTCCGGAGTGATCCAGCCGGGGATTGAACCCAGATTGCCTTGGTGGGAGGCGAGCGTATTTAAGGGGAGGGACGATAGGGTCATGGCCATCACCATAAATTGAAGTAGGAGGGGAATTTCTACAATGACAAATAACTAAAAAAATAACTAAAAAGTGGACGGCTCAGAATCTTAACACGAATCGTAAAATGTATGTAGCACAGGATATAGCAATGCCTACATAAAATGTCATGCATTTATAGACCTAAAACGAACGTCACTGAATGAAAATTGCCTAATCACAGAGCTGATACATTCAGAGAGCATTAAAAATAGTTACAAACATGAAAATGAGACTTCTGGTTTCTATGCTGAAACCGTGTCAGCTATACGGGAAAAAATTTTCTGGTGAAAATATTTATTTATAACATACAAATATTATTTAAATGTTTTGTGCAAATTAAATTTTACAAATTCCTACTCAGACATAGGGCAAAACAAATTTTGTAATCGTAATCGCGGCCATAAGTAAGCAGCTGCGTAGGACGCCTAGCTAAAGGACGCATCGAAGACCCCGTGAAACAGTTTCAGTACATATGACAAACATGTAAAGAAACAGAAAATAAATTTTACTGGGCAAATTTTTTTAAGGTAGACTTAAATTATAATTAAAAATAATATTAAAGCATTCTACTAAAATACATGGTTTAAACTCACTATGATTACACCTTTAAAAATTGGCAAAATCCATTGTCGTCTTGTGAAAAGGAAGAAAGCGCGGAGGTAGGGAATATGACTCCTGCTGCATTCGCCCACTCACATCATGACGATCAGAAGATGCCCCTTTTAAAGATTAATGGACTCGTCCGTTTCATGAAATTGCCACCAAGACCAGCATGCACCTGTTTGCAGTTATACGTCAAACTCGCTGACTGCTGTCATGTAACATGGTAGTTAATGTGTGTATGGAGTAGGCCTACTGCTAAACCATGGTCAAGTTTCAAGAATGTCTATCATTGGTTACAGGAAATGGGTATCATTTGATTGTATTTAAGTTGTGATTGTTCTGACTTTAGCAATTAATTCAATTGTATTACTAACACAAGAATTTTAATTATTTAAATCTTATTTTGTGAATACTTTAAGATTGAGTTTAGGAAGGTTTTTTTTACATAATTAGTAATTACAATCTCCAATTAAGCAGGTATAAGTGATTTTACTTGTAGCTTCATGTAGCCTGCGAAGCTTCAATAATTGTGGACCTCCCCACAGAAAATTCTTGTATATGTCCTTGAGTCTTACATTATGTGGTAAGGAGGTTCTGTCGCTGTCCTGCATCTCTGTGCATGACCGTACAACTTTAAAAACAGGGAACCTATAGTTTGTTAGTGGTTTCTTCACACTTTTTTAATCAAACCATTGAAATATTATCCCATGTATGACGTGTTTGGTTGTTTCCTATATATGTCATGTATCTCAATCATTGTATACTTATCTTAACACAAATGTACTCTATGTTTGGTTAAATTGAACTTTTACTTATATTTTATCTATAGATCATAATATTTTATTTATAATTGAGATAAATACAAACAGAGAGAAAATACGTGTGTTGGTAATACCCAGTAAGAAAAAAGCTCTCATGCAAAATAGTATTACACTGAGTGCGCACGAATCCGGTGCGTTGTCCCTTTGATGTAATTTTTTAGACTTGGTTAAGCTTTGTTTAACTGAGGCGGAGGAATATCCTAGAAGCAGAACTTCAGAAAAATTGGAAGTAATCATGAATGGATTATACAATTTCGTTAACTGTTATTGAAATTGTTGTCAAAATGAAGTGATTGTGTGTATGTCATGCAGGTGTGGACGGCTTTCACGCAGCATCCAGTACGACTTGCGCGGACTGGCCAGTCAATAAACCCCAACAAGTACTGCACGGTAGTCGGCTGGGGCATGACTGAGGTACGTGACTGACTGCAAAAAAAAAAAAAACTTATCTTTTAAAGCAAATAAAATATGTATAAGCTGTTCACGGTTAATTGAGCGGTTTTGAAATTGACCATTGAAAAAAGGCCACCACTCCCAACTGCAAATATTTTAACGGGTACACTGACTGTCACACGCCCAGTAAAGTTGACAGCGATGGAGGAAGAGTAGTTCCATGTCTTTGACATTTAGATAGAAGTGTTAGATAAATATTTTGTAATACTAAAATATTTATTTTGCTCACTTTTTTTACATATATAATTGTAAGAAAGAACAAATTTTTAAAATATCAACTATTCTAATAATTTTAGTGCTTCATTCGATTAATTCATGAATATTGAGATCAGGCTCATCACGTTGTTAATTTTACGTATGGTAGAAGAATACACAACATGGTTTCAATTTTTTTTTTGTCTACAAAGAATTAAGCTGAGTCAAAATCTCAATCATCCAATCATAAAAAGATGAAGCTGCTAAGAGTGTTTTTTAAGCTATGTTGATTCATCATATTCTTACGATATTTCCAGTGTGTCTGTCATCAATAAGTAGGGTCATTCAATTTGGTAATTCCATTTCAAAACACTTTAGCTTAGCTTAGATCAACTTTGTTAATGGATAGTTTTAATTGTTAAGAGTGTCAAAATTTTTGCCCGTGAATCAAAGGTGTCAATATCAGAGTGGCTAACTTACTAAGATTGGCTCAGTCAAGTCCCACAAATAAACGTGGCCATTAAGCAACAGAAAGTGGTGTGTGTGTGTGTGTATGATATTGTAGTCTTAGCTAGTGCTGAAATGTTTTCGCCAAAATCGTGGGACCCTAGCAATAACGAAACATTAAAGCCAATGCGACTGCAGTTGAGGAGCTAATTTGCGCTCGCACAGCAGTGCACTGCGAGAGAATTACTGTTCTGCGAGACAGTGTCCATTATGGAAATATGTGCTTAAATTATGATTTCCTCCCATTCTTTTGGTCATTGCATTACTCCGCTGATAATATCCGAAGAGCAAAATGATTCAAAGTTGTTTATTTTACATTCATTCTTTCGAAGAAGCATGCAGAAATAAGTTAAAGCTGAATTCAGGCCCTTCCAGAATAAGCAGTCGAGTAGTCATTGTTGGTTGAACTTGATACTGGGCACGTGGCTGCTGGAACTGCCAGTTATCCACAGCCAATAAATTATAGTAAGCATTTCAGTTCATTTCCCACATTTTTCTTGGAATTAAAGTGTAATAACTATGAATTTATGTACATGACCTGTTATTGTGAACAATGAAAATAGAGTTTTATGATTATTTTGTATGATATAATAGAAAAGTAGAGAATATTTTATGCTGTCAATGTGAAATGAATTTACAAAGCTCAACAATATAATCTAAACTAAATACTCAAAAAATATTTGCCATTTTACGCTTTTGGATACGCATGTATTTTAAATTAAGATAAAATATTCCACTTTGCTTGTGATTTACGCTGTTGACAATTCAAATAATTTGGTGCTGTTAAGTTATCGAGGTTGCTACCTCAATGTCTGCACTCAAAACTACTTTTGTAACAAGGTGACAAAACACTTACCATGAGAAAAAACACGTATTATGCAAGTCTATGCTCCCTAGGTTAAGTAAATGATGAATATATTTACAGGTCCTTCAGGGGTGGTTGTATATTCAACACTCCCTACATATTCCTGAATATTTAATATTATAATGAAAATTAAAAAAACTCTAAACTACCAATTACCACTGAAGATAACTAGCCATCTTGTGTAAATACACACGTCACTGCACTGACTCTAGAGGTGACTCAAAGATCACACGTCACTGTCACTCGTTGCAATCAGATACAGGAATTCCTTCTTCGCCAGTCTCTCGTGTAGCTTTGCCCATGCATGTTGTCAGGTACACAGTAACAGGTAGGCATGTTGCCAAGTATGCACATTATCAAGTACGTGTTTCGGGTTGATGTACTGTGTGATATCTGTTACAGTGAAATAAAGTATGGTTAAAACAAGAGCAGAAGAAAAGACTTCATTTGTGCACAAATTTTTTCTGAGAGGATAATGATCTTGTTATATGTAAATTTTTTTAATGGAAACTAAGTTACAATTTACTATCTTTCATTTTTTTGATGAAAACAAACTGTGCAGCTGCCAAATCTAAACCAAAAAGTGCATTTTAACTTAACTGCACATTTTTTATATAATTAAAATTGTAGCAGTGTTACATGGAACAGCATATGCAACACATCAAACTAGAGATAAGGTAGACTGATTATTCATCTTCTGCACATGGATCCAACAATGACCTACCCCAATGGAACAAAACTGTCAGTCATATGGTCAACCGTAATGAACGTGTTTTTTTTATATCTCAATTTTAAGGGGCCTCGGTTGCTGAGTGGTTAGATTTCTCACCTCCCATCTACTGGGTTCAATCCCCAGCAGGGTCACTCCCAGATTTTCGCAAGTGGGAATTGTGCCGGATGATGATGATGCTGGTCAGCGGGTTTTCTCCAGGATCTCCCATTTCGCCTGCCCTTTCATTTCAGCGCTGATCCATTCTCACCTCGCTTAACCCTCATCGACTCTCAAGACCTCGATGTTACGAGCCGCCGAAATCTCTTCACTCATTCACTCAATTTTCATTTTCAAAAGACATGCTCTTTCATATCAATAAAATACTTTTACAAATTTGAATTCAATCAAACTGCATTACAAATTGTTTAGAGGAAGTACAGATAATTGGCACAAAAGAAAACAAAATATTAACACATTTGTGTTGAATAAGACTATTGTTACTGGTGTCAAAAACACTTTGTTGTTATCCATTACGAATACGCCATTCTATGCCTATCCACATACACCTCAAAGCACTTATTTACTAATTAGTGTTCTAACCTCAAATGCAATCCATGCCTTTTTGCGAGACGTATTGGTAGAAAAGCAGTTCAATGTTGGGACACGGAAGCTGGTTGTGTGCATCCAGCAAGATTGGTCTACCTCATATTTAGTCTATGCAACACTTTGGCTAATATAAAACTGATACTAAATGTATTTGATAGTTCGGCAGTGTATTAGTTTACAGTACATGATATAAGTGGGTATAAGGTACAAACTAACAGGGTGATACTCTGTGGCTCACCTCTAAGCGGGAGTCATGAGAGGTCCAGAGAGAAGAGGAGGCGCATAAAAGTCAGATATTTTTGGACCATTATTTTCATATGTGTGTGTGTTTCAACAGTTTGGATTATCGACCTTCCTGAGGCAAGTGACAGTGCCTAGCATGAGCAACGAGCAGTGCAGACGATACTACCACTCTGTCCGCATCACTAATGGCATGATGTGCACAGGCCACCCGTCGAAATTGATGTCTCCCTGCGAGGTATGATTACAGATGAGCTGGAAAAATGTTCATGCTGTTTATATTATGTGTGACTATGTGTATTAGTTACATGACATGTCAGAAGTCATGGGACAGCGGTATACAATTCCATGGTGTCACCATATGGTGATATCTTGGAAGTGTCCTGATCTGTAAAAGTAGTGCTCCGGCATTGTTGAAATTAGGGATGGGATTCTCGATACAGTGATACCTTGATACCATCAATACTTTATAGTATCGAGTATCACATGACATTATCCAAAAGTATTGATTTTACACCCATTTTCTCATACAATAATTACGGTACGAGCGTATCACAACTCTCGGAATGTGTACGATCCTTTTGAAAAGCATACCATAATTTAATCATTTAATACACATTTTCTTGTGCCATAATTATGGTACGATTGTACCATAACTTTTGGAATGTGTACGATACTTTTGAAAAGCATGCCATAATTTAATCTCCATCTGCCGGGCATTTCGATACACCCATAAAATCTTACCTAGGTCCAGTGATTCGCATGATATTAACAGTAACTTATAATTAATACCATAATTATCTCGGCTGGTAGCGAGCATTCCAAAGCTTCCCACAAGCATTCCGAAAAGCCTTTGCTGGTCGAGTTTTCAGTGTAATGTGGGTTTTTATATAGTGTCAGTATGTGTCAATAATGTTAGTAAAAAGAGCAATTTTCTTGGCAAAGTTTGTTTGTCTTCATGACAATTTTAATTTGGTATCGAGAAAAGTATCAGTATAGAGCATCGTGAGAATGTTTTGGTATTGAAACTGTATCGAGTATCGAGAAAATGTAGTATAGATCCATCCCTATAGGCCGTTCACGGTAAAGTGAGCACTTTTGAAGCCCTAGTTACTTTTTTCTTTCAATAAATTTATATCCTTCCACAACTTGTTAATGTAAACCCTGCCATGTGAGTAATAAACACAGTGTATACATTCACCATACCCAGAACCAAGAGTCAGAGGCCACAATTAAATGTATTTACTGTTTATTATGTCTGATGAAACAGCTTCATAAAGTGCTCACTTTACTGTGAACGGACTATAGTTGAAATGCTTGGTGGCCACTTGCAGTCTTTTACATACCCCCACGACGATGGGATATTCCAGCAGGATAATGCACCATGTCATCATGCCCAAATTATCCAGAATTGGTTCGAGAAGCATTCTGGAGAGTGTCAACTGCTGTAGCCACCTCGTTCGCCCAATATGAATCCCATGTAGCATTTTTGGTACATGTTGGAAAGGTTCATTCACACCAAAGGTCCTGCATCTACAAATTGCAGAGAACTGTGGTTAACTTACCAGAGAGCATGGCTCAACAACTCTTCACACGTGTTTAGTCCACTTCTGGAAGCAATGCAACAATGAGTTGCTGCATTTTGCCGGGCTAGAGGAGCGCCTACACGATCCTAGACTCCTATCTCACGACTTTTGGCATGTCAGTGTATAAGTTGCTGCTATAAAGGTGTATTGCTATCCTAGTCATGTTTCCAATAAGATTAATGCTAAACACTACATTTAGGTTCCCAAGAGCTCAAAATATAATGAAATGTTTACGTATATAAGTGTACGAATGAACAAGTTTTTAATATCAACCTTTCTAATCATTTTAGTGTTTCATTCAACCAATGCATGAATATTGTGACCAGGCCAATGTTAATTTTACGTATGGTGGAAGAATACACAACGTGCATACAATACTTTAAAAAGTGCTTAGTTTACTGTGAACAGCCTATTCCATTACAGACTGTGGTTTATCGTGGGAAAATTTAACTGTTTCGTAGGATTAAATGTACTGTACAAACATCCAGCTGTTTTCTTTCCTTATGTGCTATCATGTGTATAGACACATTCATTGGGCCATTTCACTGGGCCTATAAGTATTCTGGTACTCTACAGCAGAAAGTTTGTGGTTGGTCTACAAAGAACTAAGCAGAGTCAAAATCTCAATCATCCAATCATAAAATGATGAAGTCAATGCGACTGCAGTTAAGGAACTGATTTGCGCTCGCACAGCAGTGCACTGCGAGAGAATTACTGTTCTGCGACACAGAGTCCATTATGGAAATATGTGCTTAAATTATAATTTCCTCTCATTCTTTTGGTTATTGCCTCACTTCGCTGATATCCAAAGAGCAAAATTGTTTAAAGTGGTATGAAAGTTTAATACCAAGAAAACAGCTAAATAACAAAACATTAGCAATTTAATTGTTACATATATTTACATATAACTGCGCAGACAAACAATCTAATTGCAGGATGTATTGCATTTGTGTGTATATACAGAAGACAACCACTTGGAGTCACATACATCTACACAGAGAAATAAAAAAAGACGTGTAAACTTTTTTAATGGTGCTGTATCGTGTACTTTCCCAGTGTAAAATATATTAACACACCTGTGAGCCATTATCATTATCATATACATCTCTCAAACATTGAATATGTCTGCATAGGACATACACCTCTGCATCTAGTTCTATCCTGACTAGGGATGGGATTCTCGATACTGCAATACCATCTATACTTTATAGTATCGAGTATCGCAAGAGAATATCCAAAAGTATTGAATTTTAACGCATATTTTCTCATACCATAATTATGGTACAAGCGTAACATAACTCTCGGAATATGTATACTTTCAAAAAGCATACTTTAATTTAATAATTTAATTCACATTCTCATGCCATAATTAAGGCACGAGTATACCATACCTTTTGGAATGCATACGATACTTTTGAAAAAACATGACGTAAATTAATCTGCATCCGTCCGGCATTCCAATACACCCATAAAATTTGACCTAGGTTCAATGGTTTGCATGATATTAACAGCTACTTTTAAATGCATACCATAATTATCTCTGCTGGCAGCAAACATTCCAAAGCTTCCCGCAAGCATCCGAAAAGCCTTCGCGGGTCGAGTTTCCAGAGTAATGTGAGTTTTTATATAGTTCCAGTGTGTGTCAATGACATTAGAAATATGAGCAATTTTCTTGGCCAAGTTGTCTTGTGTTTATGACAATTTTAATTTGGTATCGAGAAAAGTATCAGTATAGAGTATCGTGAGAATGTTTTGGTATCAAAACTGGTATTGAGTATCGAGAAAATGTAGTATCAACCCATCCTTAATCCTGACATCAATTTTCATTTTGCACTTTAACCCACTCAATTACCCTCTTCTCCACATGTCTCCTTTTACGCTGGGGTTGCAGTAGTGTAGTGGTCACACTGCTTGCCACCTATCTAGATGAACTGAGTTTGATTCCTGCCAGGGTTCGCGTGTGGGAATTGTGCCGGACAATGCCACTGGTCGGCGGGTTTTCTCGGGGATCTACCGTTTCCCCCACCCTTGCAATGCTCCATACTCACCTCACTTCACCCACATCCCCTTTCAAGACTTCGCTGTAAGAGACACCCAAATCTCTTCTCTCCTCTCCAATACCTTTTTACTTGATAAAATACAAGTTCATGATGTTCCAAATTCAGAATAAAATATAATAGATAGTAGTATTATGTGCATGTGACCTAGTCTGAACAATATTTTGTATGTGATGTGTTCACAAAGTATATATCCAGCATCTTCTTTAGTTTACGAGAAGCAACACCAAAATTAAAAACTTGTACATTACTTCAGACTAATGTGAATATGTTGCCTGTGCACTGCAGGGTGACTCAGGTGGTCCATTAATGCTCGACGGCCGCCAGGTAGGGATCATGTCATGGATAGAGAACTGCATCCCCACCAATATGCCTGCCGTGTACACACGAGTGAGCCACTACAGAGACTGGATCTCCAAGACCACTGGGATATGAACTCTCCACAATCTCACAACCTAGGACTAACATTTAAAACTGGAAAAAGAAGCTGTCAATAAAAGTATTTCTGTTTTCTGCCTGAAATTCTACACTCAGTATATGTAGTACGATAATCATGATTAAATATAAAATTGTCCTATTTTCAAGAATGTAAAGTATAATAAATAGTTTAGATGCAATTACCTATGATACTCTTTTGTAAGCATAGTGTAAATATGGCATAGGCCGTTCATAGTAAAGTGAGCACTTTTTGAAGCTGTTACATCAGACATAATAAACAGTAAATACATTTCATTGTGGCCTCGGACTTTTAATTTAGGGTATGGTGAATGTATACACTGTGTTTATTACTCACATGGCAGGGTTTACATTAACAAGTGGTGGAAGGATGTAAATTGGTTGAAAGAAAAAAGTAACTAGGGCTTCAAAAGTGCTCACTTTATCGTGAACGGCATATAAAATGCTTCACTTATACCATAATGTTGCAATGAGGGGAATCATGCAATGTCTCTTATTTATCCTCATGTCACACTCAGCAATATTCATAAAAGCAAAACTAACTATCAAAACCCAATATATGTTAACCTATCACAAAAATGTGATAAAATGCCATGGCCAAATTCTGGCAGTGCTTCTGGATGGTGGCTCAGATAAAAGAGCCAGTCACCAAAATTATAAACAAAGCCATGTATGTTAGACAAAATAGTTGTGGTAGTTTGGTTGAGCGAATTAATTACATATATTATAATGAAGTACAAATTGTAGCACAAGTAGGCCTACTACTGTCTCAATTATTTACAATAAAAAAAAAATTAGATATAATTTTTTACATGAAACAGTTTATTTTTCAGTAACTAACACTACTACTATATCATGGGTAAAACAGTGACAAGTGCTGGTATTTTGTAACGTTAGCTCAACTTAAATCATTCCTACTTAAGTTTTACAAAAAAAAAATGCAATGATATTTTTTCATAAACTATTTCCAGTAATCCCCATAACGTATGAGCTGAAAAATGTGAACTGTTAATATTTTATGTACTGTCTTCACATTAAGTCAGACCCTTGCAGTTTATGTGTTGTTTCCCATATGGCTAGTTAGTAATAATATAAGCTTGCACTCTTTATCAAAACAATTTTTTTTTATCTATGTTTAATTTTCCAACTAAACATGTTTAGTCTGAAGTACAGAATTTAGGATGACCAGTGAAGATGACAACCATTAACAACCCATGTCATATTTTATACTCATCTTTCATGTATCAATCCACACATATAGCAACACACAGACCTAAGTTTCTGAGTGATTGCATTCAAAATACTACAATTTTGAAATCACCAAAAATAAGTTGACTGTTTCTGTTGCCTTAATTTATTTTATTAAGTAATTAAATGTCTTATTTAGGGTAATATGAGGTGTAATGTACAAATACGAACTCTCACTGATGATTGTTGTGATGAAAGAGATGTTGATGCCGGACTTATCTGGCACATTATATTTTCAAATTTAACCAACTCGTGAATAAAATGCATCTGTGATGCAAGGACAAATGAGTTTGGAAATTCAATTAAATATTGCGTCACTCTCACCAAATTGCAACAATCCAAAAATTATGAAGTTTTTCTTACCAAAAAGTTTATTATTATAAAAAACGTTTACATAATTCTGCAAATCAATATAAAGAAAGTTTGGTAAAGTGGTACGGACTGGCCAGATACAGCTTTGACAAGACATGGCATTGCTACACTACTACATAAATTATAATGAAAACAAATTGACAGGAATGTAGGGTTCCTTGAAGCAGATGCGACAGTAAAATTATGGGTCTTTACAGTTATCATCCCTGGACATAAGAATACGTCTTGAGAATCACCATCTACAATTACTGATATCAATAACGTGCTGGGAACAAGTCGTGCCAAAGGGGGGTTGTAATGCTTCAACCTGTCAGTACCAGCTCTCACTGAGATGGGCTTCATCCACCAAGAGCACAAATCAGTCACTGGCAGTACAATATGCTTGCCTCAAGGTTCCCCGAGTGCCTTTAAGCCATCAGAAGCCAACGCAAGTGTATTGGGACACATCATTGTTTGCAAAGACTATCTGTGATCTGAACTCACTGTTTGTAGGATAAGTGAGGCTGTGCAGTATATCTGCCTACTAAGTGATAATGGTAGTATCAATATACAACTAAAGGAAAATATTATTTGCACATGGCACAGTCAAGAAAAATCATAGACGGCCAAAAAAATGCACAACATAAGGCTGAAGCGCGTCCTACTTTCAGATTAGTTGATGGAGTGCTGATTGCCCTCCCGATTCATCTGGAAATCCTTCCGCGGTGTGTTTTTTCCTAGTTTAGCCCAGTGGGTCATGGAAGGTGCAGTAAGAGGCCGCTTTGTGGGAGGATCCCATTTGAGGGAAGGGGAATCAAACCACAGAGTGAGCTGAGCCGTGAGTGTCTCCCAACTGGGGAGTACACTCTTTATCACTACAAAGGCTGCCAAGATGCGGGACGCCAGTAGTCCCAGGGGAGGGGGTAATGACAGTACCGTTTAATTGATGAGCATGGATGATACCAATGGAGGGAGGGGTGCTATACATAAGGGTCGTGTTGGTCGTCGGTTTGGAACGTAGTTCAAAAGGGAAGTGGCGACAGGGGGTTCTCCGAGTAGCCTACACAGAGAGTTTAACTCTGATAATTTTTCCCAATGCTAAACAAATCATACACATCCTTCGAACTATTTCTCTTTCAGCGGATTTGGGAGGCGCTATGGTTACCGTAGGTGCAGGACGTTCACGTGTTCCTTATCTTGCCACGGCCAACAAGCACATAGGTATGTGTCTAACTTGGACTCGTGGTAGAGGGGAATGAAAGGTGAAATGGGCCGAGGTTCAAACTCATGTTCCGTAGGTGGGGGCGTGGCCTCACATTCAGTTCCTACCTCTGAATGTACTTTAATCACCCTCTGTCTCGCCCGACGTTCTTGCTGTCGAATGCGACTCTGCGTCCCACCTCTTTTGTTGGGCATTTAGATTACAACTCACAACAATAAAAGCACAACAATAATGAACAGAGAACTACTGTTAAAATAATGGTAGTCAATGAACTGCGGTTTATCGTAATATTTATTATTACGAAATATAAAAATGGGGAATCTTAGATGGATTATAGACGTTAACTAAAAATGAAATAAGCTACGTAGAACTGTAGGCAAAGGTAAGCCTCGTAAAATAAGTATCCAAAATTAGTCTGATTAAAACGTATTTAAAAATTACGTAAATTACGCTCTTTACAGGGTTTCCTCTTAAAAGGGGAATTTATCCAGAAGGGTTCAAATGTCGCAAATACCTGCTATCGTGGAGTCAAAGGAATGACTGGGGTAAAGGGGGGTACACGAGGTGGATGTCATGGATAACCTCTGGAGAGAGAGCCGTCCTTGCACGGTTGGCTGGTATGGATGAGCCTTCACAAGCTGCAGGGTTGACGCAGCCTTCACAAGCCACTGGGAGATGCTGCCTTCACAAGCTGCTGGAAGAGTGCAGCCTTTGCAAGCCACTGGAAGCCAGCCTTTTCAAGCTGTAGGAGAGGAGAGAGGTCTTGCGCAGACCAGGGAGTGCTCGCTGACCTATAAGGCCGGCAAGCCCGGCGTCTCTGGTGAGAGGCGTGCTTGTGCCTCCTTATATAGTAGAAAATCCTTCGGATCAGCAATTTTCTGGGGGTGCGGGGTAGCGTAGCCTTTCATCGCAGCGGTTGGTTTATCGGGTTGTAGCAGTGCCGCTCATTTCTTTTCTCCCTGCATGGAGACGACTACAAATTTATCCACCTCGGCCCGAGGCTGGCGGGTGTGACGTCACAGGGCAGCAGAGGTGCTGTGATCCCATGGTGTCGCTGGAACTTCCTTCTCAGATAATTTCAGGGTACTGGTCCGTCAAATAAAATTATATTTATTCAAAAGGGTGGCGATCACATGCCTGGTTCTGGGCGGGCATTACAATTCATAAATAAATACATTAATCATCTTTACGTCCGAAGCTGTCCAATGCATGGAGTACCTTTTATCTGCACGTGAAAAGTACCCTGCCACTGTTTGTGACTTGCCCCGAGCTCTTGCCTGCCTCGTTTATGGGGCGAAGTCACCCACAGAGAGCGCAAGCGCATTGCGCAGCAATGTGGCATGCGCCTAGGCATAACAAGCAACAGTTAGTAAAGTCTAGCTCAAGCCTAAGGTCTGAGAAAGCATTAACCTCAATAACAAATTTAAATACTTTTCCATGATGATGAACCTAAATATTTAAACTATTGTAATCTCATGCAAATCTCTCTACTACGGTAAAGACACACAATGTCTCTCCCTCTTTATTTTCTTTGCCGTCATACCCATGTAGTCCAGGTCCCTAACCCAGGCTTAACCCTTCCATCAACAGCACCTCGAGACAACTCCCAGATGGCAGCAGGCCCAGTAACAGGCAGACTATCTTAGGGTTATATGCATACAGTCAGTGGCTAGGAAAAAACAGAGCCTCCTCTTAAATAATGTTATTGAGAATGCAGATATATGGGACAAGGTGATAAGCTTTTTGCAGAGTTTCACCATAAACTACTGCTTAAGGCAGTAACCTGCCTGGTGTTTGCTTAAGGCGGTAACCTACCTGGTGTTTGAAATGCAGTGCACTATGTTTGGAAAACACATTATTTCATGAAAGTATTAAATGTTTCTACAATATATTTACCTATGAAAAGAAATAAACTAACCAAACATGGAGGGAACGGTACTTTCAAGGTATAACACACACCATAAATATCATTTTGGAGACCTCCTCCAACATTCTTATAAAATACTTTTTCAGACTGCTGTATCTTAAAACATACTACCCAGACAGAGCCAAAATTTCAATAGGAGCCTACATTGAACCCTGCTACATACTTTCCAACAATAAAATGGTAGGGTCACCGCTTAAAGTCCCATATTTATAAAGAGCACAATGAGAACTCTGCATGCTAATTCAGAGGCTTGTGCATAGTGACGATGGTGCAATTGAGATGCAAAGCAGTGTTTCCCTTATCGCTCTTGCATATCTGGGCCTCAAACGTGAAACTAGCTCCAGGATGGCGACCCCCTTAATCAACTTTGTCCAAAACTCATAACTGACCACAGTTACACTCTTGACTTGTCCCGCAATCACCTAACACTTTAAGGTGATGTATCCAGCCACAAGCCATTCATGTGGTCAGTGACTATTAAGCTGCAGCATATAATTTGGTACTCCCATTTCTCCTCGTCTCTTTCACCTCACACCAAATGTGCTGTTAATGTTGAAATCAGCCACTCTCTATCATGCTAGCAAGCAATCCTTGATCATCATCACTCAATGCAATATCGTACAGGACTATCATTACTCCTGTAACTACATGCTAAATCATAGATGAGAAAGCAAGATTATATTACTGCAGTATAAATAAACAAAACATAAAGTCTGCAATAATTTTATTTATACAATGTTACACATTGTCCTTTGGCCAAAAATTTCTACAGCTTAATATAGCTATTGAACTACCCAACTCAACAAAGATATATATTAAATATATATTAATGTATATATTAGTTATTCTGAAAGGCATATAATTTATAGTACTCATAAGTTAAAATTGTACAAAAAGTTTTATATACAAAACTTATTTTAACAATTATTCTACTTAAATGCAAATTTTTTTTTTCACAGAAATTGATCAGGCACATTATTACAATTTCAGAAACATAGCATATGTATGCTCAGAAATATTTAAAACAATTCAGTATCAGTCACACAGGTGCAGTGCAAGTTTCTGTCTCCAAAACTCAAAGCACTCGACAAAGCTCTGCATAGTTTAAAATTTCCTTCTACTTTGCACACTTTCAAAAAAAAAATCTAAGCAAATAATCCTTTACCACTAGACATAATCACGAATTGCATTTTAGCTGTGAATGGTCTATGCATATGATAATCATTTGAAAAACTTTAACTGGTTATTATTATGAAGTTTAAACATTTTGATTCTGATCGTTGATTGGCAAAGTTGGACGGAAACTATTTGAAAGAATTTTTTTTTGTTAAGAAAAATATGTAGCAAAAATAATTTATGCTGAGAGGATGTATTTCTGCAATCACTGTGTTATATGCGAAGTTACCTGTATCATTACATTATATTTATTATGAATGTTATAGCGATGCTCTTGACATTTTTCATATTTCTTTTCAGGAAAGACTTTCTTTAATGTGTACATCAGAAAAAATTTTAAAAATTCGAATTTTACTTCATTTTGATGTACAGAAAAAAGTTAACTTTTGGAAAATTAATTATTATAATTTTATGTTATGTCACACACATCCAAATATTATCATTAAAATATGCAAATTAATTAATATAACAATTCAGTATTTTGTCTTTTAAATCACAGTGTTCAGCGTAGAAATATTGTTAGTTACGTGCATTAACTTATCCTTTAAAATTGGTACAACTATTGTTATGAAAGTAAAAAATTTGTAAATTGCATTTTTATGCATTTTATCACACATGACGATTTCTTAAAACAGAAGCATTTTGTGTATGATGGAGGGATTAAAATAAAAAGTAGTGGTAAAAGATGACTGAAAATTTGCATACACAATGATAAAACACAACTACATTGTGTTGACAGGCAAGTGAGGCCTCGGGAAAAATTGAAGTTACAAAAATTTAGAATGTATGTCCATGAGTTCCACAGAGAAAACAAGGAAAGAAGTAGAGTAATGCTATCCCCTTCTTCCTCAATATTTTCGTTTTAATATGAATCAGAACGTCTACAACTTAGGCTTCCTGGCAGTTCTGAAAGTTGTTTCGACAGCAGCTGTTTTTGGCAGTAGCTCAACCACAATTAACTAACTAAAAAGTTTTGAAATCAACCTTTCAAAAATAAAATTGGTCTGAGCTGCAAATACGTATTTTAACAGTCGTATTGATTCATATACTCCCAGTGTATTAAGCAGGAATGTAGAAAAAGTAGTTTCGTAAATTAACACACAAAACTAAGTATATTAGCATGTCAGTAACATATCTAGAGTCCTCAAAATTCCACAGTAACACATGACCAGCGTATGAATAAAGTCACAGAATCAACTGCAATGTTGATTTTGTGTGTGATGGAAGGTTACAATGTTTAGAAGCAAAGCAGGCGGCGAGCAGTGCCTATTCACAAATTTTTCACATATTTTTGCTCATAATAATGAACAAGAACTATGAAAATAGAGAAAATTTTCTACTCCTGTAGATATTTATTTAAAAAAAAAAATTTTTATAACTCTACATAGGATTTAGTAGTTGTTTCATCCTCACCCACCTTTCCAAGAAATGTCACCATACGCAAACCTGCGATGACAGACGTTTCAGAAATTACTGCGCTTTAAGAAGGAGCAAGATAAACCACAGTTCGCATGTACCCTTTAGTTTCCTTCACGTCACCTTCTGCTACAGTCTTTCACATAAAAATTAAGATGTTTCATTCTAACATCGTAACACCATCTACAAAGGTAAAAACTTTGTTCACAGCCATACAAAGGTGTTTCTTCCAAAAAAAAAGTTATGTAAAAAAAGAAGCAAAATTAAAAACAAACATTGCACCACACATAACAAAAATTAACAGGTTGTTGAGGAATTATGAACTTTCCTCTTAAAATTAAAATTAGATTATGAATGATTTATTTGTGCACGAGCAATGAACTCAACTAATCATTCATTTTAAAGGCTGAGTAAAAATTATAATTTTAACAGGCACAGTTGTGGTGTTCAGCAGATAAAATTGAAAACAGTGTTTGAGGGACGTATAATGTCATCTTTAAGTCCTACACCAGAGAAAATGTTATATTACAATATATACACATATTAAATCAAAACAGGTTTTTTAAAGCATATATTTTACAGTAAACAGGATTTATGCTTTCTTTGAATTTATTTACTTTTAATCCACAACTTTGGTTTTAAGATATTTCAGGTATTACTAAATAAACCACAGCCTTCTAATAGTACATTTTAGTGAACATATAAGATATTTGTTCAACAAAAAGAAAGTTATAATTAAAATTAATAATTGGTCCCTTCACTTTCAAACTGTACATATAAAACATAAATATGTATAGAAGTTTTAAACAAAATAAACATGATTTAAACTATGGCAAAGTAAAAATAACAAATTTACTCAAAATTATTACACTCCACAATTTGATATTCACTTTAAAAATCCATAACATTCGAATGTTATGTTCCACTATAAAACTTAAAACTCTACACATTCTACAGACATACCATATTTTCACATGCTTGAAACTTACTTGTATCAGATACAAGCTCACATGATATAATCTATAAAAAGTACCAATTTGCCTCATTCTCAACTCAAAGTCAAAAATAAAAAATGTGCTGAGTTTTGTACAGTATCAAATTCAGTTCCTTCGACTGAATCTACTTGTACTGATAATGTGAGTCAAACATATACATAATAAGTTGCCCTTGCTACTTTCAACAATTCATAATGTTGCAAACAATTATAACAAATAGATATTTATTCCTGTTTTATGATAATCAAAAGCAACCACATTACCTTCAAATAACACATACCATACTTAACTATTTTGCGCAACAATACAACACTGGCCGAGTCACAGTTAATGGAGAAATGAGATAAGTACAAACTTCAAAGGCATTTTGTTTAATTGCTGGACTAAATTAACAAAAAACCAAACTCCCAAAACATCACATCTATTATGCCCCAAGTGCAAGAGAGAGTTACCCGTACCACAAATCACCTACTAAAACTACAACAGCAGTTGTTTATTATTAATGTAAGAAAAACTATGATTTTAATTCCTAAGAAACAAATTTTTAAAACAGCACGACACTGGATTGAATTCTCCACTACGAACACAAACAGTACGTGTTTCATTCCAGTATGTATATAAACCAGTGGCAGCTCATAATGGATGCATTTGATGCACTGTTTCACCTAAAGTTTAAAATTAGAATTGATTTTCTTTTCTGGTAACTTTTCTGTGTGATTTATTCCACCCAAAACCTACTTTAAAAAAAAAAAAAAAAAAAAAAAATATATCTTAGAGCTGTCTTTTACTAAGGGATTAAGCGCATGACCACAGCAAGGCTTCTGGGGACCCACAGTTCTGGGTTGGGCTTCCCCTGGTGCATACACATGATTTGCATTTATGTGAAAATGTTGTGGACATAAAGTGTGAAACAGTAATTAAATCACTTGAAATAATAAGACACTCTAAGGTACACAGATTCATGGCTTATTTATAGTCTGCAGAAACAGTACATATTTCAGTCACTCAGTGCAGTAATGCCACTGGACAAAATCCTGGGAAGGGTGAAGGGGCAGAATAACATAGGGGCCCCGGATCATGACCCTACCTTGCTGCGGCACTGAATGAACACTACTAGAATACACAGCTAACAGTACTGTTAACATGCTAGCCAGTTTCCCTCATAAGCGCAGAACTAGAAAGCAAAAATATGGTAATATAGATAGTTTTTGAGGGAACGACATTTGAAAACTACATATGTTTTCTATTGCATTGAAGGGCTCTGGCAGCCCTTAACCGTTCTTTGCAAATACCCTAATGCTTTGCTTGTGGCAACTTGGGTCACAAATCAATACCTAGTATAAAAGGAAGTCCCTGGTTAGCATCTGTCTGTATGACCGCGCTAATCTTGAGAACCACTGAGCAGATTTGGATGCTGTTTTTACTGTAATAATCTGCATTTATCGAAGAAGGTATAAGTGAATTACGTCGGGAACAAAATTTGCCGCCAGCACGCTCTCATGGAATATGCTGTCTTATCCTTTAAAGATACAACAAAATCATGTACGAAAGAATTGTGTAAAATTAAATTATCTACAAAAAATTAGTGGTAGCAAACAAATGTAGAATTCACTGGTTTTTCTAAACATAAAAAACTTCCTTTTTATCAAAATTAATTAATTCATAATTAGAACTGTTTAATGTAGATAAGAAATGTTCTTTACATCATATGATTATCACCAATAATTTAAAAGTTATGAAAATTTTTGTAAAAATGTAATTTCTAAAATCGAGACAAGTGTGCACAAGCCTATATGTGGGTGGGGGTGGCGGTGTGGAGTGTGGCTATGCCGTGACAAGAGAGGTACAAGGGGGAATGTGTATGAGGCAAGCGTGCGGCCCCATATGCCACGGCAGACATAAAAAACTAAATTGTACCCGGGTGAAGCCAGGTCGGATCGCTAGTAATCATAATAAGTTGCCAATTGTAGGCATTCTGCACTGAACATAGGCCTGTGTATAGCAAATTTAACACACTGCTTGCCCCTTAAAACTGTAGATTTATAAGTTTTTTAATATTTTTGCCATGGAATGCCATGAGTATGGGTGTCATGATGCCACACCACTGCCAATAAGTTAGTTTCCTGCAGTAATAATTTCTTGCATGCTATGGTAATACACTTTTTTTCATGTGTGCACACTGCACATGACAAATGAGTGTTTAAAAGTCCTGTACAGAGTCCTCACTTGGTCTCAGCAACCAATAAGCAAACGATAATGTCTCGCGTGTACAGAGGGCTGTCCAGCCTAGCTTGCTACCAATTCAATCTGCGAAATAGTTGGGACTCTAAAAATAAGTATAGGGTACAATTTGTAGCAAGAGTCTATACCAACTGTCCACCCCAAGATGTTACACTTCTACATGATAATTCCGAACCTACAGACTCTATCATTTTGATTTATAATTCAATACCAAAGTATGTAGCATACAAATACACCTCTATGTTAATTTAATGGACATGTGATATACCCTGCAGTGCTCACAACCAACAGTTTAACACTTTGTTCTCTGTTATCTTCATTCTGTGTGGCTGAATAAAAAAGGAAATGAGTTTCGGCCTATCGTGGCAGCTAATGAACAGATAACCTCTGCTTGAGTACTTAAAGGACTGTGGAGTCTAGCTTGGTGCAATCTTTAATTGCAAAATGGTGGTGTGTCTATCCACACCTCGCAAACTGCATTTTTCAGTTCTTTCTCTGGAGCATTTCCCCCTCACACACACGCACATTGCTTCAAAATGCACTGCATTTAACTTTTTCGAACGTTATAAGAAATACTTTTGTTTGGGGAATTAATTTTAACAACTGCTGATAGTCTGCAGGATTTTGAAATACACACACACACACACACACACACACCTGTCAGTGAAACATATGTCTATATACCTTAAAAACCAACTTTTTTGAGGACGACCACATTTTGCAGCACCAGGGGCACCAAATTTTCTACAAGACCTTGCCTCCATCTCCCCTCCCCATAACTCGAAATGATTCCAAACCTCTGGAAACAACACACCTACAGCCCAACTTGGCAATTAATAATTATCATTTGTTCTTCACTTACTATCATATATAAGATGGCATGATTTTGACAGTCAGTGAGTGGCAACTTGACGTATACAAAACAAACAAAGTGCCGTTTACAAAATCGTGTATCAGCTGATGAACGAACGGACAAAAGTTCATATTTAAGTTGGCTATTCTGAGTGTGTTGCCAATGCACATCAGAAAAGTACAAAATACGCGGTAGCAAAGAGTTCCTAGATTAATTAATACATTTTATTTTACGTGGTCACAAATCAGCGGTTGTAGGTGTTACAAATTAATCTTCATGCTGAAGTAGTAATGTACAGGTGTTCAAAATTAAACACAATAAGATGATTCATAGCTGAATTAAATGTGACTTCAAACCTTAGATCTTTTCTTGTTGTATTCCAAACTGTCCATCCATGCTTTCTATATGTGCTTGATATTAATTCCAAAAGCATACAGAAATACTGCATCATAATATTGAATTATTTTTCAAATAATTTGACGAAATATATTTCTAATTTGTTTCGTTTCGAGCCAGTAATAAAAGAAAAGTCAAGTTTTAATAAGCAGAATTTAGAGGCGGTAAACCAGCTGCTACCTGTTGGTACCACACACGGCTCACACGCTGACCGTGTCGTGTGCGTCATCTTTGGGCTCTTTCTTGAGCCTAACCAGTTATAAAGCTGAAATTAATATATTTCGTATGTAAAATAACAAATTTACGAACCGATACCAATAGTTTTATTTTCCGCGAGCTCTGCGTAATTTTTAAAGTAACATATATTTTGTGTACAGCAATTTTGATTACTAGTAATTTATATTGGGCCAATAATTGTTCGTCTATGTCCTAAACACACCATGTTCTTTCCCAGAAACCCATTCCCTTGTTTTCTCGTAGCCTCCAATTGCGGCACCAGCTGATGGCGAAAGGATACATAAACTACATGTAAACATTCGTTGAACTGTCAAAATCTTGCCATCATACACGACACAGACAGTAAAGTGATGTCTTGCTAACAGAGTGGTTCTGTAATGGCGACGACCTGAAGGCAGAATCAAGGAAATGTCTCCAGATTCAGATGACAGACTTCTATCAATAAAGGTAATCTAGAAACTTGTACCATGAGAGAAATGTTAACATTGACATACGTAACACTGAAAATTAAATAAGATGTTCAACATTTTCTTAAATAAAAATTAACCTTTTTTTTTTTTTTTTTTTTTCTTACCTACTATCTGAATATACTTTCAGTGTTAACAGCAATAGGTTAGAATGATATAATTTTTTTTTGCTGCTGTCCCCATCCTTTGCTTATTTTGGATCCAATCCACTTGGCTGGCTATCAAGAACTTACATGTGCTTATCCTATGCTAGATGCATTTTCAATGAACAACAGACAACAAATATTTGTTTAACTAAACTTAAAAATTGAAACTTGAAATAAAAAAAAATTACCTTTTACATCACATGTACCTATTTCAAACAAAACCTAATTTTTTGATAGATTAAATTTTAACTCTACATATATCTAGGTCCCTACCCCAGTTCTCGTTTTTCCCAGAAGGCACAGAAGTGTGATTCCATCATGGCTGGTATGGTTACTACCAGTGGCAAAACAATGTTTTCAACTTAGGAGGAGACACACCACTAGACCCCCCCCCCCCCCGACACCTGGTGAGGGAAAGCGCAACCCTATAGGCACCCTCTTACGACATTTTTGTTTCTCTTCTATAGTTCATTTTGTGTGATCAAAACCTAAACTATATGCTGCATAAAAGATAGAGAAAACTCTAGACTCCAAAAGTGTAAATGTATATAAGTACCTCAAATACATTGCAGTCGTTCCTCGACTTTCATACACCCGAAATAGCAACCTACCAACATATTGATATATCACTGTTGGTTGCTATCTTACACTGCCTGCATTTTGTCCAGCCTTTGCGGATCGTAGTATGTTCTGAATGTTTAGATATGGCAGTCATATTGGCACAGTACAAATGAGTGCTTCTGTTGAAATAATATAAGAATCTCTTAAGTTTTTACAACCTACAACATAAAATGTACATTTGCATAACAGTTTTAAAGAAAGTAGAAAGGAAGCATATTTAATTACCTTATTTAGTCACATAGTACTTACACTAAAATATGTATACAGGTGGTGGAAATCAACATGTCACGTAAGAAAGTATTGTACATGTATATTTTATTGTGATTTTCAACTAAATACTGTAATTGTTAAAATAACATGTTTATTGATTAAATATATTGTCTTTCTTCCTTTTTATTTATTTATTTTTCAGCTATCATACAGTCAACTTTATTCCACATTTTCAGGAACACATTAAGTTATGTATGAAAGTAGGGGACAGCCAGTATAACAATTTATCAGAGATTGCATACACTATATAAATGCAAGAGCTCATTTACTCTCATTCTGGTGTCCTTTACTAAATTTTGGGAGGGACAATGGCCCCCCTTTCCCCCCTTTCGTAAGTTATGCCACTGATTATGATTATTGCACGTACGACATTTAAGGATGTTAATGAAATTCCTGGCAACATAGTATTTTTAGAGAGATCACTGATAATTCTACTGAATCTTATGATTTTATCATAAAAAATGTGGAATTAAAAGAAATGAAATCCTGCTGGATGAAGCCTTCATTGAGACTGAAAAGTTGTTGTAGTGTAGAAGAAAAATTCTAAGATTTTTACTGTGTATGTACAATGTAGAAATTACTGGAAAAAAAGTACAGGCTGTAAAGAAGAATTAAAAAATTAATCATACAGTAAATTAAGCAGCTGGAGACAAATTTGCAATAGTTCATGATTAACAGAGCAAAAATGTAAAAAAAAAAAAAATTTAAGTAAATGATTATTTTATTTCATTTGCTCCTACTCTACAATATTCAAGCAACAGGTAAAAATGTCAGGTATAGTGAACCAAAGTCGTTTATAAAAAAATGCAGTTCACTGTTTGAATTAAAATAATTAATAAAATATTTCAGAAAATTATTTTTATTCAATATGGTACCATATTGTATACCATTTAGAGACTATATATTTTTTCATTAAAATACAATTTTTAAGTACAGATTTCTAAGAAACAACATATAAACCTTGGAAACCCAAACAGAGCATGCTTAAGATTGAAGAGAATGTACAAAAACAGAGTTTATTTTATGTGCAGAAAAATAGGAAGCTTTGCTGAAGAAAGCAAACATCAATAAAGTGGTTTAAATGCAGCATAAATTATGTTTGAGAATTATTAGTGGTTTTTCTCACTTGTATTCAAATCATTTTTCAAATGATAATGGACAATATTTTTATCAAACAAAAAAAAAAAAAATAGTTAAATATGTAAAGAAAGAAGAATGATAAATAACTGATTTTTATTTAGTGTTTCATAAATAATGGTATTATATAAAATAAAAATATTTTATAACATTACACAGAAATTTTGAGTGAGCAGCTATAAGTTAATAAAGAACGATAAATTATTGCACCATTCTGGTGATCCCGCAAAGTTAATAAATACAGCCACATCCCTTAGTGGAGAAATTGTGGTACAACGTAAACATGCTTGGTAAAGCTAAAATATAAGTTTCAGAATTCCAGTGATAAAGTTCGACTGAATATGGTTCTCTCATCAACTGTAATCATATACACTACTGACATTTTCTCTAACTGCTAGTTTCTGCCTGTGATATCTGCATTTGTCTAGCGCCTCTTTGTGTGGCATGGTTTTAATTTAAGTAACATTTCTCAGGAATTGCGACAGATTTCAGTTTTATGATGTAGTAACATAATAGATTCAAGTATTGTGAGCTACGTATAGAAGCCCATCAAAAATTTTTTTTTACAGTACTGCTAACTCTAATAAGAACTGTATCGTTTTCAAAACTGAAATATAATGTGACCTTCCTAGAAATACACAGTAATAAGTGCCAAAGAAATAAGTTCATGTATTTCTAAAATTTCTTGTTCTGAACCAATCTCTGTGCACTTCATTGGCAGTAAATGAGTCAACCAAAGAAAACTTATATTAAGAACATGAAATCAACAGATAGATTATTATATGAGGAAAGAGAATACTAACTTTTAGGTGAGCATGTGAAAACTGACTCGGGAGAGGATAATTTACTTCAGTCTCATTTATGGTGTTTGATTATCTTCCTCACAGACATCACGCATCATTTGAATATACTTCATTTTTAGTTCTAAATACTTCAAAGTTACTGGACATACAGACATGTTTGTAAACTAATCACTCTTAAGTCCTCCATTGCAAATGGAAATTCATTGTACAATACAGATAACTTCCTCATAACTGTTTGGAGATTATAACATCATTTTAATACTTTATATCATTGTTAAAAATAATGATAACTGTGATTCAGCCAAGTTGAAACTATACCTTCTGCCAAAGATTAGAATTAGCAATATTAAAAAAAATTATAATATAACTTAAAAATTATTTTGTATGATTTTTAAATGAAATGTTTGAATACTTTTGAACAATAAATTTTCGTACAACTTTCTTTATGATTATATTACTTTACAAATTCTAATTTTAAATTACAAAAAATGCAAACAAAAAAGGCACAGTGACAGGAATTTTCACAGAGCTGTTTCGAGGGTGGTCTTTGGAGACACCTGTGCATCGAGAGTGACAAGAGCAGATCTGTTACTTATAACAGAAGGGTGGTTTGGATAGTTTCTTTGTTTCGCTAGCAAGGCATTAATGTGGGTTGTTGGCGAGGTTTTCAGCGAGTCAAGTTTGTTCACAGATTGATATCGAGAGTTCGGAGTCCCATAACCTCTCGTCAGTAGAGCAAGAGTACGAGGAGAGAAAAGCTGCTGATTTGTGTCAACGTTCTCCTTCACATTTGAAGGGGACAGTGGTTCGGGTGGGAAATTGTGATTCTGGAATGTAGATTTTGATTGTGGAATGTTAAGGTCGGCTTTCTTTGTCCATAGTGGTGACGTGGATGGAGGAGATCTCCTAACTGATGGTTCTCTTGTGTACTGCTCCAGAACCGGCTTCACTCCCATGTGATCTTTCTTCTCAGCTTCAGAAGAAAAATTTAGTAACCTTCGTGCTGTACCACTTCCCCTTCCCTTCTCAGAACCTACAGCAGATTTCGAGGTGTTATCTTGTGGCGAACCAGAGGTATTTTCTTCCTCTGCACAATCTTCCAGTATTGTGGAGGAGAGTACGTCTGTTCGTGGTGATGCAAATTTCCAATTGGCGAGCGAACGAGGAGACTGCAGAAGTTTGGAACCATTCCCTCGTTTATCAGCAGGGCTTCTTGAGACACAAGTCTTTGCATTGTTGTTCTCTTTCTGCTGTTTGGAAAGCTTCAACTGTTCCACTGCAGACATTCGACCTCGCAAGCTCCCACCGTGACTTGAGCCGTGCTGCAAGAGGAGGCGCTTGAAGTCGTTCCGCGAAGTCTGCTGCTTGGAACCCAATCTGTCGCCTGCCCAACTCTGACGAGACCCTGGAGAGGTCGCTGGTGAGTAAGCTTTCTGTTCCAGATGTACGTAGATGTTACGGCTCTCGTCAGAATTAGGAGACCAGCTGTGACGGTTTCGATTTGCTTCTGCGTCCTTCATGGATCCTTGTTCTCCATTCAAAGACATTTCCGAGCTTCCTGGAGAAACACTGGCAGCAGATGAACATGGAGAGTTGCTACGAGTACCCAACTCTGATTTGATGTTCAACTTTTTCCTTGACTTGTGTATTGCTGCAAAAATTTCTTCTGCAGTCATGGAGGTTTTTGTCTGTGATGTGTATTTCAGAGGCTGGGGATTGATGTTTGCATCATTGTTATTTCTGTAATCAAGCTGAGATGAAATTTTTTTGTCAGCTGTACATGAAGGAATCATCATTTTTTCTTCTCTCCTTGGCACTCTTTCAATAGGGGAAAGTGTATCACTGAAATCAGTTGGCTTCATGCTATGCTGGAGTTGTCTCACAACTGATTCATTCTTCTCAGGTGTTGAGGAGTAGAATCTTTCTTGGAGTTTATAAGAGTTCAGTCCTCTTGCTACATAAGGACTACCACTATAATTTGCAGTTCTAATTTCAGCAATATTTCTTGGAACTTCTGGAATGGACACAGGATTCACATTGCCAGCATGTCTGGCAGGGTTAGGAACAAAAGCAAAATTTTTCTGCACCTGAACAGTTGCAGGTTGGCAAGACGTGGGCTGCACAACAAGACTAGAGTAGTGAGCAGCAGGGCTGTAGTTCTGCGAGTGTTGTGGCGGCACCCTAGAATGTTGCGCCCTGATGCCGGAAGTTGCAATTGTGTTGTACCGCCCACTCCCATTTCTGGCTAATGAAACGCTGTCGCTGTGGGGAGGCTGCGAGTACTGGACAACGTTTGTCTCATGAAGAGAGCGTCTGGAAGGTAAAGTCCAGAAAACACTCGGCGAGCTCTGACCTTGTGATATTACCATTGAACGGCGAGGGTCCCAATGAACAGCACGGCTCGGATCAGCAGTGGACCTGTGCTGGCTCTGAGATGGCAGGAGGTTGCCGTGATGGACAGCATACGGCGGAGGCTTACCTGCATGTAACAGAAGTTACTACGATTATCAACTGGACAGTAACAAAAGAGAATCATTCCAAACTACACAACCAAATTTACAGTACATAACAGGAGATAAATTTTTATGTTTCTAAGTCACAATTTTTATCTACTCTTTTATCTACAATTTCCAATCTCTGATTTAATGATGAAATTAACCAATCCTACTGCAAATATTGTATCTACAGTAACAACATTAACAATAAAGTTTGATACTTACTAAATTAGTTGAAACTAAACAACATTACCCAAAGAACTGATAGTTACCTTTGTCTCTGCTACGTAAGGAGGCCCGATGTGTATGTATGGTGCATGGGAACTAAGGAGAAGTGTGATACTGAGCAAGCCAGGTCCAGTGCACAGTAATCTATTTGTGCAACAACTACACAACACATGAAATATACTACGTAATCTACACCATCTCACCGGCTTCCATCAACTACATTCCACAGATGGAAACAACAGTCTATTACACGGACACCTACATGCTCACAAGTCACAAGCAACTAAAATACTCTCTGTGCTCTCATTGGTTAAGTTGTACCTAGTACAGAGGTGCCAACTCATTCTACAACTTTTTTGAGTCAAGGAAGCATTTGAGTCCAAACAAATTAATTTTGATTAAATATGCCTGAAACTGAATGAAAACTGTTCAGAATTGCAAAATGCTGCCAGTAAACTACATATGTATTTGAATTAAACTTTCCTGCACTACAAAACATAACAATTACATAAATGTCTATCCTCATACTTGGGAAATGTGAAACTCATTAAGTCATATGTACTTCTTGCAAAGGACATTACCACATTGAAGTAATGAAACAAATATATCTCACAAGTAAGTTTTCTCAAGGCATTCTCATTTCTTCTCTATTTCATTGCCTTCTGTGAGTATGGGAACATTAACGTTACCCGAATATTGCAAACAACTCTTATAGCACTTATATGCTATAATTAAATTTTATTTACCACCACAACTTTCAATAACTTAGTCAACTAAAAAAAAATAATTTGGAAGAAATAAAATTATTTTGATTTCTAATTTACATGTGGCTTGTGACTAAACGATAATTGTTTTGCTATCACCCCTTAATGTTTGGCAAAAAAAATTTTAATTTCCTGAGGTACTGTTCTGATATGAAGGTCACACCCATGAATCTTCAATCTGAAGTGCACATTGCTCCAAATACTTCCTTGCTTACAGTATGTGGGAAAACTAAGGTAGTGAGAAGGGTGGAAATACCTAGCGAACCACAGAAATGAGGCAATGCACTGGTTCCAAAAGCATGTAATGAAGTCCATAAAAATTTCTCCAACAGTACAAACAATTCACTTATGCTCTGTCGCATCACAAAGTTCATGCAGACATTATCACATCTCACACAAACTGTACTTATTAAAAGACATTCTACAATTATATCGAAATACAGAACACAAATAGCAGTATCACAAAATGTTTCAAAATGAAAATTAATATGCAAAAATAGTCATTATTAAAATGCTCGTATCTCTCAAAATGCATATAATAAGTTAACATGAAGCAATAAATACGAATTTTACATATTTCCTTGGCAGTGAAACAAATTTGTTTAAACCTTAAACTGTGCTACACACTTACTTATAAAAAAGATCATTTTTGACTGGCAACAAATGGAATGCATTAAGTCAACAAAAACTGATCTACAAGCACTAGACACTGACACTACAGAAAAAGTTGGCTCAAGTTTCTCATTGGCTAGTTCGTGTTGTAGGTTTCTGTTGAATTGAAAAGTGGAATGAATTCAGTCTTTACCAGAATACAAAGAACACAATTCAAGAAGGAAAATATTTAATTTTTTTACTCCTTACTGCACACAATATCACAGATTGCAATGACAACCTATGTGTATAATCAAATAAATAATTTTCTCATATTTCTGTACAGAATATCCATTTTTTAATCTGTTGACACAATCAAAAATTAAAATCTGAAAGAGTGACCAGAGTGACCATGTAACATAACATTAAATTTATTAAGGAATTTCAAGCAACATCAGTGATGACATACTAACATTTGAAATGAAGGCAATAGGAAACAGCCAGTTCTATCTGCAGTGCTTCAACAAATTTAATACCCACTACATATTTATTAACATTAAATTACAGAATGTTCTTTTTAATAGCATTATCATGCACTGTTTTAATTTGAACTACAAAAATATTCTACTCTCAAACAAGCAGTTTATTTGCCTAAGTAGATATTACTGGCATATATATTTACAAAGTCCAGTTTCTACTATGTACTTCTAATATATTTTATATATATGTTCTTTTTTACTTTTTACATATATACAAAATGGATAGTCAAAACTATTTATTCAACAAGGTATGTGTTTTTGCTTGATAAGTTCTGCATAGTGGATTTTAGATTACTGTGTTTTCATAATTAAGTAATCATTACTGGAACTCACTGTTTGTTAAAGAAAAATATTCGTTTCTTTAGGAATTCAAATTAAAAAAATCATGCAAACATTACTTAATAATGGAAGATAAATATATCCTCCCCCATAAGATTTAAGATATCTGATAACTGGAGTTTTAATATATTAGAACTTTTATAGCATTTCTTACACATAAAATACAAATGATAATTCAGACGTTAAAAATGAAGTGACAAACCAGAAATTAAGGAATAATTCGATTCTGCAAAACATTTATCCAAATATTGTTATACAAAATCACTATTTTAGTAACATAAATTATGTTAATTTACAGTAATGCAGTTTAAGAGACGGATGCTAATGATTCAGCACTGTAAGTAAAAGAACAGTAAATATAAAAACAAGCTTTCAGAGTACAAATTTTGAAACAGCAAATCTCATGTGAGTCAGCAAATACTTAAAAATTCAGTCTATGAGACTGCCTCAAACATAGAATTAGAAGTAAAATGTTTTACAAAAATATAATATAATAAAGCACAAAGAAACAAAATAAATAACCTAATAAAACACAAAAACATTTTATAAATCAAAATTGCTAAACAAATTCAAAGTACTCATACAATTAAAAAAAAACTATTTCTACTATTACTAACGCAGTACCAATTTTGGACAGCAATAATCTACAGTATAAAACCATTCAATTATGAAATTAGATATCTTTAATGGTTAAACCAACATCACACAAATAATATTTAGTTATCAAGATAAGTGAATGTTAAAAACGTATCTATGAGATAATAGTGACTACACAAAAAAGCTCTACTTTTATGATGTGATAAATTGACAACAATAAAATTCAGTGTATATGATCTTTCATTCTAAAACTACTACATTTGCAACTCCTAAACATTATATACTAGTGTAAGTAAATCTTGACTGAAAATTGTCATGTAAAAGCACAAGAGTTACAATTTTATTCCGTTATAAATTATAAAGCAGTCACAAATATAAAAAGTTTGAGATAAAAAATAAATAAAAATATAATAATAATTCTTGAACAAATTTTTACCATTCACATTGCTAGATTTTAATTTGTTTACGATTATTATACATGCCATCTACCAAAATGCATTGAATCGCAGCAGTCGCAGGAGCATGAACTGGCGTGTAGTCTTCCTGTCTGCAACTTGCCACTACGAAACTACACCCTGTCATTTTATGGCATGATAAAATGATACAGTTGTGGTATACAGCCTTATATGATGTACTTTAAGTCAAACATAACTCAAAAATATTAAGCAATTCTGAATAAAACACTTTTTATTGAAGCGCTGCCCATTCTTTAACAGTCTAGGTAAATGGCAGCACTTATGCTTTCAGGGCCACCCATAAACAAATGGGGTAATTTTCCCTGGGCCCCTGAACCTAAAGGATCCCTCCAAGAATTTAGGCTTAGTAAATTTACGCTCCAATAGCTTACTGTCACTGTCATATGACAATGTAAAACCCACTCGTAAAATAACGTGTGCAATTAACAACACAACTATGCGGAGCAGTAGACTGTGAAAGTACAGTTCATTTAAAACCAGAAACTCACTGTGTTGACTTGGACGTATACAGTGTAGTACAACAGTAACCAGCCGTCTCAAAATCCACTGGCTACAACTTTTTATAAAGTATTCATGAAAAGCATTACATTCTAACCAAATTCTATATTACAGAAATACTTTCTGGCTCTTTCAGTTTCGAATGCTAAGAATTATTTGATTGACCAATCCGAAGCGTGAACTGAAACAAATGACTAGCTTGTATATTGATATGGCACAAATGTAGTCTTATGCAGATAGCAATTTCACAAAGCCTGCTACTGCATGTAAAAAATACTGGAAAATTAAAACAGAAATTAAACGTCCTAATTATGAGGAAACAGTAATATCACATGTCTTGTGTTTTATCAAATATGGCAATGGGAATAACAGCATCTAAACACTTCCTTACTATGATCAACTTAAAAAATTGTTCCCAAAAGTATATTAACTAATGCAGCATATTGCACAAAAATTACGTACACTCAACATTCTCTGGCAACAAATTACAACATTAAACATTTTTTTTTCACAATTTTTGTTCGGAAATTTTATTTAATCATGTAGAATGTATTTAAATATGATGTGATGATCAGATTTATGTTGTATATATTTAAAATTGTGAATGATTTTACCTTTAGTGTAAGTTTCACATACAATCAAAGGTTTCTTACGATTACCACACAATACAAAAAGACTGAATGAAAAACAACTATTAATATAAGATTCTTACGTTCCTTTCTACGCAGTCTAGTAAGAGACAAATTATTTAAATCAGCCTAATTATTACCAGTCTTAAGCTCTGTTACAGAAGAAAACAGTCAATTTAGAAATGTGTTAATTTCACAGATGAATTGTAATAAATGGGTTTTTAAGCGTTTTTAAATAATAAGTATTCCGTACTGAATTAGAATAATAAACATTTGTAGCCTATATTGTACAAAAAACTACAAAAATTAGTAATCATCAAAAAAGTATACACGAGCAAACACACACATGCACAGCATTGCGAACATGTGTGTAAAAAAATCCACCCAAATTATTCAAACAATTCAAAAATATATAAATATACTTTTCATAAAATTCTACAACTTCGACCATATCCAATTTAAAATTTTGTATACAATCATACAACTCTGAAGTGAAACTAGAACAGGTCTACAGTAAGTTTACAAATTTACATGAAATCAGACTCATTCTTGATATAAAAATATAAAAACTTACAAATATAATGGTTGAAATATTATACTTTCTAACAGCCCTCCTTTTTCTTACATTTATGCCCTGTCTGGACGGTCATAACGTTCTTCACACCATTAAGACAGGAAGAGGGTAAAAAAATACATTCTAAGTTTGATCTACTATAAAAATTACACTTAAAAAACAGAAAGGTTTTTGATGTGAAATGATAATAGCTTCATCATGAACATCAAATAGTCTTCAACTCCAAATGCTCCTCAAACATCATGGGTTCTTTAAATTTTAACGTAAACACTTCAATACTAAAAAATTTAACAAAATTAAAATGAATAACAATAATGAAGATACAAGAAATAAAAATTCGCATATAAAAGACAACTTTGAAAAAAAACTGTAACGGAAATAAAGACTAACAAAATGCACTACATCAAACTTTTTTGAATTTTATGAGGAACACTTGTGTTTGGGGAATTAATTTTAACAGCTACTGACAGTCTGCAACATTTTGAATTTCTAGTAGTAACCTGCACCATGCTAAAATAATGCCAGTCAGTAAAACATACTTCTATATACATACATCAGTAGACTAGTAATAAAAATTTAGAACAAATACTGTCATTATGTGTTACAAATGCCATCTCAAAATGGACTGATATTCTTTCTTAAGGTCTCCCTGTTTTTAATATAAAAGCATGACTTCAGTATAACAATAGACAAAATCAGCTTTCACATGGAAATATTTTTTTCTTTCAAAACGTTGTGGACTATTAGTTTTTTAACAGTAATGTTTATTCATTTTAATTAAATTATGCAGCATAATAATTAAAAAATCTTATGTTTGTTCTTCAATTTAATTTTTACTTATTTTAAAAATATTAAAGCTAAGAACATTAGAAATTACTTTAGCACATAGTCAAGTTTATTTATACTATGCATTATTTATATCCTTACAAGTAAATATTTAAAACATTTACCAGAACTATCACTGAAGTATTTCAGGAAGTAGAAAAAAATACATCTGAAGCATGCTACACCAAAAGCATGAAAGCATTTGTACTTCAAATAGGAAAATTATGCAGGCATTTGTGCTTGCCATCAGTAACTGCTAAATGTTTCATACCAGACTAGTTGTAATGTGAAGTAGATTGAAAAAGCATACAGTAAAGATACTAGAATAAATCAGACAGTGAGTGAATAACATTACATGCATATGCAAACAAGACAAGGTGCAATTAGGAAACAAGAAGGATGCAAAGTGCACAGTGCATTACCAGATTTCCGTGTTGTTACCTGAGTATGCTAGGACACGCGCACGTTCTGTTTCTTTTGACACCACAGGCGAGGTAGCTTTACCCACCGGAGCGGCAAGCAGGTTTGGATCGACCCTTATTTGTGGCCCATAAAACTTACGGCCCTTGACATTCGGGTTCTCGACTACTTTTGTTCCATCCTCACTGGCTGTTGGCCCAGGCATGACACATTTTACCTTGTTACCTTCACACACATCAGACTTAAAAGTATTGAAGGAGACTTTTCCATTGCTAAATTCTGCCAAAACTTTCCTATCATTTTTATTTCCCCCAAGAGTATCTACATTGTTATTGCTTTTAAAAGTTTTACAAGTGTTCGTGCCATTTTTATTCACATTTACATTGGCAGCAAGTTCAATATTTGACATTTTCCTAGTCTGCAAAACTGGAGAGTTTGCCAAACGATAACTATCACTGCGTTTTATTTTTGAATTGGGTACAGCATCGCTAATGCGGCTGTACAATGCTGGGTTGGTCCGCTGCAAATATGACGTTAGTTTAGGATTAGATGGGCACGGAGGTATCTTACCTTCCTCATCCTCCGTGGGCGATGTCGAAGGAGTAGATCGACCCGATGTGACACAGTGCTGGCGGTGTGGATCATCAGGAGATTGCACATTAACGTAGGCTCCACGAGTTGCCTGCCTGGGAGACAATGGCCTATTGGTGGATGAAGGAACTACAACTGGTGTCGGAGAACTAACTCGAGTCATGGAAGATGTCTTGCCTCCTGCTCTTATGATGACTTTCCCAAGTTGAGGCGAGGTAGGGTACCTGAGAACTGCTGAAGGGGATGTGGAGCGTCTTGTGGAATGGTCCATGACTGGAGATTTTAAACCGTGAGATGAAAGGGTTACAGGACGTATGTTTGATTTAGGAACTCTGTGAGCAGTCATTGGGCTAGCAACCGGAGAAGTAATGGCGTCTTTCACATAAGGTCCAGGTTCGAAAGATGAGTAACCACCTTTGTTGCGTTTTAAGCTGTCCGAAGAATACACAACTTTTCCTTCGGAATCTAATGTCACTCTGGCTCCCTGGCGCTTTTTACGCTCTAATGAATCTGCTGGAGATGGTATAGTATTCTGTGTTGGTCCAGATGATGGAAGTTCATTTAAGGAAACATATTCAGTCTCTCGTGTTAAGAATCTAGCTGATGTCGCTGTAGGTGTTTTCTTTACCATGTTCGAGTACTGTGGTGCATAGCTGGAAGGTTGGTGAGAAGACTGTGTTCTATTCCCATGGGCATCTATAATAGTCACATAATCACCTGTATCCACAGGGCTTATTTTTTCTTCTGATGTGGTGGATGCATCCACTGATGACTTGGGACAATGTGTTCTCTTGCCTACATCTGCCAATACACCTTTTACTTTGTCCAGTATGGAATTTTGTGGTTCTGCAGAAGGTTTATGATGTTCTTCAGTATGTAATCTTGGCAAAGAATTCTCAGTTGTCCCATTGAAAATTACAGTTTCACCACTTGGAGACCTGGAAGGAAAGCTATCATCACTTCGAACAGTGGAGCCAGACACTTTATCAAGTCTAGACAATGAGTTTTTTTTTAAAATGCGAGGTGATACTTTAGTGAATTCACTTTCACTCGACCTGTCTGAGTCCGTACTGAGTTGTTTTTCAAAGCGTCTGGGTGAAACTCTGTAATGATGCCTCGAATCTGAAGTTTCTTTATTGTTGTGAGAGTCATTTTCTGAGCAGTGTATATCACTTGATGGCAACGATGCAGAATTTGGTAACCTGTACAAAGGACCATATTGGCTCAAACTGATCTCATCATCGGACTGAGGTGGTGTGATGACACACATAGATGGTATCCTACTAGAATTGATAGTAGTTTTCACCCGTATCCTTTCAATCCGGTCAAATCCTTCCAAGTCCGACTCTGAGAACTCATATTCAGAGCTTCTGCCAGTAAGCGTTCCTTGAGGACTATTTGTGGATCCAACAGGTGAACTGGAAGTGTTGTGTCCACTGTCTGGGGATTCAGACATGGTTCCATCGTCTTTGTGCTCATGAATCATTACAGTTACCTTCTGCATGTTTCTCTCCAATGAGTTAACTGGCTCTAATGAGCTTTTTCTTTCAGGCACTGCAGGTGCAGTTGGGCCAGACAAATTACCCTCATTACCAAACATTAAAGTTGTGCACACAGTTCCAGCAGAGCTCGTGGTTGTACTGGTCGATCCCTTTCCAAACAGTTCGTACTCATTTTCTGCAGTGAGAGTGGAAGATCTGTTTGGTGAGACAGACAAGGCACTTGTGGACTGCAGTGGTACTTGCAGTGTTCCGGCAGGATCTTCCTCCTTTAATGTCTTCAAGCCACTATCCATATGGAAAGAGGTGTAGTACCCCTCCGTGTCACAAGAATATACGGAGCTTGTCTCGCCGTCATCTGGAAAGAAAGGTGTACCTATGTCAGATGGAGCAATATCTGGTGTTAAAGTTCCTTCACTGAAGGAAGATGAAGCTGATGTAGTGATAAATTTTCTACGACTACCCACTGAGGATGAGGATGGGGGATTATGATTATGAGGCTGACTAAGAGAGTTGCTGGATGTCCCTGCTGAAGATAAGGTAGCAGTTGTGCTTTTGGGATGATGAGACGTGACAGTGGCATTCTCTGAGGATCCTACTGATGCTCTCCCACTCTCTGAGCTCGCACTCCAGTTCCCAGATGAGGAGTGCATTGCATCGTCCCCACATTCTTTCTTTTTTTCGCCGCAGCAAAGAGTTCTCTCTCAGCTTCACTGCCATGCTCATGGGCCCTGAGGATGACGATATAGGCAAGTTGGTGCCAGCTGATGACTTTGATGTCCGTCTGTCATATTTTAGATCCAGTTTCCTGCTTCCCTTGGCACCTACAGCTTCATATATATTAGAATCTTCATGGCTGCCTGACAAGGAAGTTGTCTTGTCAGTACTAGAGCTACGGATCAAGCGTAATTTCACTTTGCCCCATTGCTTCAAACTGTTGAAATGTGACTTCTTGGTATCTGTAGGAGACTCTTCTTTGGACCTTAGGAAATCAGTGCTTGCACTGCGAATTGCAGGAAGGCTGTCCAGAGGTCGTATCGCATCTGTTGCATCTTCACCCTCCATTGTAATGTCTCTGTGAACACCACATAAATATTAATTATTATCATTTGGACATTGTTCATTTTGCTAAAAATTACAGAAGTCATTAAACCATGAGTTGCTAATCTTTAACAAGTTACATATCATAAACAATTTAATAATTAAAAGTAAACTCCTCTACAGATTGCTGATGATATAGCAGTATAAGCTGCAAAATGTGGATGCATTTATGACCGAATTCTAAAATCCCAATCCAAAAATTTTCATGTGTGCTTTTTCTCCATTTTGTTTTACCACCAAAATATCATACCGACTGGTTACCGCATCTCTTAAACTAGTTCTCAACAGCATTACACAAATACATTTTGAAAAAGTGGACCCTAATAATGATACAAAGTTGTCTAATTTAAACAAATTAATACTCCTAATTTTGTATTTATTTTAAAGTGTAGCATATCATTAATTAGAAGTTATTAACTGTGATAGGAAGTTCCGAGAAGAGAATTTTTAGTGATAAGATATGTGTGGGATAGAAAATACAAAATAAAATAGTTAAGAAAAACATAATTGACTCTGATGTGTTTAGTGTATGTATTACAGCACCATACCAAAGTTTTAAGGACATATATAAGGAATATGACAGGACATTATTAACACTTAAAAATCCCAGACAGTAATACATGTAACTAAACTATGTTACAAAATATTTATAAATACATTTTGGAATTTTGTATGGACATGGACCCAGGTTTGATGTAGTAGAATATATTGTCTCCCTCTTACTACACATAACATTACAAATTAACTGACAGCAGACTAAAAAAAAATGTAGCTGTTCATGATCTGTTGAAGGTTCAGACTGAGGAAATGGCTTTTTCAGATACTGAAATTAGAGCCTCTCATTCAAGAATCAGCTGATAAACTCCCCTCAACTGCAGTAATGATGCAACAGATTTGCATCAGTGGGCCTTGTGTTACAGAAACAGCCTAAATATTTGCTACAGTCATTGGGCCAGAAGTTGCTGGGTTTGAGATTCTTGTAAGTGACTTCTTCTACATAGACGTTTACTATTATTCTGTGACATCAGATATGGTACTTAGTACTAACAAAGCCAAGAGTACTTGACAGATTGCAGAAAAATATTACTAAAAGGGAGAAATGAGTAACACACATTAATGTGCATGGTGCTTGAAACCGTACTTATATAGATGTTTGATGTGTGAAACCATTAAAAATAACCAGCAAATTGAGGGATATTGGGGTCAGTGGTTAACTAAGCAAACTTGCCATCACCCTTTGACAAAAAATCGCTATACATTAATACATTTATGCTGATGTTAACAATATCAAGGGTGTTTGCTGACATCTAATCAGTAAACAGTGTCACATCAAAACATACCTTTAAAAGTGTATGTACAGTGGTGGCAAAGAAATAGTGTAACTGTAACATAATTTAGTTTAACCACACACATGCGCATACACACAGTTGTTGTCAAGCCCAAAGAAATTACACTGTTTAATGATATTATGAGGTGCAAGGATAATAACAAGGTAAAACGAGAAACCTTCCAGAGCTTTCAAAGACGGTCATTTAACAACAAACCAGCGAAAGTCATCAGTTAATCTGTTAAGTAAAGTGGTCCAAGACGTAGTTAATTATAAGACCAACGTATACATTCAAACTGCAGATTCTTGCGAGATAAAGGAAGGTTGGGAGCACTGACCCGACGACGGCCTCGACGAGCTCCTTCTGGTCGGTTCCGGCGATGGTGTTCCTTCGCTTGCTGCGTGGCCGCCGGCCCTTGCCACCCCTCCGCCGCACCTCCTCGCCATCCACCTGCACCAGCGACCTCCGCAACAGCGACATGCGGTCGAAGGCGCGCCCTGACGTGTCCACCAACACCACCTCGCTGGGGAACCTCAATGCTACCGTCTGCACCTGTGAACATGAGCAACAACGACCGTCTACACATGTACACACAAGCGAAAATGACCATCTGCACCTGTGGACAAAAGCAATAATGGCCATCTGCACCTGTGAACACAAGCAACAAAGACCATCTGTACCTGTGGATACAAGCAACAACGACCATCTGCACCTGTGCACATAAGCAACAATGACCATCTGTACCTGTGGACACAAGCAATAACGACCAGCTTTACCTGTACACACAAGCAACAACGACCATCTGCAATTGTGAACACAAGTAACATCGACCATCTTCACCTATGGGCACAAGCAATAACGATCATCTGCACCTGTGGACACAAGCAATAACAACCATCTGTAGCTGAACATACACACTGAACACACAAGTAGCAACGACCGTCTGCACCTGAGGATACAAGCAACAAAGACCGTCTGCACCTGTGGACACAAGCAACAACGACCGTCTGCACCTGTGCACACAAGCAATAACCAACATCTGTACCTGAACACATTAGCAACACCGACCATACGCACTTGTGGACACAAGCAATAACGACCATTTGCATGTGAGGACACAAGCAACAATGACCATCTGCACATGTGGCTACAAGTAATAGACTACAAAGGCCTAACAGTATTTCTAACAATGTCTATGTTAATTTTGTCTCAAAATTATCCTGTACAATCAGCAGACGAAGTACTGTCAGTGAATTTCTGGTACATGTTGGCTAACACAGTCTGCCAAAACAAAGTCAAGCATCATTAGGCAGATAATTTTAACATTTCAACAATAAGATGGAACTACTGACTAATTTCAAACATCTGGTGCGTTTGCATAGGCTTCAGAAAATTTGGAAGTAACCATGAACTGACTATTAAAGGAGGCAACACACAGCAAAATTTTTGTGAAAACTGACTCCGAAGGAGCAAAAAATTTCGCGAGCTCAATGACCTACAGACTAGACCTCACAGTCCTATGTACACTTGGGTTGCTATTGGCTACCAGCACAGTGACATGCATTTTTTTTTTTTTAGGAACCTGACTGTGCATTATATAATTATCATTTTTTTCGGTGTATATTATTGGTTTACGAGTGCTGCAGGTGATGTTAAATAAAGTTTGATCCCACCAAGCAAAGTGGTAACACACTGGACTTGCGCTCAGGAGGATCCGGGTTCGAATCCCGATCCAGTCATCCTGATTTCGGTTTTTCATGGTTCTCTCCGCATTCACTCCAAGCTACTGACAGAATGGTCCCTCCCTACAGGCCATGACAGCTTTCTCCCCCTGTCCCGAATACCCGAGCCTCTCTTTGTGTCACTTGTGATATAGAACAATAAAAACATTTTTAAAGTGCCACAAACGCACGTGTTTTTAAGAGCTTGCCTATCAAGCCTGCAGCCACGGAAATTCCTTCTCGATGTATTAGTTTTAAAGATAACTGTTTCAAACAAAAATATTAAATGTAACTTTCACAGAGAATACTGCCAGTTTAATTTTTTAAATTCACTGATAATTTCTTTGTAAAATATGAATTTTAATGTTAAATTAAAAAAAAAATACATTAAACATAAAAATTGGCAAGATTTCTTAACATGCCAGTGCTCCTTAATAAATGTCACACTGTATAATTTTTGTTTAAAACAGTGGCATGAAATCTGCCTGCTGAGTAACGGAGTTCAGTTAAATTTCTTTCAGATTCACACCCATAGACCATTCACTGTTACTCCACACTTTCCGAATCAAACCTTCGGAAAACCACCCTATGTATGAAGTGTTTTATTGTTTCCAAAACATATTACGTATCACAAGCATTTTACACTTACACCTGACTGTAAAATGTGAAGAACTTATAAAAAAGTAGTACAGACACCATTAAAATTATTATAAATGTATGATTTATGCAGTACACGGAAGAAAAATGTATATATTTTGCAACATTATAAAATATTTTACTACAACATACTTTTTAATTGTAAAAAA